>SMGT01007033.1:28767-40777 GCA_004794575.1 Lanistes nyassanus | reverse complement strand
GTGACCCAGCCGTCTCGCAATCGACGGAGAGCCTTCCCGTACTAAATCTCTGTTTGAATAGTCAGGGGATGTGTTTTCGTATATGCTGGGATGGTGCTGCAAGAGATCAATTAACTGGAAAATCGTTTTTTCTGACCAGATGACTATCAATCGAAGGCCTAACATGATCACGACCAGCGCTAGACCACACCGCACTAAATAGCAGGATTGTTTCTGATTGGCTGACACGCTGCAACATTTTGAGCCCCTGCTGGAAAATAGCGCGGCGTGTGATCCCCTAAAATGTTGAGAGGCCTCCCTGAAACATTTTCGCTCAACGTTGCAACTTCCATATATGGTAAACATTGCAGAGAACATTGCAAGTGTAGGAAGCCCTTTATCACATCAGGGTCGGAGAAAAGCCGCCCGGCAAATCAGGTCTTGGTTTGTTCCAGTCAGGTTCAGCACCATGCATAAAGTCCACCACCTGTTATACTGATACACGGTTATCGTTGCTGCTTTCTGTACCGATTGCATCTTCCTGTCATGTTACTGTTCCTAGCTTACGGCACTACAGACACTCGAAAATAGTGGTGACGTCGCTGCCGAATCAGGTGCTGTCCCTGCTAGACATCCCTCGCGCATCTCTCGCGTCCACACCTTGCTGACGGCCCAGTATAGGGCCTGCGGACTGGCAGCCCGACGGGCGCGTGGTCCGGCCGCACAAGCGACACGTGCGACGTCTGCTTTCTGTTCGCTTATCCCGTGTTCACGGAAAATAAACAGAAAGTGTCGCAGGCATAAAGATAAGAGGCGGGTGCGCGCCGCCTTATCAGCGGGTTTTGCTCTTCCACGTCGTTAGCGTGACGAGGGAAAGGGAGGGCCTTGGCCGTTCGTAAACCTATCAACATCCGGCAGCAGAGGAATAGGCCTCCTGATGAAAACACGCCAGTGACAGCTGCTTGATGTCGGAAAGTGTGCTTGGTGCCTCTTGTAAACAAACCATTTTAAATACGTGTAAGCTGTGGATGATAAATACAACGACTGACAACAGTAGGAAGAAATTTACGAGAAGGGGTAATTTTTCAGGTTAAGGCATGTAATATGTATTTGACATCCGCCTGACATGATTACTCGGCGTGTTTGAAAACGTTCCGTTAAAAAGGGACTCCTGGACCGTCCCGTTTGTGTGCCTGTTTTGCGGTTTGTTTCCCGTCTGCTTCCTAGCCTGCTGTGACGCGAGAGCTGCACAGGGTGTTTCTTACAGCGGACTTTCTCTGTTGCAGCGCACGGTCTGGAGTACAAACGCACCGCTTCCACTGTGTTCCAGTACAGATAAAGGTAAGCGGAGATTTATTTTGTCATAAAATTTCTTTTTCGGCTTAACTATCCGTCTCTTATCGTCTGCCCAAACTGCCAACTGCCTTTTGTTTATGTAGGGGTTCCTTTTCGGATCTTTTCTTTGGTCTTTGTTTTATTTCGAGTTAGCGGCTATGGAAAACAACGGCAGACAGCTGATTTTTTTATGAGAGATAATACCCACAGAGGGAATAACATGTGGCATGTACAGAGAGAAACATTTCACATAAAGGGAATGTGTGAATAACAGGGAATACGTGCGGCGTCTACAGACGGAATTAATGAGCTGCGTGGAGAGGGAGTTCATAACCTACAGAGGAATACATGCGACACATACTGAAGGAATACATCAGTCACACAGAGAGGGAGTACATTCGGCACATAGAGAGGGTGCCGCGTACAGGGGAAGTACGGACAGACGCCATGCCGTGTGCCAGACAAGTGGTCCCAAACCACGAACCACGATTCTTATCGTCTTGGTTACAAGCGGACCCCATTTGGTTCTGTGTTTATTGCAGGTGCTAGTCTTTTTAATGTTCTTTCAAGCCTGTCTAAAACCAGCCCCCCTCCCTCCTCCTCCTCAACTTACGCACTTCGCATTGCGTACTACGAGAGGCGGAGGGTGAGTGGATGGAGGGAGAGAAAAAGGAACAACATGTGGAAGAAGGCGAAGAGAAAATTGACAAAACATTCTCGATCCGTTCTTATTTATTGTTCGGACGCAGGGAGGTATCTGTAAAAGGGCCTTTGTCTGAGACATTTTTCAGAGAGCGAGTATAAAATCTTCGCACTACATTAGGTAAATAGCGGCACCTCGCTGTCACTAATCTTCCTTCCCACCGCACTTTCTGCTCCTTTTTATCAAATACAAGTGCCTTCCTCTGCCGCGCTTGCCTCTGATCAACGGATGCAATAGCCTTAATTTCGCGTCACCACCAGGCATGCTTTGTAATCCCCTACCACCCTACTCCCCGGCGGCGTTACGCGCTTTGCTATTGATTTTTGGTTTTCTAACTTCCTACTAACACGTTCTTCTTCTAACGGCGACTTGTGGAGGTTTTTGTTCCCCGTGATTTATTGTTGTGGAAGGTCATTTCGCGTTTCCACGGCAACCCGCTGTCGACAAAGAAGAAAACCCGAGGACAATTGTTTGGGAAAAAATAACCCTTCCTGTCCGTGCATTAGACCTTCCTGGATAACGCCGTGTACTTTCCGCTGGTCGCTGTGTGACCGCACACACAGGGTGAAGTGATGAAATCCGTATCGTGTTTATCCAGAAGCGCCTTGAGGATAGAAAACCCAGAAGATTCCAACAATTTAAGCAGATGATTTGTGGGGAGTTGCTAACGTGCCGTAGAGGGTGTGCTGTATATAAACTGACAGCTACACCTTTATATAGGAGAGGGGGGGGGGGAAGCAGGCAGAAAGAGAGACTGTGGTCGTTGAAGCCATCAGAGGGTGTACATAATTCAGGGGTAGCATCGCTCTCGCTCATTTCGTGTATGATCAGGTCTTTACGTCTGCTTTATAGTTCTGTATGGTATATTTACCATCCACTTCTTGATGGTATATTTACCACAGTATAAAACTCCGCACGAAGGAGCTACCAATCTCCACCCAGTCAGGGTGCGCACTGCTTGCATGACGATGCCAACTTCCAACTTCACACAGCACGACCGACCAAGTGCTGACTTCCATTCAGGCGCTTTGCAAATCCTCATTTTTCGCTTCGCGATGTCCAGACTTCAGCGAAGTTAGGCAGTGCTTTGCTAGATTCCGACACGGCTTTAACACAACTAGGCTTTGGTGTGATCAGACGTGGCTGACGAACGTACGGGTGGAGACGGAGGCATCGTCAGACGTTGTGCTGTCGTGTTGTGTTGGGAAACAAGGGCAAGCTGTTTTTAAGTTTAAGGGGACCTGTTACAGTGACATCGATTAAAATTAACCTAGAGAAAACTGGCGAAGTTCATCCGTTGGATAACCTCTGATGGTGGTGCGTTATTAGCATTAGATTTGGCCCACGAAGTCGCTCCCGACGTCCGCAAACACGTAGACCTAAGTGCGGAAAATTGGATTCGATTTGTTCAGCGGCATCGAACACGTAATTGCAGGCCCACCTGTGCCACCGGTCGTAACGAGTCAGTCACTCATTAGCCTGATGCCAGGGTAGATTTTCACCGGGTAACGAAGGGGCATAACCAGACAGGCGGTCGTTCTCGGAACCATGTTACTTTCAGTGCTTAATTCCACTATTCTTCCTTCGTGCTCCTGTCGTCTCCAATGACATCTAAAGAACCGATGCTCCGCCACTCGAGATAGCTGCGTTGACCTATTTTTATTCTGTCGCGGATTGATTTTGTTGCGAACAACCACGGAAGAATCGTTTCAAGACAGACGCAAATAATGTTAGCTTCCCTATCGTATAGGTTTTCTCTGAAGACACGCGATGCCAATAAGATACTCCGGCGGCGACATTAACACCACTTCCTCCCCACCCACCCACCCACCCACTTAAAAATGGTGAAAGTTGCTTAGTCAACTGTATTATAAACATTTGCTGCATATTTCAGGTTTGTGTGTGCGGAACTGTATGGCAGAGATGTAAGCAACACATATTCGAGTTTAAGATTACAAGGGTATCGAACCTGAGACTCAGCTGTGAAGCCCATAGTCTTTACCACTTATGCTTGAATGTGGGGCAGAAATGGCACTTGCACAGGAACCCGCACTGAATGGGGAGGTGATATCAAGGAATACGCCGTCTTTTTGTCTTTATTTTATCCGGAAGGTGCAGTATCTGGTAGAGAACATGCATTTGCGCAAGTGTGAGCTTCAAAAATAATATACAAATCGTCTAGAAGTTTGCTGTGTTACTGGAGTAGATCCGTTATGTTTGAGCAGACGCCGAGGGGGGTCAAAAGTGCCAAGCTGGCGGCTGCCGGGACGCGCGTCTGAAATTCCCACGGACTTGGGACACGCAGGCGCAGCCCACCTCAACTTATCAGCTTTGACTTATCAGTGAAAACAGAAGCCCTACTTAATACTAAACCTCCATCCCTAACCCCCATCGCCCTAAAAAAAAATTAAGCTTACAAGGGTATCGAACCTGAGACTCAGCTGTGAAGCCCAGAGTCTTTACCACTCAGCCATCAGCTATCGATAACAGTGGATTGGTCTCTTGTAACTATAAGAAGTGACATTGTGTAGAGTCCATGACTTGTGGTTAGCAACTGCGTGCGCATGCGCAGCGCACTTGATATACTGCGCATGCGTGCCTCAAGTCGGTAGGAACTGTAAACTCGATGCCGGGACGGTGGATTTTGAACAGTTGATGGCACGCGCGACTGTGCGGAGACCGCTCGCGTCAGAGCGATGTGTTTGTTAGTACGCACTGCATGAAAAGGGCCCTGGGGCCTGCTGCGACGCCGGTAGATCTGAGTGCCAGAGAGGAGGCAGGAAAGGCAGGGCGAGGTGAGGTTGGGGTCCTAGAAGCTGGATCCTAGAAATAAGTAAAGCTGGCGTATTACTATCATCTGTCTCAACAACTGTAGTCCTGATCGCAGCCACTTCTGCAGCTGCGAGATGCTGATAGGGATATCTAAGAGCACGCTGAAAAGGTCAGGGGAAAGATTTCGGGGGGTCTTATTTGTTACGGTTTTTATTTCTCTTGCTTTCGCCCTGAAACATCGAAGGAAAAGGAGAGTAGCTTTGTCGCCCGCGGTTACAGTACTTGAGCGTGTCGTCCCCTCTACTCTTCCTTTCCTTCAGCTCTTTCCTATCCCCGTCGGGTGCTCCTTGCACTCTTAGAGCCCCTTCTTTCATTCCCACCCCGCCGCGGGCCATACGAACATCGATCTATACATTTGCCTTTTTGCAACTAGCAAACAGTGTTAAAGGGAGCCCACTCCGAGAGTGTTTAGCGGAATGGTAGGCGCTAGGAATCACAGTGAGTGTTCGGAGGATGGAATGGGTGGAGGCCGGACGGAAAGGAAAGCAACACTCGGGATGTTGCAGACGCGCAACACTCGGGCCGTTAGCTCACCTCCGGCCATCTCCTGCGGCGCGGCGCTTTCTTGTCGCTAGGAGTTCTGGGAAGGATTTTATGGAAGGGGTGCTCATCGGAGCTGATGGGCCCAGCTGGGTCGTTTGCCACTGGCTTTGAAACACGATGTGTGCATATCGGTGCCGAACGGAAGTTTATAATGCGTGCTCACGTGATCGGAGGTGAAATTTATTATCCTTTCCCTCTAATGCAACAGAGTTTGTTAAGCACTTCTCACACGCCGGGATAAAGTTCGTGGCTGTCAAGGTCGCGAAAGGACAGGAAGGGAAAAACTGTTATTAACATTTAAATTTCCTAGTTGCGTAATCTGCCAGGGACTTTTTTGGTTGGTTGTCACTGACCGATTTTCCCCTTCATTCCCCTGACCCTCACCAAGCGGGTGAACTTAATTTTACCCCCCCCACCCTTTCGTTTGTCGAAAAAAGCAGGAGGACAGGATTTAAAGCATCTTTAAGGAAACCCTTTGTTGGCTAGACAATCGCATTTTCTTCTATGTGCACCCTTTTAAGGACATAGGTTTTTTTTTAACGCACCGCGATTACAGCGACGGAGTATTGTTACAAACTTGCAATTCGAAGCGAGGCTTTCTGACATCACTGGCTGCTTCACTCCCAATTTTCGCGATGTCAGACATGAATGAGGTGTGTCAGTTACTGTTCTGGAGTTTTAGGACTTTTGGGGTATGTAGTGAACAGTCATATGTCTCGGTGTATTTGGTTCGTTGTTTAATGTTAAAATCTAGAAAACGTACGTGGTTGTTTTTTGAAACCCGAAAAAGATGTATCGTGCATCTTAACAATCCTCGGTTATTTCAAACGTCTACTGGCAGGAAGACGATAAGGCGGATAATAACGTGGTCGCATTGCGCAACAGATTGCATCTTTTCATCGTGTACATCTTTTTATCATTTAGTCATATTTACCCCAGACACTCTCTGCCGGAAGTTGAGGCAAGGGGGAGAACTGGGTTAGCTGCTACTGGCGTGGCGTGCCCACTACAATTCCGCCAGTGTTCTTAGTTGTCATCGGGAAAATGGCTTTGTTGAGTTTCGTTTCCGTGCGGACGCTGATGTGTAAACAGATTCGCTAATGGTCTTGCACGGAGTTTGGGAAACGAGGTGGCAGGGGGGAGGTCAGGAGGGAAGCGGGGTTGGGGATGAGAGGGTGGGTGTGGAGTGAGGGAAAGAGGCTCTGTCTTTAGTTTTTTTTTTCAAAGGTGTTTCTGTTGAAATCAATATTCACAATGAATCCTTGGGGCCACATTGGTTTCCCTGTTTGCTTTTAGGTTTTGTTGTGGCGTTGGAACATCTGATCGCATCGAAGACAAAGAGAAACAGAGGTGTCAGTTTACTGTTTACATACAACGTGGCATGTTGTTTGCTTATGTTCAGCTGGGTGTTTACTTCTAAATCTGTTTACTTACCGTGGTGGATAAAATTATTTCAGACCCAATAGTGTTTCATTCTCTGGGGTAGGTTTCCGGCGAAGTTTGATGAAATTTCAAAACTAAGCAACGTGTTTCAAAACCTCCTTTGGTTGTTGATGGAAAACTTCGCTCTTCCCCACCACACATCAGTTTCTCCTCAAAACTAATAATTTTTATAATCACGGAATGTATTCTTTCTCTTGGATCATTCGCCCTTTGTCCCTGTTCCACTTCCGATGGAGTAGCTTGCTTGTTTTCAAGCTTGCTTGATGACAGAGGAGTCTGTGCCCTTTTGCTAGTGGTAGCAACACATTACTGACATGACTCCGGCTGGTTTAGAGATCTTTGTCGAAATCCCATTTAGTGTGAAAGAAAAACACAGTCATATTTGTTTTCGATGGTGTGGCTCAGAGGCAGCTGACAGAAAAGAAGAATAGCTACAGCACGCGTATTTGTCCCCCGAGCTCCATTTATGCAGCTTGTTTTATATTTTTAAAAAGCGATTGCCGCTGATACCGGAGCGCAAGGCGACCCCAGATTATCGGCGCGTTTGCCGTGTTCACAATTAGTAGGGGTGCCGTTCGTACCCCATACTCCTACCTGCCTTCCTTTTCTAACACCTGTGCGAGCTTGGTCCTTGGCATTTAGTGCCGCAGGGGTTAGACCAGCATGTCCAGCCAGGCACGGGATATGGGATGGGAGGGAGTGAGCCAGTGGACGTGTTTTGACAGAGTTCGCGTGCTTGTTTTCTTGAGCGTCTGCACGCTAACGCGACATGCTATTATGCTCTGTGGTGTCAGCCGACACGTTTGGACAGGGTGAGGCAGGGAAGTGAAGGGTGAGTAGTTTGCAGTTGGGTTTTTGTTGTTGTTGTTGTTGTTGGGTTGGGGGATGAGTGACGAGGAATACGGCATGGAAAATAAGGAGTACTTCGAGGCATAGTTGCTTGTCCCCCGATTTTTTGTTCACACCTACCTTTTTTTCAATATATACTCTCTCAGATTGCCATACTAGAACAGTGTTTCGGCCATGGTCTAATCAAGAAGATCGCAAAGGTGCGTTTAATTTAAAAAACAAATTGGGCGTTATTTTGGGATCGTAGTTTTAATGCGCTGAAATAGTTTATCTACTTCCGTGTGCTGCTGTTAGCGATGTGCGCATGCTCAGTAGAGATTTCCTCTGCCCCACCTGCAGTATCTGCTTTTGCGACACCTGTGATTATCACTAGCTTCGCTCGTCTGCCTTGCCGTGCTCGGGATCCTCTTCGAGCGTGACGGAATGACTCTAGTCACGTGATTGTGCAATGTGCAGGCCCGTGGGTCTGACAGTTTCACAAACAGAACATGGCTGACCTTTCACCTCTCTCTTCCCCTCCCCTCCATCTCTTCCCCTCCCCGTCATCATTCCCTTTGGCGCTATCACTTTTTAAAGGCATGCCTGTGACCAGAAGAGACCATGCAACTATTGGCTGTTATTCGTATTAAGGGTTGTCTCCACGCACGAATATAAAAACAAAAATTAAATCTCGCTGTTTCACGTCGCGTCTGACTTCTGTCGCAGTCTCAACTTGTAGTACAGGAGACTCATGACGGAAGGTCAGTTTTTCGGAATGTGTCCGCGAGTTGGTCCCTGTTCTTTTTTCTTTTTCCTGCTGCCTCTCTTTGTATCTTCATGTGCCCGTTTTTCTTTTTATACATTTTTTTTGGGGGGGTTACCTTTCCCACTCTGTTCTTCTCCCCACTACCCCACTGTCCATCTCCCTCATTGTGTCAGCCAACCGACCTCCCTAGCTCCCCGCCCCTACCGAACTCCTCACTGTGCATCGCTGCCACCAGACGTTCTGGGTGCACAGCTCATTACGCACGGAGACTTGAGTGCAGAGCTCGTGCGCGTGCATGCCAGCGAACATGCTATTGCGTGCACGTCCTCTTTAGAAGCCGCCGCAGTGCAGGCGTGTGATTTGCTTTGTGGGAACATCGGAGACACTTTTTGTGTGCGATCTGCCGCACCGTGCACAAGGCTTAACGATTTCCGACCGGTCTGTTGGGCTGGACGGAGACAGCGAGAGTACGAACCATGTCATTTACACGGCGGAGATAGACGAGGACCCGCAGACAAAACCGTGGATTTGAACCCAGAAGACATATGGGACAGGAGGCGTTGGACGAGTCACGTGTCGTTAGAACCCAGGCCAGCGTGTCCTTTTTTTTTTAAACCACGACATAGTTCCCCGGATGTCGAATCCATCCATTATTCCCAAGTTCCTGCCCATGGGATAGCCAGATGGCTGCCTGTCTGTGGCCGTTCTCAGCAGTTCTGCTTCTGGTGTGTCCTGCCGTGCATTCACGATAGTTGCTCTTTCTCTTCCTGTCACCGTTCGAGGGCGACGTAAAATATTCTACAGACTGACAGTGACAAGTCAGAAAAATGCATCCACCTCTCACACAAGTCTTTGCGGTTAGAATATAAGGTTGATCACGAAACTAACTCAAAGGTGTCATTAATCAGTCTGTACAATAACACCCTCACCCCACTTCCAATACGGTTTGCGTAACAGAAATATTTTCGGACTCCCATTTAAAAGGACTTAATTTCATTTAAAAGGAGGTAAATAGGATTTGCCCTAATGTACCGTTTCAGGCAGGCAGACCCGTTACAGTGAGATATGTTTCTGTAGCCCGTTTTGAACACAGAAGGTCGGTGTCTCTACAACTGAAACAGAAAGACTGATAGGTCCAGATTTGAAGCGTTTAGTGTCATTAGCTGGTGGGTCAGACAGAACGAAGGTCGGGAGTAGCTTTTGCGCACACGACGGAGCGAAGTTAACGCTTGAGTGGAGTGCAAAGGTTGTGAGGCCAGGGATGTTCAATACGGATGTAAGGTCTCTAACGTCAGAACCTATCTTTGCTCGCGTCTGTGTTATGACTGTTTTATTGGTAACGCGATCTAATCTTAGAGCACAAGCAGAAATGAACAGGGAAAGGCTGATAGCACAAGGACACGGTGCATGCAGTCCTCTTCTCTCAAGTCATAGCTAATTGCACGATGCAGTGCGTGTAAGGCCCCGTCTGCCAGATCTAATTGCACGATGCAGTGCTTGTAAAAACCCTTTCTCTCAGACCTAATTGCACACAAAAGATGCCAGTAGTTCCCCTGGCCATGCCGCAATCAATCACGGGCTGAGCAACACGACCGTGTGTTGACGGGCTGCTTGCGTCCAGGAAGGTCGAAATTTTCGAAACAGTCGTCCAGGGGCCGTTTTCACACTTGCTCATTCATTTCTTTTGGCAGAACAATGGACTGCCATTTCCCGAAGAGGATGCTTTCCGGATCGCTCCCTGCCTCACAGTGACATCAGGTCACAGCGCTTCCACTGCTACCTCTCCTCTGAGACCCCGGTGCTGTTCCCAGCACAGTTATTAGTGGGCCAGCTCCAAAGGGAGGCCACTTCGCCGAGGCTTACAGAGTAACGTCCCTATTTTATCAGAACTGGCGAGAGACTCAAGGCGACCACAACCCGTCGTGGATTCGTAACGATGAAAGTCACGAGAGGCGTTAAAACTTTCATGTGGTTTAAATTTAAATAAAAATTTGCTCTTCGTAAAATTACAGGCATGACAAAAGACCGGAGGTAGGCTTTCAGCCTGTTCGGACAAGAATCACGTGACCAGCAGCCGGTTCTGCTCGGCTTGAGGTCCGTGGGGAGAAGTTTGTTGCCAAGACCCGATCGGCAGACAAGAATTTCAACTTTGCACGTTGGCGAGCTGCAAGAGATCGCAGCCGGTTCACTTCACCTTTGGCAAGCGTATCGTGAAATCAAGTCGGCGTGTACTAAGACAATCTCCACAGTTTATCGCTCTGGTGAGTTTAATGGCAGCAACTTGTTCAGAAAGAAAATGTAGTAAATGCTCAGATTTAAGAAACGAGCCTTGCCGACGTATTCGCTAACAAAACTAAGAGCAGAGAAAGATTGTGGAACACCGGCTGGCTTGCACGAGCGTTTGTATCTCCTGTTCATACGTAACGGCGTACATAAAATACACATGGCAACTGGGGCTTATGACTGCTGTTATCACGAACGCTCGTGCAAGCCATCAATGGAATGCAAAGTTGGGCTGAAGTCCTGGTTATATGATTTGAATATACAACAGTATCAAGTCAGCGGTTCTACAGATAAACTTCCGCAAAGAAATCTTGCTGTCTTACGATTGGGCGCAATTTTTGCTGCTGGGAGTTGTGCTTAAATGTGTTTCAAGTCAACACATCTGAAATTGCCATTTAATGCATATCAGCGCTACATGAAAATGAGCTTAGCGTTGTCTGTTTTACTGCTTACATCACTCAGATGGTTCTCACCAGTGGCTGTATCGCTGCTTACATCACTCAGATGGTTCTCAGCAATGGCTGTATCACTGCTTACATCACTCAGATTGTTCTCACCAGTGGCTGTATCACTGCTTACATCACTCAGATGGTTCTCAGCAATGGCTGTATCGCTGCTTACATCACTCAGATGGTTCTCAGCAATGGCTGTATCACTGCTTACATCACTCAGATGGTTCTCAGCAATGGCTGTATCACTGCTTCTGTCACTCTGGTGGTTATGTCTGTCACCTCGGTGGTCCAAGGCAGGGAGGTCAATGGTTTGCACCCTGGTGGCATCATACCTAAGACTTGAGAAGTTGGTAACCACATGGCTGCTAGGACTGGTTGGCCTAGTTTCAGTATGATGTGACTGGGTGGGGCTGAATATCTGTTGTCACAGAAGTTCCAGCACATTAACTTTTCTCAGGCAACACTGGATGAGCACCTTGCAACTGGGCATTAACCGATAACGAAAGCATAAAAACCAATATGGTAACTGTGTCACTTTGTCAGTACACATGAAGCATTCGGACATGTCAGTTTCTCTGGTTTCCATTTATAATGTTACCTAATGTGGGTTGTGGCAGCCTCTGGAACACAGTAAACATAACATTGTAAGATCACCTAATGTTGGTTGTGAAAGCCTCTGAAAGTCACTAAACATAAGTTGCCTACAGTGATACCACCTTGTGTTGCTTGTGACAGCTTCTGCATATCACTAAATATAAGGAACATTCTATAATATCACCTTATGTTGTTTGTGACAGCTTCTGCATGTCACTAAATATAAGGAACATTCTGTAATATCACCTTATG
>SMGT01007033.1:1089-19769 GCA_004794575.1 Lanistes nyassanus | reverse complement strand
CCCCCCCCCCTTACCCCCAAAAACAAAACCCTCAACCAAACAAAAACAGCCGCCCTTGTCTCGTGTACATATGCACGCATATAGCTATCAGATGTTAGAATGATGTGTTCATTTGAAGACGACACCAGCGATCAAGAGCCAGTCTTTTTCGCTTCTCTGAAGCTGACGATTTGTCGATGCTTGTCCTTGCCCTTGTCCTTTGGGCGCTTGTCGTCTGCTTGTGTTTTAGTCCACACTGTGTCGAAAGGTCTTAACACTTTGACTGCACTTAATCACAGACGGAGACGAGGGTTTGCCATTCATGTTACCCTGGCGGGTATCCATTCTGTGAGGTTTATTAAGCTGCTGTCTAGACTTGACAGATGTGTCCAAGAAAGAAAGGGTCAGCTTACTTTTTTAATGGTTATAGGATGGTCGCCATTAAAATTGTTCACAGGTATTTGTAAGTCTGTAAATAAAGCATCAGCAGAAACAACAGCAAAAATCCATCCATCTAGCCAGACATTTTAGAAACTTTCGGATCTCTCAGAAAAAATACGCGTCACGTGAGAAGTTGTTTGCCATGTGACACAATCAGATTTGTAGCATTACCTAACAGTTTTTCACTTTCTTGCCCCCACCCCCAACTTTCCTGTGGGGGAAAAGTAAACCTCCTTTCTAGCTGTTACTCGAGGTAAAAACTAGCAGAAAACTCGTCTTCTCTTGCCCCCAACCCTCCTTATCACCAGCCAGCCAGCCAGCCAGCCAGAGATTTTCAAAAGCTGAAAGCGAAAGGAAATGGACCAAAGCATATTTGCAAAACGTGGGCAACATTTCGCCTTTGTTTTCACCCTTTCAGCAGCGTCAGCGTGGCGGAAAAACAAGGCTGGTAACCACGCTGCCTGAAATGGCGGCGCCGTGTTCACAGGAACCACATTTGGTTTATGGGGACAGACCCGTTGGCCCTTCTTGCTGATCAAATGGCAGTACACGGGCACGCCTTGCTAAACAGCTTTTCCCTGCCGCGCAGCCGGAAGTGCGGGACAATCGATCCCGAAACTGGACAAGGTGCAGCAGGGACAGTCACTCTCTGCACCCAGTGAGCCCTACAAGGGCGAGTGCGTGTTCTTTGCGGCCGAGTGATGATTCTATCCAGCTAGTACGGAGGGTAGGGGTGGGAAGGGAGCCAGGGGAGGAGATGACGAGCGAACCTCAGCGTGGGAGCACCTGGTGCACGTGCAGCTGGCACTTCTAAAGGGTGGACGTTGTCTGACAGTGACTTGTCATTTAGATGAGGTCTCTACGCCTAGGCTCCAGTTTCTGGCAATTAGTCTGTGCATTCTGACTTCAAATGGTCGCCTCTGGCTCTCTTTCTGTAATTTTCTGGGTCAACCGTGCAACGTCACAGAATATATCCGAATGACGCTGCGGGAATTTTGCGCGCGCAAAAGTCTGGTACTCAACATGGGATGGGGCCGACGCGCGGAGAAGAGTCGGCCGATTTATAGCGTGCAACTAGACCTGCCTCGTAGACAAAACTGTCTCGTAAAGTCACAGTGAAGCATATGTAGACATGGCTTCTATAACTATTAACTGTTTTCCTCTTTCGTTGGTGATTGTTTTTCTCTTTATCTCTTATCGTCTGATCCTAATTGTCTGCCTAGCGATATTGGTAAGAAAGAAACGCCTCTGCTGTGTATACATGTAGCGAAATGTGGCGATCCATCCATAAAAAGAATCGGTAAGAGAAGGGTTCCACGCACACGTAAAAGCACAGTGACACGAGCGCCCGCGCGCACGCACACACACATGCAAACCTATTCGTGCAAGGCAGTCTTTTAGCTTTTAACCCCCTGTACTCAACTCCTTCCAGAGCCACCAGCGGGCGAGTACGTTATGGTATGTGTGAAGTTTGCCGAAATGAAAACACTGGCTGAAGAGAAATGCCAACCATTAGCCGTGGAACAGGAGTACTCGGGAGGGCAGTGGGGGGGGGGCTAAAGACATGTGCCATTGATCACAGAGAAGTCAGATGGAGGCTGAGTCTTCCCGAGTCAGAATGGGAAACGCGCGAGGAGGGATACAAGCCCCGTGACCTTGCTCCGTGCAGTAACACTTGTCGTTCCCTGGAGACGAGGAGCTTGGGGTGTGGGTCCAGTGAAAGGGTCAAGGGCGAGGTGCGGGGCAAGCCTTCAGAGGCTTGTGTGATGGCTAATGCGAAACATGTGGCTAAATCAAACTGTCTACGCCCTGACCATTCGCTCGTGCCTGGAAGATATTTTCAAGGTGTGCGATCGCTTCGTCTTTTGGTTCCAGCAGTGCACTGCAGTGCAGTCCCAGTACTGCATAACAATCGAGACCCAGTTACTCACAGTTTCTGGTGCGCCGATTCCTATCAGCGCGAAATCTCGGCTGAAAGTCTCCTAAGTCCGCTCTGTTTCTCGTGGGATTTGGGCCTTCCTATTCCTCGTCCTCGTATCTCTGGTCTCCGCACGCGAGACTTTTCAGTTCTTGTAGTTCGCCGAATCGTTTGCCGAGGGTTATCGCAGAGATGCCGGAACGTACAAGATGAGACAACCAGCGAATAGATGCCGGGCGAGTTACGCCCCTTTGATTATGCGTAATCCGCGTGGGAACATGGCTACTGGAGAAATGGAAATGGGCCGAGACGACAGCGAGACAGAGACGAGACTGGCAGAGTCATTCCCCGTCCAGACGCACGATGCAGACTAGATTATGGCGTTGTCCATTCTTTTCCCCGACATACGAATCCAGGCAGATCACCGATCATTTAACGTTAACTTCTGGTTGTGACGTGCCGTGATTCACTGTGGTGTTACCGGAAGATTACAGTACCCTCTGGTGTGAGAGTGTCGCTGTCGTTGATCGTAGGCCGGTGGGTACAGCCAAAGCGGACCGTTGCTATACTCCAGATTCTGGTTGCATGGAACGTTCGTATCCCAACTCCAGGGTTGGGTGGACGTTCTGGTCGCCCATAAATAGCAGGGTCCGGTTTCATGAGCGACAGGCGGTCGACTGCAGTTGGGAGGAGCTACAAGGGATGTTATACACAAGCGAACATTTTGCTTTGTTAGCGGCTGTTGAGCGGCATGATATACTTTGTAGCCCCTGCCCCCACCAAGTTGTCTTTCTTTCTTGGACGCAGAAATACTGAGCTGAGGCAATGGAAAATAGAACGCCTAGGTGTTAACTGTTGCGATAGTAAAAGACATGTTTTACAACTTTCGAGTCTATTTAGCCTTGAAACTAAACTATATCGTCCTGGCTTATTGCGTCGGGGAGGTCAGCAGGATAACCAACTGCCTCTGTGTGTGACTGACGAGGCAGCCATCAGCCGTTTCGATTAAGACGACGCCTGAATGTGATCGCTGGCCGGAGGCAAGATCCTTTGTTTCCCGTTACGGAACCTGTCAGCTGGGGTTGAAGATAATGCGACAGTTGTGATCAGCCTAGATAGGCTAATGTTCGCCTGAAAAAATGCAATTAACATGCCCTCGGGGAAAATAATAAATGTGTCAGTTTAAGTAATGTGTGGATGCAGCACTGCGTGAGAAAAAACGTGAGAGAAGGGGGGAGAGAGAGAGGGGATGACGGAAGAGGGGTGGGGAGAGTGTAGGAGTGGGGGCATGAGAAGGGAGAGGGGAGGCACCAGGAGCTCGTGCGTGCATGTGTGCGCGTGAAGTCGCCTTTAATTCTGCAGTGCATCCACCAAAGCCACATTGAGCTGATCGCGTTGCTCAAAGATGATAACCTAAAGAGGATTCTGTCCGTCCAGTGCAGTCTGTCACTGACAGTGACCACGCCCATCGAGCGCTTGAGGCTGGCACGTGTCATCCCCCCCCCATGCTTCGCCAGTGTCCAGTGATTCACGGAACGCTGCACACGCCCGCGACCTTCATGTTGCCGGGCACTTGCCCCCTCCACCCCCACCCCACCCCACCCCCCGCCGAGAGGACGTCGGCCCTTTGGGGCTGGGGTGAGCAGTTTGTCCAGAATCGATTTTACAACCCGAGAGATTCTTTACAGTCTGCCTTTTAATGTCGCTGTACTCTCATATGTCTGTTACAAAGCAAAGGACACAGGACGCAGAATGATGACAGTATTTCGCTTATTAAACAATTTTTCTATCCCTCCCCTGTCACCTCCACACCTTCAACCATTCCACCGTTTGTTTGCAAGTGTGGCAGCCTGCCGAAAAGCGTGGGCGGGCGGTGGGATGTAGCGTGACTGTGGCGCATGTGCGAAATGTTCACGCGAAGTGACAGGACAGGTATAATTACCCCGACTGCCCTACCACGGCTGTAATACCAGGCCGCACTTTCCACCCCCCCCCCCCCAGGAAAGAAGGAACGCGGGGAAAGTGGACGAGTCTGGAACGCTAAGTATCCAGTCTGCACCAGAGTGGGGACGGAGGGAGGCAAAGTCTGGGGCGGGACGGAGTGACGCAACGGGTGAAAAAAATACGCAGGGGCGACGGAGTTGAAGGGGGATAGAGAGCAGGGGAGTGGGTAGCATTTTCTTTGTTTCTGTGCACAGAGATGGAGGGTATAGCGATGCGCACTGAAGTTGAAGTGGTTGAAGCGATGGGTTTTTTCCCTCTTTCTTTTGCATGTCCTCGTTAAATGAGCCATGGCACGCAATGCACAGAGGATGGATGTAGCTCCCGTCCTCCACTGGCCCCCAGCCCCACCTTTTCGATTCCCACGTGGTCCTTAGCTAGCTGTTCGGAGGTTGCCTCCCATGAGGCGATTACTCGACGCACGGGAAGTTACGGCGCTTTGCAGGTCTTGGAGGAATCTGCATCAGTCGGGAACGGGCATTGTAGCAATGGCTCTTGTGCTTCTAGTAAATCCGTTTAGTGCCTCGAGGTTGTTGCACGTGCATATTGGATGTACGTACAGTACATCATCATGGGGTAAACATGCGCTTAAGACATAGTTTAATTAAAGTAATATTGTGGGTGCCTGTTATCATTTGTTAGTAGCAAACGTTTGTTTAAACTTTAGAGGTGTTGTAATTATTATAGGTTATCACAAAGAATAGCCACAACAGCGCGAAAGCTGGTTATTCAAGCATTTTCGTTCTCTCACATAATCACATGCATGCAGAAGACATGGAAATGGATTTGCGTTTTCTCACATTAACGTGCACGTGTACGCGCATACTCACATGTTCGCATGCAACTCTTTCCACGCGTCCTATTTGTTCTGTCCTCTCTCTACATGGACGTAAACATGCCCCCCCCCCCCCACACACACACAAGGGTTGGGGTGGGGCGTACAGTAGCGTGCGGTTAGACGAAAGTTTATGCCCCACCAATTCGAACAGAAATAACCGCAATTTGTTCAGATTATTAAGCAGACGTTTGAATGCATCCTTATTGAATTTCTAATTTCAGCTTCTGGAGTGAGTCCAGACTCTGTCATTTTTCTGGCTGTGCCGGCGTCTAAATGAAACAAAAAGACGAGCTTCCCATTTCTTCCACCCCTCCTCAGAGCAAGCACTCTTATAACACCACACACACACACACACATAATACCACACAGACACTCGTATAACACCACACACACGCACAGAGACAAGCAGATGCCTGCGCTGTTTCTCTGTCCAGATCTTGGCATTAACTCACTGTTCCTCCCATGTGCTGTCTGGCAAGTTACCGCACACTTTGTCGTCTTCTGGGGGAATCCTTTTTTCCTCCTAAAGTGTTCCTCGTTTTGCGTGCTCACTGTCGCACGGTCTGATTAGAGAGCTCATCAGCACTAAAGAGGACTAAGAGAGAAGATAGAAGGAAGTTGTACAGAAATGCTGAATGTCACACGTGTAATGCTAACTCGATTTCTATTCTTAGAGTTCTTTTCTTTGCGATCGCGTACAGTATGCAGCCATGTGATTCATCAGCACTTAGCGCTCGTTTTGAAATCAACGCAGACGCGTTTCTAATTGTTTGCGTGCATGCACTGTGACTCAAGGGGGCATAGCGCTGTCCTTCCTCTACACATTGCACAGCGAAGCTACATACCAGCACGGCAACTAGCCTGTCGCTGTGGCAGGACAAAACCGAGGTGTCTGGCGAATCTCGTCTAGAATGAGTCTTTGACTAAACTAGCAGAATCCGGTACGGCACTGATGTTAGTTTTATCACCCAACCCCTTCCTCGCCCGCTCGCCTACTCGCCAAAGAAAACAGCTCGCCTCCACCTAAATCTCATCGTTCCTCGCACTCCTCCCCCCATCTCTCAGACAAGAAAGAAACAAGCTGTGATTTTAAGGAGATCCTCCGAGCTCATAACTAGTGTGTCTCGGATATGTCCGACCACGTGATCAATAACTCGACTTTCACAGCGTCCACAATGTTTTTCTTCCTCCAGCACTGGTGGACTCGGCTGCGCAGGCAGAAAGCGTACTGTTTTATTTACACATCGTCACGGGCAGACTTCTTCCATTTCCTCCCGTGCCTACACCGCGCAGCTCACGTTTATGTGTTCGGAAGAAAAGTAACTTCAGCGAAAACACAGCCACTTTCTCGACAGGAAAATTTGTGGTTGGTTGACATGGCTTTCCAAAAGTAAGAAGTGGGTGCTGACATAGAAAGGACAGGACCGGATAAGACATCGAACATTTGCTTAAAAAAAGCTCGGAAACCCTCCAGAATGTTCGTCACTCAGTGACTCGGACGTTTGTAAGGTGAGACGGAATCGCGGTTTTTGCATCAGGCGATTATGTCCCTTGGTTCTTCCTTCTCTCTGTCAGCTTTCAAAAGGAGTGTTTGGTGTAGGTAGTGCTGTAACGGTAAACATTTGGACGTTTGGTAGTGTAGCTGTTTTGTAAGTAACTATCTCGGTGGACGTTGGGGGGTGTGAGGGGGGAAGAGGGGAAGAACACCAGACGAGAAGGAAGGGATGCTGGCTCGTGCCCTTGGGGTGACCAGCCCACAGCGGGTGGTGGGGGCAAAGAGACTACAGCTGGAGCCAGTGGAGGGAAGTTTTTGGGGGGTGGGGGTGAGGAAGAGAGCGAGGACTTTTTTGCAGTCGTTGCCGCAGGCACACGGTATGTGACGACCACACGGGGACGGGGAAATGGGGGGGTGGGGGGGTCTGTCTAGAAAAGCTTTACAAGTGGTCGTGGCTAGAGAACCTGATAGGAATTCCAGGAATAGAAACTGGTAACTGCTGCAGAAACACCTCGCGATCGGACACCGTCATGACCGACTCTCTCTTTCGCTCTCGCTGTTCCTTGCTATCTGCCGCTTTGCTCATCTGTCTCTTGTCCGTCCGTCCGTCCGTCCAGTTGCCTGTTTGCTTGTGTGCCTGCGTGCCTGCCTGCCCTTTCATTCGTCTGACTGCATTAAGAAGATTTTAACCCCGAGGCACTGAGATCTGATCCAGATGAAATGGAGTTTAGGATTCCATCATTTTTTCTCTCGTAACTAGTTCACATCCGGGCAATTTTCCTGCGAGGATCGTTCCCCCTCTTCCTGTCTTCGTATCCCCACCTTTTTTATTGCCTCAATAATTATGATGTTCACATTTCGTCGTTCGATTTTCCATTGCGATGGGTTTATTGCTACCGCCTGCATTTGGTGTGCTTATAAACCGTTTGTTACCGTAATTCCTATTTTCCACGTGCCCGTACAGCCGCTTCGCGCGTCCTGTCTGCGGCCAACGCTTTGTCTGTCCATCTCGGATCCGTAAATTGAACGATTGTTTTATGGTGTGGGCCGATCGACTTCTTGCAATCGGTCTGCATGCGTATGTCGAAAACGAGTCCAAAAGGCATAGTTCTGACCTTGGCAGCAAGCAGGCTCGTACTGATAGGTTACCACCATATCTGTCTCAAACGCCGCAATCCTTCACCCGCCCTTCCCCCCACACCCATTCCAGAAGTTTCCTATGATGCCACTCTACCCTGTAGCACCACCGCTGGTGGAATGGGAACGAAAGGCCGGGGTGGGGGCGGTCTGATTGTGGAGGCAATTGACTTTTGGGTTTTGTTTTGCATTTGTTGTGTCAGTGTGTCGGTTGCTGTTAATGAACCGCTGTCAGTGGCCCACAGTCGTGCGTCCGTGTTTCTCTTTTGTGATTTCCTGCCACTCATTTCCACTCTGGTAGGTACGTCTAGAAACCACTGAGCATTAGTGCTACTAGCAACTACTCACAAATTCCCCTCCAAGCCCTCCTCCTCCACCAACTTCTGCCCCCGCCCTCCCCCCTACACCTTTTCTATCTGAAATAACCACGCAGCTGGCGCCATTGGAAAAGCGGAAGTCGTAGTAAAAAGATGTCTGTTTTTTTTATCTCTTTCTCCCTGCAAAAGTTTGCGCGAGCGTCTGTATGTGTATGCATCACACACACACATATGCATGCATGCACGCGCGGAGCATTATAATCCGGCCCCCCTATGCATGTAAACTGCAGTATTCCTAAATATCGGATTTTTCTGTCTCAGAAAAAAACTTTTCGAGGAGTTTGGAATAAGCTGTTCGCTCCTGGGACGAAGGAATAAATTAATTACTGAATAACGAGGGAAAACTAAGCTATTCGGATTTCTCGCATGGGGAATTCAAGGAACTCATTCCTCTCATGACACATATTCTGGAATAAATGAGCTATTCGGGTTTCTTGCATACGGGGCCAGGGTCTGATTGCATGAATATTCGCATTTGCTCTTCTGGTGGAAGCGGCTGTCAAGACTTTTAATCCTACAGATTTCGCATGCAGTTTTACACGTGCAAAGGTCGTGCGGCGCACCCCAGCATCTAAATTTCTCTAACGCTCACAGTTTCGTGGGGCAGTTGTACGCCTCTCTCATCACTCGCTAGTCAGCCTTAGTGCCTTCTCATTTCGAGGCAATTTCCGATTGAAAATTTCGGCCATTTATCTTGCCATTGGTCTGGCACAACTTCCGCTTTCTGCGACTTGACAGTTCTACCGACAGTCACATTGTTTTCTCCCTCCCCCCTCCCCACTCCAACCTTATCCGTTCCCGCCCCTTCACCTCGACTTCGTCTCTGGCTTTGCTCGAGCCCGCCTGATTGTCAAAATTGAGATTTAGAAGTCTGCTTTTCAGTACGTCTGGGAATGGCAGAAGAAGGGGAACTACATCTATTTAGTGGATTAGCGGAGAATGTTAGGGAATAGAGTTGGGGGAGGGGGTGGAGAGATACGATCGATGGACAGTGTTAGCGTGAGTGTAAGAGACGAAATCAAGCTGATCAGACCAACATTAGTATAAGCTACTCTAGAGTTGCGATGTGAGAGAGGGAGGGGGGAGAGAGGGGAGTAGCGAGAAAAAGATTTTTTAACAACAAATATATGCAAACGACTGTTGCTGCACACCTACCTCTTCGTAATGGATGACCAGTGACCACGCAGTCTTGTCCACCAAGGTTGGGTTGTACGAGGGTTTTGACCACGAGCTTTCGCGAGCCCCGTCCGTCCTGTACGCGCACGTTTAAGAAAGGAGAGAATATACCGACGCTTCTGCAACCCAGTTCAGGGCCTTGATTAGTACGTATGAAGTCAGGGAGTGAGACTGTTCTCTATAGTGCCGGGCGTCTGGCGGGGTAGCTACTAGATTGCGAACTTCCTTTTTTTTTAAGTCTTAGGGACGCGAACCACCGATCTCCTGCCTCAGAAGCAGACGCTTTAACCGTGAGACCACCAAGGCGGCATCTTGAGAAGAAGGCAGACTCTGTATTAACTGTATATTAAAAAGTTCCTGTCGCTTTGGCTGTAAAGATGCCCCCGTCGACCTTCAATTGTCTTCTTGATCGCTTTTTGTACCAAACCAGTACATGCTTTTTTTGAGGGGGAGGAGGTGACCAGAGCACACACCTGTTTTCATATTTTTCATAAATATTGAGCTGATGTGTGTTAACATTGTCACCCCACTTCTTTTCACTGCTTTTTTCCATACGGACATAATTGATTTGAGTATGAAATATGAGCTGATCGTGGGTGAAATATAAGTTGATCGTGGGTCAAATATAAGTTGATCGTGGGTCAAATATAAGTTAATCGTGGGTGAAATATAAGTTGATTGTGCGTGAAATATTAGACGCGGTTGACTGTTCCAGAGCGGTTTTTGTTTTTGTCCACGTTCAGACGCCCTATATGGTTCTGCATGGCGTTCACTGTAAAGCCACGAACCTAACCCTACAAGGACGGGTGAGGAGCGGGAACAAGAAAAATGAGCAGTCATAGACCAATTTCCGGCATCACAAAGACCAGCCAGGGTGCAGCACACAGAGGGTGGGCAAAAGGTTGCCACAAACCCGCCGGGAATGGCGTTCCGTTGATGCATTGGCTGGATATCCCAAGAGAACTGCATACAGTGCGCCGGACCCCCCTGATTTATGGAGTCGCTCTCCACCCCAACCCACCCCACTTCGTCCTCCCGTGTCGCATAATTTACATCGTCCTCTCCGAGCAGGGTGACACCCGATATAGTCCAGCGCGCTGCCGTCTGGTCCACCCGTTTTACTGTCGGCACCCAGACGGTGACCCAAATCGCATTAATTAGTCGTCCGAGCGCCGGGACGGTCGAGGAGGAGCTTGACGGTGAGGTGGGGGTGTTGGGGGGTGGTGGTGAGGAATTTAAAGCGACAGACAATGAGGGCGTTGCTTTTTCGTGATAAATCGGTAGCCAACTAATATCCAACACTGCCGACCCCTTCCCACTCCCCCCACCCGCCCATTAAGGCGAGGGTAACGACTGCCTGGGCGGGAAGAAGTGGGTATTAAGTCTGATCCATCGTTTAAAGCAGCGGTGGAGACAGAAGCGATGGAAGAGACGCTTGAATGGATGGGATTTTACTTCCAGCGACCCGACTGTTTGGTGTGTTTGCCCGCTCACACCCCCGATGTTGGGCACGGGGATGCTGCTTGATATTGAGTGTGTGCTCAGATCATCGACGCGTGTTAGTCTTTTCTTGATTGCTTTCATCTTCCCACACGTAACAGTGAGGTCATCTGACGCGCCAACTTTTCCTTGTTCATTTAATTTTTTGTTAATGCAGAGTAGCTCAGTCGTTCGCGAAGAAATCAGAGAATCCCATATGCCAGAGCACGATACGAAAACAAACCGTGCGGTTTGGAAGCGCGGTTAGTGTTGTACAAGTAATTGTGTCGACACTCGTGGGACTCGCTTATGGGTACTTTTCCCCCTCCCCTCCCCTCCCCTCCCTCTCCCCTCCCCTCTCCTCCATCCACTCCTCACCCACAGTAGACAACGGAATTCGATTGGTTGGCCATGGTGAGTGCGAAACCCCACTTTGTTGTTGTAGTTGACAGCTGTCGCTGGAAGCCGGTGATGTGACTTGCGGGGTTACCGTGCCAGTGATGGAGCGACTGGAATATACAGTATTGTTGCACGTCTCGGACTGTTGTTGCTGTCTTTGAAGTGGATTTTTAAAAAATGTTTGTTTCCTTTAAACTTTGTAGTGTAGCAATCTCCGAAGATATTGCTGATGCATCCTTGATGTTATTTTTTGGTCTCAGCGCATCGTTTCTTTTTATTCCATTGCCCTTCGATGATTCTGTGACTCGATTAACAGGACATTTTGTGAGAGAGTCACAGGGACACACACACACACACATAAACCCGAATCTGTCTGCCAAATTTTTTACTGACTGCCAACAGTGATCAACTGATTTTATTTACAATGAATTTATCTGGGTCCGGCCCCTTCTCGAGAACTGCAGCTTACAGGAGACTGGGCACAGAACTGACCAGTGTCTGAAAGCCTTCTTTGTTCATGCTTGTCGTCATTCTGGCTGCACACGCACACTCTTTGATTTCTTCCTAGTTATTTTCTGTATTTTTTCTTCTTTTTTTCCGCACCTATATTTCTGTTAAAGGGAGTGCTTTTATTGAAATATTTGCTTGGTATTGTTTCAGGGTGCACGTTAGACGAAGAGGAAATTTTAGAAAGGACTTATCCTTGGCACACCTCGAGGCTATTAACCGGCAACAACTTCTGTGAAATTATTTTAAACTGCAGCAAAGGGGTAAGACTGCTTTTGATGGCGCTAGTCCTAGTTAGTTTTCTTGCCTGTGGATCGTGGAGCTAGCCAGAATTTCTTCCTGACTTTGCAACACTTGTATTCTTAAAAAGTTTCACACCCCCCCCCCCCCCTTTAAAAACAACCAGTGTTTAATTGACTGAAAGTATATGATGGTATTCTCTTGAGATGCAGAAGACATTTTGTAATTCTGTGCCCCTTTGACATCCTCCTGTAGTCATCCCCTCCCCTTTCAGAGCTCGTATAGTTGTGTGTGTATGCGTGCGCGGATTGATTGATTGATCTAACGGTGCCTTTAGAAGCTCTTCATCAAGGAAATACTTACCTTCTATATTTTGAGAGTGCTTATTGCTCACCTAGGACGTCTGGTTGCCTGCTAGTTGTTTAGACTGCATTTTAATGCCAACCTACTATAGTAATCAAGTTTGCCTGTTGTTTATACTTTCTGCTGATACATCTGGTTTGTCTGCTGATCGGTGGTTCCTGTGTTGTTTTCGTCCACTTACTTTCTGTGATGAACTTTTGCCATTATGTGCGTTCTAATGGGCTGTCGGGTTGTCTGCTGATCAACAAAATTATAGTTTTGGTCGCTCAGCGTGATGTCTTGTCGATGTGCTTGTTTGCTTTTGATGCGAGTCCAGGTTGTCTGCCTATCAGTGAATTGCGTTTGTACGCTTACTTAATGTAATAGATTCTTGCCGTCGCTAACTTTTCATTGATAGACCTCTGGGTTGATGAAGACTCGCGGGTCAGTATGTTGCGCTGTTACAGACAGCACAGCTATTACCAGTATTAGCACGCCCAGACCGGGGATTTTGATAAATCAGAGTGGCTTTGGAGGGCACGTGACCTTCAGCGCTACACTATAAAGGGAATCCCGCACTCCCCGTCTAAAGCCAACTCCATTGCCTTCAGTATAGCGTCGCAGACAAAGTCGATATTCTCCAGGGCTGGGCCTCATTGGGAGCTTTGTGATCCACAGTCTGCTTGAAACCATAGACCAGAGTGGACCTGCGGACGGGCGAGTTAAATTTATGTCAGAACTACCGCTAGGTCGCAGACAAGATCGATAGACGCCAGTCTGAATGTGTCCAATCGGGGACACTGTTACAGAGGTGCGACCTTTTTTTACTCTCTTCTTCTCTTCCTCTCCTCCGCGTTCTCTCTTTCTCAGGACGCGACAGCTGAAACCCACCACGAACATCATGGTTAACAAAACAGGGGTGGCTTGCGTGAGCTTTCCTATATCCTGTTCATACGTAAAGGTCCGCATAAAATACACTGGGCGAACAGACTGGGACTGGCTTGCATGATTGTTCGTAGCTGCTCTCGCAGTCGTAAAAGTGTTCGTACGGCCCATTCGGCCTGTTTATTTTATGTACACTTTACGTATGAACAGGAGATAAGAGCGCCCAGTTGCATCACGAGCGCTTGTATCCTGCCAGGTGGGAGTATCAATTTTCGGAGTTGCACGGTCGGGCATATGCATTGTTCTACTTGTCTGCTTTGTTTGAAGACGCACCCTGACTGAGAAGGGGGTGCTATAGAAGAAACATTCACCTCCCCTTTTCTACCCTCTCCCTCCCACACCCCAAGCCAGAGAGTGGTCAAGCCTAGTGAGACTAGTTCGGCACTGGAATGCCACCTGAGTGTCGTTGACTGACTGGGTGTGGGTGCGTACACTTTCTTGATGGTCTCGGATCTTGTCAAAGTTTGAAGAACCACGTTATGCCGAGCCCAGGTGTCTGGGAGCATTGTTGAAGATCAATAAAAGAATCTGACCCCTTGCCGTCCCTCCCGTATTTGACTGTTCCCGTGGCTGTACGAGATTCTTGGCGTCGCGTGTTCAGAGCTCCACGCAGAACGATGCAGGTGAGTGATTGCAAATAAGACAGCACCCGTCAGCACCCGTCAGCGGCAGCATCTGGTGGTCAGCTCTGCTCTTCCAGACGAAAGCCGTCAGGGGCTCCAACTCCCACATGGCCATGGAATTCGCGAATCCACTACTGGCGGGACTTGTATTGCTCCCACCTCTCTCCATCATCGTCCTTCATGAACCCAGGTTCCCCGGCCACCCACCCTACCCCACCTCCAAGCTGTGTCCTGCCAGAGGCTCTACTAACATAGTCTAAGGCACAGCAGCTCAGACTTACAGTCGACCTTTACTGTGATTCGCTAGCATGTAGTGTGAGGCCCCCGCTTTTCTATGGACCAGCGTCATGAGGACGGGCCCCGGCTCCTCTTTCTGACTGGCTTACCTTCCCTGACCCCTAGGCCAGGTACCCTGTTCCAGCTGGGTTGACTAGGGACATGTGGTGCGGCGCACGGATATCGAACCAGTGCCCTCGGGTTCGGTAGCCCGTGCTGTAACCACTCGGCTATTCGGTCCCTGATCGCCATGAACCATCTCTTTCAGCTTCTGGCTTTTTGCCGTCGCCAGCGAACTTATCCTAGAACCCTGGTGAACGCGGGCATATTTTAGTTCCTTCTCACAGTCACTGAAAGGACTATGCTGTCCACAAATTGAAGTTGGGTCTCCTCTCTCTCTCTCTCAGCAAACGTTTCTTTCTACCGATAGGCTGTGTATTCTGTTGCCGCCTTCGGCATACCCACATTGTCTGTCACTTTGTGACGTAAACATTATACCCACAAAATGGTGGACCGAATGGCATTGCGGAAATTATTCAGGGACTGCTAGAAAAGAGCTGCAAAAAGCGATTAATTCATGATTTGTTCCCACTTCAACATGTAATGTATTAACAGTTGGATTCTTAAGGGTACATTCACGTACTGACACATCAAGCGTGCCGAGTTGTATTCTCAAACCACGTTTGTTGTTTTCAGCAAGACAAAGGAAGTGCCTTCTAAACTAAGGGGGAAACAGTGTGAGCATTGGGCAGTTGCTGTTTGCTTGCCTGCTCCCTTTGTGTGTCGTCTGACCACCGTTTAATCATTTTACAGAACATGGGGTGGCGGGGGGTGGTAGGTCTAGTTGTGAACTACCTGTTGTTTTTGACGTGGCTTGACTACTTCATTGCTTCTGTTTAACCGGATGTGTCACGTGACGGATAGCGGACTGAAATTAATCCGGCGAGTCTGCTTTGGGTCAGCAAAGCTCTCTGTGAACAGCCGGTGCTTGCTAAACAAAGAGCTATGAATTCTGAGGTTTGAGTTATCTGCAGGTTCGTCAGCAGAGAGACGTGCTTTGGGCGGGAACACAGCAGCCATCAGCACGACGTGCGTCATTACAGTAGATGTACGCCAGCGATCATTGACTGCCGTAGCAGTGCCACCCAGCTTCCGTGATCAAGACGTGACGCAAGTGGAACGCTTCGGTTATCTGACGGTCGGGATGGGAGGGTGGGAGGTAGAGGGAAGGCTGCCTTTACGATTCAGGGATAGAAGGAGGGAAGATCATTGATTGCGACAGCCACCCTGGTCTGCACGTGACGAAGGTCTTTCGGTGAAAGAGGGAGCTGACACGTGAATGTATAATACCAAAAATAAACTGTGGGCTGTAAGTGCATTTTTGTGACTCTCAGCCATTGATCTTCAGTTGTCTGCTGCACACGAGAGATGTCAGAGTGAATTGGCTCAGAAAAATACGG
The DNA here is from genome assembly GCA_004794575.1 of Lanistes nyassanus. NCBI lineage: Eukaryota > Metazoa > Mollusca > Gastropoda > Architaenioglossa > Ampullariidae > Lanistes > Lanistes nyassanus. The sequence goes on along the minus strand of SMGT01007033.1, from coordinate 4,136 downwards.
CCCGCGAATCAAGACTAGAAGCTGAAAACACCCCACCGACAAAGGGGTACAACGAGAATGAGGGTGGGGTGGGGGAGAAAAGTTCTTTTGAAGTCTGAACAAGTTGAGATTGATATAGACTGCTGTAACAGAGTTACTAGCCCTACTGAGATGATAAAGGGCAGTAATTTCATACGCTGCGCACGCACTGCAAACCTGCCATGTTCAGTGGAATGAAAGTCTTGAGCTGTCGGTGGTTCGCTTGTCACAAGAATAAACGAGGGAGTCGGGGGACGCGGGTCTGGATCTCCCCTCAGGCACATTAAAACGACTGTCGACGTCTTTCTCCAGGCACTCCGAATTCCCTTCTCCTCTTCCCTTTAGCAATCCTGTAGATATCACCACCTTCTGGAGGCCCTTCTCTTACTTGCCATCCAGCCATCCAGCCAACTACACAAGCAACTCGCCGGAAAGGGCGATAATTTTACCTGGGTGGCGTAAGAACGACTACGGAGGGTCAAAACTAACTTTCAGTTTCTCGATATGTTTCACCAACAGCAAGAAACGTCTGCAAAATTGCGAACATAGCCCTGGGAACTGGCTCTTGACAGAGGAGTAGAAGGGATAGAGAAGACTTATTATTGCAAGTTATTTCTCAGGTAACCACCAGAGTGGTGGGGTCGATAAAACGAAGGGAAAGGGGGTGAAAGAAAATCGCACACGGAACTGACTCGTGCTGACTTGTATGTGGTCTGGTATAGCCCCTACACGACGCTCTAACGCTAGCGACAATGGAGACAAAAGAAACGGGGTCCGCTTAGGAAAAGATTGTTCTCTCACGGGGAGGTTTTTAAAAGCTGCCAGCCACCCTGGCCTCTTCAGGATGTGTGGTTTGGCATTCTGGTACATGGAAGAGCACTCGACCTTTCGGCATGGCACCGGAAGGGCGATTTTCATAAACGCGAGCACCGGCAGCGACGCTGAGTACTGACCGCAAAAGCTATGACGTCGCCAACTAGCGTCGCTCGCATTCCTCGCGTCTGTGACGCTTGCATTGACGGTGGCATGACGACGCCTGCATATTGCTTGCACGTGATCTTGCTGTGCGAGAACCTGTTCCGATCGAAAACGAGGCGGCGACTCGCGGGGACCGATTTCCCGTTCAATATACTGTAATTTCCATCGGGAATTGGCTTAATGATGGGCCTGATTTACCGGCAGGTAGGTAGGAAGAGTTATGCCCCGCGTCGACTTTTTTTTTTAATACAAGACGTCAGAGCTTGAGTTATTGGCGCACAGAAATGGTCAGGCAGCTAATCACGGAAATAAATCATCCTTTCCCTTAATTATTCTTTTAGGTGGCCACATTCCTGTGTGTTGTTAGAGCACTGAGAACTTGTAGTAGTTGTGGAGCTGAGGAAGTTGGGGGGGGGGGCAGTCTGGTCGAGGGAAAAGGGAAGTGCTTCTTTCCGCAAAACGCCTGGGTTCTTGTAACAGCGAGAGCTCATTCCTTACGCTGCTGTTCAGCTCTCGCTAGCTTCCTCGTCCAAATGTGTCGGCAGAAGAGAGGCACCCTCCCTATCTCAGCACGTCCAGTAATCGTCGCATTTCCCTGCATGCGAAAATAGGTCTGGTCGTGAAATAAATGGAATAAGGTGGAGTAAGCACCTTATCTATCTATCGTCGCTGATATTTCTTGTTTTCGGTCTGCTTGACCATGGTTGTCTCTTAGTCTGTCTCTGTGGAGGTTTTCCGTTTCTGTGTTGGTTGCCTTTTAAATTTTGTGGGATTTGAAATCAGCGGCACAGTGCGCCAGTCAGGGTTTTCAGTCTCTGGATTTATAGTGCATTTCATTTATTACTAAAAGTTGCGGAAAATCATTTGAAAAGTTCAGTCATAGGAACAAAGGAGCGAATCGACAAGTAAGTGAGACCGTGTGTCATGCACACCTTTCACCTGCTTTCTCCTGAGTTTTCTGTGTATTGTACCTCTGTACCAGGTGACCAGACCTCCTCCGTCTTCACCTCAAGACTTGTAGGACCCCCACTCTCACTCTCTTTGGTTTTCTCCCCGTTTCTCTAATCCCTCGCCCCAGATCTTTCATCATCCTGTCCACTCCGACCCCCGTTATGAGACGTTGAACATTCACCCAACCACTGCCACCGTCTTTCTTTCCTCTTTCTCCTCACCCCTTTTCGTTCGTTCTCTTTTTATTTTGCAAGTAAAGACAATCTTGTGCAAATGTAAGAAGATTCAGTTCAAGTCTCACAGAGCTGCAGAGTGTCAGTCTGTGAGCCTTTGATAGCCCTGCCGTGGCCGCAGAACTACTCGAGCTTGAGAAGACAAGTGCTCAATAATAACGCACTAAATAACACTTCAAACCCTGGTATTACCATCGAGACAAATTTGATCCGTCCAGGTAATCAGCTGTAATCAGGGAAATAACGTCATAGTTAGGCCCACAAAAGACAGAAAATCGCGCCGTGCGGCCGGGCCTGGTTCCAGCCCGTCAGTTTTGGTCAGCAGTCAAGGCAGGGTCTTTCTGAGATTTGGATAAAGACCGGCCTCCTTTCTCGGTCAGGCCGATCGTACGAGCTCGTAAAACTAAGCTGTTAGCGCGCCAAATTCCTCCGCCCCCTCTCACCCTACCTTTAACCACTTCACGCAATAAGGAATGCAAGATAGCGTTAAGTGCCCACCATAATTATCATATTATTTTATTCGTTAGTGAATGCCATCTAAAAGCTGCTTTAGGAATAACTCCTTACTTCATTCTCGTTCCTTCAGTGATATGCTTTGTGCATGCAGCGAATTTTGCGGTTGTCATGGTGAGAGATACTTAGGTCACTAGCCCGGCTGAGGGGAGGAAAGTTTACAGAAACACGTTGTTAGAAAAAGATTACAGCGTTTGATCCGCCCTAGTGTGTAAGGGGAAATTGGTGCTAGAGTTGCTGCAAAACCATGCGAACACGCTCGCACGCGCCCGCGCGCACACAGGGTAGTGACGCGCAGATATCACCACTAATGATAGCCGTAGTTTCGTGTACTCTCCTCCTCCCCCCCCCCCC
>SMGT01007032.1:219140-236511 GCA_004794575.1 Lanistes nyassanus | reverse complement strand
GATTTGCACACAGATGGTACAACAAAGAGAGGGAAGAAATATGTTGGTCAGCAGGTGACAGTGGACGGCCAGTCACTAGCTACTGGCTTCGCGCCTGTGCCTGCAGAGGACACAGTGACATTAGTGGATGTCACAGTCTTCTAGAAGAGCTGGCTGAAGTAACACATGGAGAAAGCCATGAGCATTTCATGACAATTTTGCAAAAACTAGCAGGATCAATGACTGATCGAGCCAAAGTCATGAAAAGCTTTGACAGAGCTTTTGAAGAAGAAAGGAAAATGTTGTTGCATACAGAAGAGGGCCTCGAGTTTCTGCACTGTAACGCACACTTTCTCCTGGGCCTGAGTGCAGACTGTGAAAAAATGCCGTCAAGATGGTGAACGACTGGGAAGAGACAGGCTGCCCCAGTTCAGCATGTTCAAGCCAGAGACTTCAGCCATCAGATACATTCGTCATGCCACAGACTGCCTGGACCCTGTGGGGATGAAAAAAAATGGATGCTCTGAGTACTGGAAGGCATACTGCAAGCTCAACTTGAAGGTGTCCAGAATTCCAAGCTTCAGATGCAATCGCTTTAATAGCTTATTTGAAGCACCAGCAGCTGTTTACTACCATCGCCATGACTTTGCTGTTTTTTTGAGGGAACACATGCCAGCACCAAACAACAAGCTTGTCGGCATCAAAGAAAAAAAAACAGCTATGATGTCACTGATGCATACATTGTTGCTCTTGGTCTCCTTGCCTACAGGATCACTGTCTCCTTACTACTGGGAAGATCAGTTCCATATTTAGAGTGCTACGGCTTTTGGGGTGCTGATGCACCAGTTTCTCCAGAAACGGGCTGTTGATGCCTCTTCTGCTTTTGAGGATCATGGTGACTATGAACCTCTCTTTGGCATCAACTACGTGCCTGATTAGGAGATTTTCCGCTCCTTACTGGTCCTGACGGATGGGCAGAAGGAGCAGGTCACTCATGTTCTGCAAGTCATCTGTGCAGAGCTTGTGCAGACAACAGAGAGACAGTTATGTGACTTCTTGCCAGGAGGCCGCTACCATGCTGTGTGACCCTGACATGCATGAAAAAAATGAAGCATTCTGCCATTACCAATTTGTTTGGAGAACAGTGCTTCGGTGATTTGGACTGTTTAAACAGAGAAATGCAACACTCGGTCATTCCAGCACAGTGATCATCCTGAATCGGAACCGACCGATCTCTACCTGGTTTGCTGCTAAGACACAAGAAAAGCAGTCACAGCTGCTGCGTTTGTCTGCTGAGAAAGGCAAAATTCTCAGGAAGAAACACGACAAGGCAGAACATGATGCTGTTGTTGCCCAGAAGGCCCTGCTGGAGAAGAACAAGTGGGAAAAGGAGGAGAAAGCAAAAAGGAAGCAGCAGGAAATCAGAAACGTCATGGGCAGTCTCCGCAACCACAATGGGCCTTGCACTACCTCTTCTGATGTTGACAACCTCCTGGCATCGTTGGATTCCAGGAGACTACAGAAAGATGCCATCCAGAATGAAATGCAATAATACAAGTATGTCTTGGTGTGACTCGCAGATTGTTAAAGATACAGTGGGAAACGGAACAGAAGGTAATCTACTTCATAACATTAAGACAAATATATTGTCTTCCATGAAAACGTGATGGCACTTTTTGCTACATGCCCTAAACGTGCCCAGCAACCCTCTGCTAGCATTACAAGAACTGAAGGATCATGCGTCTTTGTAAGCCAGCAGTGCCTCAATGCAGAGTGCCTTTTTGAGGATTTGGAGCAGCCAACCATATCATCAGAAGATGGCTCTTGGGAATTTGCTCCAGACATCTGCAATATTATTCAGTGGCAGCCTCGCCACACAAGCAATGCGCATTTTTGAACTGATGACAATAAAAACCATCAGCATCAATACATACTTCCATCACCAGCGTGAATATCTTTTTCCTACTGTACAAATACAATTCTGTTTTCTAGGCTGGAGTATGTGCTCTTATTTAAGTCTGTTTACACAATTCTATGGGAAGGACATGTATTCGCCAACTCAAAAGATCTCCTTACGAAGGTATTTAACCACAATAATGGGTCGTTTATGGTTTTAGATCCAGGGATCATTCTTAGAGTGATCATCGGTCATTGACACATAAACCTTCCATTTTGACCGATTTTGCAGGCAGGAGGTCACATGACCGATAGATTTTTGTCAAAGAAGTCAACAACTTCAAAATTTTTGTCGTTTTCAACTGTGACCTCGTATCATAACTGAAGTAAAAAGTTGTATCTGCCGAAATGAACGACGAAAAGATGTAATGGGATTTAACTGTCAGTATTGCATGCCGAGTAAAGCTGTTCCGATCCAACTTTTTGAAGACAGACGAGACCTTTCCCGCATGCTGTTATGACTACTTTGCTAGTAGACAAGACAGGTTCGCCCTGAGAGTCTTTTCTTAGCCTTTTGACAACGAATCGCGTGTAAAACCAGCCATGCCTCCGATAAAGAAGCCACGAGATGAAAAGGGGCAAACGAATCTGTTTGCTAGTTTTGGATTGGCATTTTTTAAGTCTTAGGATTAACGGCCAGGATGCGAACCACTGACCTCCCGCCTCGGAAGCGGACACCTTAACCACCAGGGCGGGGTGGGGGGCGAGAGAGAGAGAAAAGAAAATGAAACATTATACATCTGCACACACATACATAATCTCATGATAAAGAAAGAGGAATGCTGTGTAGCCTATGCATGGAAAGTGTGTGTGTGTGAGGGAAGAAAGGAAAAGAAATGCAGGCATAATAGTATATGAAGAAAACCGATGAAAACCTTCAACTATGAGAAAAGGCTGCATCCGTTTGCTAATCATCGCATACGTACATGGTATAAATCCCAGTAAATTGGTGACATTGTTTTTGGGAAATGACCTATTGATTTTTCTGTCAACTGGTCAAATGACCTACGATGTCCTGTAGCAAGAATGATCCCTGCAGTGGGAAACGGAACAGCACTGTTCCTTTACTTGCTTAAGCCACAAATGGTGACAAAACGGCAGATTTAAAGATGGAGAGAAGTGGTAAAAAAAGAGTATTAAGACACTGTTTTCTGATATTGACATATTTCCATAACTAACAGAATTTTAAAATCCAGATTTGTTGCAGGGCGGGGTGGGGGTTTATTTGATTCCTTCAGAAAGGGAAAACCTTTCCCTGGACCCCAAACATACACACTGTTGTCTTGTGACAATGGGTTGTCAAAGATTAGTAGAAATCAATTTTATTCTTTTATGATGCCTTTTAACTTTATTATTAAACTGTCAACATTGATCTAACAGTGAGTTTAATCACAGTTAAGACTTGTGACTTTTGGGATCTGGTTTGTTTTCAGGACCTGAATGCATCTGTTTATCAGCATATCTGCAAGGAATACAACAGCCCTCCACCTGCATCTGACCACCAGAGTATGCATGAGGTAGACGTTGGTACAGCTGACGCATCTGACCACCAGAGTATGTATGAGGTAGACGTTGGGTTGATTGAGGCATCTAACAATTTTCAAACACGAACACCCATTCAGACATACAACATGCTATCAAAAAGTTTTTGTTTGCTAATCTGGTTTCTGACACTTGCCCACGGTCCTCCCAAAACCCGCTCCACACTCCAGCCCGACTGACCTAGTCCTCAGGGCCAATCCTTTTCTCAGAAGAACACCAGACACAGTAGGGGTCTCGGTACACTAAACAATCGCTGCACTTGGCGTACTGCGAGAACATCTCCACTTTCCTTTCCTTTCTGCTGCTGCTATTATTTTTGTGTACCAGTTGGAACACAGCCTCTGGCAGCCCAGTTGCTCCAGACAGATTTTACAAGATAAAAATTCTCGTAGCTCTTTTGAGCACTGTGCATCAAAAGCGAAAAGATGCTTCTGAGAGATCAGAAGGCTAGCATATTAGGGTCTTTCGCGTGACGTCATCAAAAAGTGCGTGGAGGTCAACTTGGCAACAGCGCTATGCTAGACACGGTCACGATTCAATCGGCTTCAGTCCTTACAAATAAAATGGTGAACTTCTGCTGCATTTTAAATTCAGCAGTCGGAGGACAAGAGACAAAAGCGTTTCTTTCGAATTCCAACAGTTTGTAAAAATAAAAGCAAAGAAGAGGTAAATCTGAGTCAACGAAGATGCATGGAATGGCTTCGACAGATCCATCGTAAAACGATAACAAACACTTCAACAAAGCCGTGCCATCGTGCGTGTTCAAAGCACTTCTTGACAGTTCAGTTCATTAATAGATGCAGCATACATCACCTAGGCCTCTATGAGTGAGATAGAGGAAAAAAACTCTTGAAAGTTTAAATAAACTGACGACTGCAACGTCAATAATGTTAGTTAACACTCAACACTGGGTGAAGGTAATAATACAAAATAAAATGATAGATTCTAACCCGACAGAATTTTTAAAAACCCGTAATCAAACATTTTTCCCATTATAAACAAAGAAATATTGTGAAAATCCTACTTGGTATTATTCCACAGGGATATATATCTTTTGTATCCAAAGCATGGGCTGTATAAGAACAAGTGACAGACTGTTGACAGAAGAGAGCTCCTTTCTGGACAACCTTCAAATGGGGGACTTAGTACTAGCCGACAGAGGGTTTAATATCCATGATGATTGTGCACTGCACTGTGCTGAAGTGAAAACTCCAGCCTCTACAAAAGGAAAGAAGCAGCTTTCAGCATTTGAAGTGGAGTTGACACTTAAACTTGCCAGTGAGTCCATGTGGAAAGAGTTATTGGATCTGTTGGGCAGAACTAGAGCTGTGTTGATTTTAGCGTTAGTTTCTTGTCTGCTAACGTTAGAGGAAACCCACTGAGTGTTTCTGCTTCTATTAAGGTCATGTCTCTTGCATTAAATGGACACTGCACCTTGATGCACCTTTGGCCACAACAGGAGCACTCCCACATGCCATCTGGAGATGCTGCCATGTAGGGAAATTTAGGATAAAGCACCAAACCTGATGGCCTCACATGAAACATTCATGAATTTGAGACTGCTGGCTCTCATAACATTCTAAGGCAGTTTTTTCATGGTCTGTACCCCATTTCATAGCCTTGGTTCGTCTGGTGCTTTTATGGGGTCTGCACACATTACTTGACAAGGATTGTTTTTCTGGATCTGTTTGGAAAACTTGGTGTAACAAGGAAGCTGTCACTCTTCCAGCATGAAACTGATGCCAAAGGTGACATTTTGCTTGTTCTCTTGTTTTGGCTTCTACAGTTTTACAAACTCCATCCTTTAGCTGAAACTTTCCCTCAGCAATCATTTTTCTCTCCCAGCTCTAACAGCTGCATAAAACTTAAACTCTTTAGATTTTCATCAAATAAATCAGAATAGGTGGAAACATTTCTGTATTGATAATATAATCATCAGAATAATCAGATAAAACAACAGGTTTCACTCCAGAATTTTTACAGTCTGGAAAAACCATTCCAATTCATGTTGTGTCATGGGTTCAGTGTCAAGCTTAACTTTGGGAGCTTCAGGTGTGGGTGGAATATCCTCCAAAACTGCATCCAACTGACGCTTCCTACTGGCAGCTGGGGTGAAATCAATCGATTCTATGAGATTATATGCCACCTTCTTAAAAGATGGTTGCCCCCCCCAGTATGGTAAGCCATCAGTGACAGTTCTAAGTTCATGAATGCAGTTTGCTGTGTCAATTGTGAATAACACAGCAGTAACATGACAGCATGTCTCACCAAGACCAGTAACACATGTACGTAGAATATGCAGCTAATACCTTTCCTGCTGAGTCTGCAATGATCCCTAGCTTTACTAGTGTTTCATTTGCACTCTGAGAATGGTTCACCTAAAAACAAAATCATTTTTAGACTTTCAGAATTCCATTATAACAGGCATTCTGTTTTTTGTTAATTTCATGTGTGTAAATAATAAGTATCTGTTGGTGTTATTTTGTCTACATTTCATTCTTTCAGCTTGTGTCCTTTTTCCATCTAGAAGTAAAATTTTATTTAAGTCATGTGAAATAACTAATTAATATTATTGTTATGTAATCTATTTCTAAGCTATTCACACATGTAAAATTTATTGAAGAAACAATAACCAGGCACCTCTGCAGTATTCAGATCTCTGCAATAGCTTTCAACAGTTGCACATAGCTGCAGAAATCTTTACATCTTTAAATTTTCAATCACTCCATATTATATCCAAATAGTGAAAAATTTGATAATTTTGATATAATCATTATCATAATGACCGCAATCCTAAACTTGTGAAGGATGTGTTGTTTATCTTTGCTTTCAGTAAAACGTTGGGTGAGTTCGCTGGAGCATGCACTTTTAAATCATGGACCCAGCCAGAAGTCATCTAATTGTGCCTCTGTAGTGACTTCATGGCTTTGAATTCACCCATCGTGTATGCGCTCGTTACATAGACAAGATACCCCACTACAACTTCGGGAGGTTTTCAGAGTCCGAGGAGAATGCATTTGTCGGGCAGCTCGTAAGGGTCGTTCCCACCGATTAATGCAGTTTTGTCTTTATATCTCGATCGAGCGATCTCATCAAGACTTTACGAATACAATTTTGACGAAGAATCCGCACCAGATAGGTGGAAATTGGACGATAATTTAGACATGCTGCACGAAGACGATATATGTGGAGTAAAGCACTGCAGTCAGGTTGACCTCCAGCTGAACCACGCCCCTCTTTTTGTGTACCACGTGATACGCATCGCGAAAGACCCTAATATACCTTTTACAAGAAACCCACCTTAGATCAATAGAGCAAAACATGGTGAGAACTGTGGGACTTTGAATGCCTGGGGGGCTGGGCTGGGCTGTTGTGCTCGCTAAAAGATGCTAAAAACTGTTAATCTAAGACAATGTATATGTTATCTGTAACAAAGTATCTGTGGGGTCGCCAAAATTGACAGGGCTTCTTTGGAGATCCAAGGACAAGAACTTTTGTGACACTTTGAAGACCAAGGAGTGGTGTGTGCTTTGCCGCCTTCAAACTTGAGAATATAACACAATTTTTAAACTGTGCACGTAATTAACAAAATACAATGTAGGATCAATGCGGACTTGACCAGGCAACTTGGCGTCACAATATGAACTCTGGTTCGTAAACGTTTTGATATCGTGAGAGTTAATACAAAGTGTAAAAGTGGTGCTAAGGGATGTCTTGTATTATCTTGGTCAGGTTTTTGTCATATAAGGGTGATGTGTATATGTGGAGGGGAATGTATATGCCACCAAGTTCTCTGTGGTATGTTGTTATCCAGATCAGTTTGATGCACCACTTTGTTTACCATGTACATAACTGAAATAATGATTGTAATAAGGTCTTGCTGGGATACAACTGTTTCACAACAGGGAAAGATAGTAAGAAAAATGGGGTTGCAATATTATTTAATAATACTTTCGAGTATACGTTACATAATGTTGTCAGGGATCCAAAGGGATGTTTTATACTTATAGATATGGAGTTTTGGGGCAAATGCGTAACTCTGGCAAATGTTTACGGTCCCAGTAGTGGGAACAGACCTGACTTTTTAACATTTGTTTTTGAGAAGATTGAGCAGTTAGGTTATCCACTCATGGGTGTAGGTGGTGACTGGAATGTTATACCCAATCTCAACTGGATACTAGGAATTATAGAGGTCTGGTCAATCGACCCCACAGTAGAAAAATACTTTATGAGACTAGACAGATGTTTGACCTAGTGGATGTGTGGAAAGAGATCTTTCCAAATAAGAAGGGGTACACTCGCCGAAGGTTTAATACATTCAGCAGGGTCGCCTTGTCTACTTTTTAATCTCGCAGCTATTGTTATTCGATATAAATGAGGCAAAAATTTTACCAGGATACCTTTCTGGCCACTCAGTAGTCTCCCTTACATTAAAATCTAATACCCAAACAAATACCTTTTCAGAGGTTCAATAATTCACTGCTTCATGATAAAAAGGCTATTAGGTTGATAAAACAGTTAATTGGTCAAAACACAGTCGTTATAAGATGCTTCTAATTTTCATAGAACAAATTTAGGGAGTCTCTTTACAGGCCACTGTCAACATTTGAAAAAAACTTGACAATCAGGTACGTGTAATTTTAGCACAATACGTTATTGTACAATAACAGCTGGTCATGCGGATCAGAGAATTACCATCCTGGAATGTACATCACCAGCGCAAAAATTGCACAAATAAAAGAATGAGTGCCAATAGCCTACCACTAATCAATTCAGACTAGGAAGTGACACTCTGCATGAATCAAGGACCAAAACAGGAAGCAAATAGTGCAAAGCTAATCACCCAAATTTAGTCTATGGCGAAAAAAAACGAAGCATTATTTGAAACATATATATAAAATCACCTTAAAAAAAAAAAAGACCCAATTTTTTCAGGAGGAAACTACCCCCACCCCAAAAAAAAAATCACAATTCTGCCAAACGGCGGCCAATTCCCATATCTAAGCCTGGTAGTTTTTATGTTCGGTTGTACTGAATTAGATCCACACCCAGGCTCTAGCTGATGGACATGAACACCTTCATGTAAACAGAAATGTTTGAATGTTTCAGTAAATAAAATTCTATCTGGCCAACAAGCATGACATTTGAGTGTGCATGCTTGAAATATCATATGGTATGATTTTGCCATTTAATAAAATGTGCATGTTTGTGCTAACAGAATTTGGGACACCTGATCATTACATTTGCACGAACAGGTATGATTGACCTTCTACATCTTGTGCACTGTTGTGGTACTTATTTTTGTGCACTTTGCTTTTTGTTTATACCAGATTTTACTCCACATGGAATAAGAAAAATGTATTTTAGTGGGTAATGTATGACAGGTTAAATACAGTGCACAAAACTGTATACAGAATTAGCATACAAGGCAGGTTATAGTGTGAAGTTGAAACATCCACATAGGTAAAACCCATGTTCCTCATAATGGAACTTCCAAATAAAGACATTTCCAAATTTAAATTTGGAACATTTTTTTCCTCCACTGCATGTGTCCACAGACAACGTGGAATCATTTTTTCAATTCAAATTGTCATCCATGCATTGATGTAAATCCCGCATATGGGAAAAAGATACTATGAAATATATGCTGAATCAGAATGTTTCACATAACCCTTTCTTTTTTCTAGGTTATGTGACAGGGCGTTTTTTGAAAACACACTATGCCAACCACTCAACACAAACTGTGGATTTCAGTACTGGAGCACTTAAACAAAGATGGTGCTGCTTACGCATTGGTCTTACAATGGAACCAAAGAAGGTATCAACAGCAGTCATGGTGTAAACCTTATGGCCTTCCGGCTTATTCCCTGCTCTTTATAACATATATAAAATAAACTGGTAGAAAACACCATGCAGGTTTGAGTTACACTGGGATCATCCAGTACAGGATAAGGGGGAGAAAGCACGCTCAAGTGGAAAGTGGTGTTTGGTAACTCCTGCTTTTGCACAATGCTTATCTAACAAACAGATGACTGGCCTTCGGCACCACAGAAGACACTTAGATCATCCTGGTTCTGCATAACACGGGAACATAACACAATCGTTTCATCAAAAGGTGTGGTCCTTGAAGGCGCAGGAAGGAGAACTTCTGATTGTTTGTCCTGTGTACATGCAGGCAATCAAACAGGTACGTTCTGGTTCTCATGCTTTCTCAGAGGCAAGGTGATTGACTTACTTTTGGTGTTGTTCTCTTGGGACATCTTCAATAACAAAGATGCTTACATTATACCACTTCTGTCAGTGAAGCGTTCCCACAGTGTCACAGTGATCTTCAGTTTCCACACAAAGAAAGCTGGAATCTGTAACAAGCATCAAACAAGAAACATGCTTACTGATGAATCCAACAGACATACAAACCAACCCAATACAACTTCTAACATAACTCTGTACCTGCGTAACAAAATCATGCGCTTCTTTAGGTCCGTAACCAGAGATTGATTCCTTAGCAGATTATGGAAATTCCGTAATAGTTGGCAGCTCTGCATAAGTCATGCAGTCATAGTCATGCAAAGTGTGCCCCCAAACCACACCACCAGTTATGTGGATAGAAAAACATATCCTGAAAGCGCACAACCAGGAGTCATTCAGACAGAAGAACGCACACTGAAAGTGCATGATTAGTCGTGTTTAAAGGTAAACCTTTTGTTTAAACCATCTCCCATTTCACTCACTACTAATACTATGAACATAAGGGCGAAAGGTCAAATGATCTCAACCAAGAGGGCACGGTGACTATGTCATGCCACATGTAAATGCTGGTGCCTTTAATCAAAGCTTTCTTTGTCTTGAAAGCCTCTAACCATGGAAACTGGCCTTTATTCTTGTACGTAAAATCTATTTAACAATTCAAGTGTATTTACCATGTTTTTCTTACATTGGAAGTCTTTATTTTTGTGATGGAATTGTCATAAGAAAGTTTAAAGTGCATTTTAGCTGCTCTATAGCTCCACTTTTAGTTGTACCTTTTGGTCTAGCAGCGAAGTGAAAGGACAAGGTGACATGGCTGCAGGTCAGGAATGTTCAGATGGCAACACCTGTGCTGGCCCTCTCCCTTTGTGCGGTTTACATGTTGTCTTGGCCTGCAAGCAGTTATCATGTTATACATTTTGCTTCTGTATAGGACTAATACACTGAAAATAGAACGTTTCTATAATATAAATTAAAATCTGAATATAAATAATAGTAGCGTACAGATGTGATGGGCGAGGTTAAGGATTCCAAGTTTATATCATATCTAAATTATGATATATAAATTAGTCTGCGCTTCTATTGGCAAACAAAGAAATCTTTTTCTTTTTAATCTAGCAAAGCCCTGAGCCATGCTTCCTCGTAGAATGGATCAATCATTCATTGGCGCGATCCCATCACGCCATCTTGAGCGATTCACGTTCATACTTCATGTTAATAATATCTAAATGTTTTCTTTTAATTTTTATAAACATTTCGCTACATTTGGTAAAAAAAATGATTAGAGGTACTTTATGGATTGTTAAACTATAAACTATTGTATAATGTACTTTAGTAAACCTCTGCAAAAACACAATAACCAAGAATTTGAACTTCGAGTTAAATGTTACCAACCGTCATATCCTTTCAAATTTCACGCGACAACCGGTTTCACATCGGCATGAAGAACAGTAGGCTTTGCCTGCCTCTGTTTTTAAACACACGACAGAAACTGGCTGTTCGTCGATTATTCTTCAAAATCATTTCCAAATGCACTAGTTCTGACAATCTCTATCAATTTGGCAACACCAGATATCAGAGACTGTATCGGTCTCCACAGATATGCATTCTTCGATTACACATTCGGTACAGGCAACGTTGCTTTCCCGCCGTTGTCAAACCGGAAACAAAAAGAAGCCTTATCTCCCCTTTCCCCTAAAGCACAAGGTGGTGGTGGGGTGGGGGTGGGGGGTAGTTTGTGTGTGTGTGTGTGGATTCGATTTTTGGCTTGCTTGCTCGAAATTTTCTTATCTCGAAAACGCCAGAACATGTTCTCGAATTTTGGGAACAAAATTCGTGACAAACCACCTAGGAGATCTGACTATTAAACTAGAAATGTAATTTCAATAGCTTAAAAAAAAAATAAACGGGTGGATGCTATAGATGTTTGAAGGCATTAGGGCAGGCTAACGTTTGGGTTTGTTTTTTTTTTTTTACTCCTGTTAAAGGTAATCTTCTTTTCTGACCATCTCATGGCTAATCGTTAACAGCTGGATGCTTAACACGATCAAAGACGTACCTGAATTGGTTCCCCCTGCCCCATTTCTCGACGTCACAGTAGTCGTGAAATAAAATTACAAAATTTGAAATAAAAAATTGGGGACAACCTTAATCTAAATTTTGCTTTGATTTCGGTAAGTTTTTCGCTGTTCGTGTATTTTTTCAAGTGTTAAAAATTGTTCACTGATCTGGTACGAATGCTAATTTCTCTCTTTGATTGAAAAAAGCGCTCGGCAGTGATCAGAATGCGGTTTATGAATACTCTGGAGTGTTGTGTATAACCCTGCACATATATGCTGAAACTAAAAAGAAACGCAAACTGAGGGAGTTGGTGATTTTATTTGAATTTTGTCCTTTATTTCAAGCGGCCGGCGATTTTTTTCCCCAAATTGAGTTCTACCCCAACCTGGTTACCCTTGGGAAGGCCACCTTTCATCCTGTTTAGCGCAAAGACACAGACTTGAACTTGTACATGAAAACAGAAGCCATGCCTAGTACCAAACCCTAACTCTACTTCTAACCTCCTGCGGGGATACTCTTGGGTGTTTAGGTGCAAATGAGAGAGGAAGAGGAGACAGAACAGAAAACAAAGATGAACCCGAATAAACAAATATTTTGAGCAAAGACTTTGCAAGTATAGAACCAAACGCCGTCGAATGGTACCGTCTGATGTGCGTCGTATAATGGTTGTGCCACCTGCCAGTTTAATGACAGGGTTTCATACACGGTAAACAGCAATATTTTCCCCGCTCTCCAAGTTCACTCTTAGTGGTTGTTGCTGGTCGATTGTTTTCTACTCTTTTTTTTTCAAATCACGGAAAGGCAAGGCTTATTCTTAACCCGGACGCCCATGTAAAATTTAATCCGACACAGCAAAGTATACAACATATTTATACTAGAGACGATAAGTATAATAAGCGAAGAGATTACAGAAATCCTGCCCCTCCGCTGTTATCTTCGTCGTCTTTGGCAGGAGAATCGGAAACGAGAAAGGAACGACTTTCTTATAGAACTAATCACAGTTAACACATCTTTTAGTTTGGTGCCATGTTTTTATGACCCAGTTAGCAGGTCTCAATAGTGTCGCATTATTTTCATAACTATGTTAGTGACTGGATGGTTTTGATATTTCAAGAGCTTCTATTTTACTTGCTCGACATTATCCATCAGTTAACGTTTGCAGTAATGGTTAGTGTTTTATATCAGTCTGTAATATTTTACTTGATCAGTTTATGCTGGTTACAGAAGAAAATACACCATAGCTTTTTGCCTTAATAAACAAGGTTATTTTAGGGTCAGCTTCACCAAAAACTTTTTGATAACATAATGGAGGTTAATTGCAGGTGAAGCTGACCCTCAAAAAACCTTGTTTAAGATGAGCAGCTTTGGTGTGTTTTCCTTCTTAAGCGGCATAAACTGAGATGATCAACCAGATCTATTGTAACACCCAGAATGGCCATTAGCAGAAGTTTATGGGAATGTGACTTAAGTACTGAGAACTTTCAAGAAGACAACAGAAATTTCCAGAAAGGACTGGAAGCTTCTGGAATGTTGTGGAAGGATAAAAATATGCAAAAGTAGCCTTGAGGTGCATGGGGTCTGTATTGTATTTCAATGGAGGAGTTTTCTGGAACACGTGCAGAACATGAACAACTTTCTTGAAATCGTGACAATCATGCAGTTCTGGCAAGGTCTGGCCACTCTGAAAAATGCTTGTAACACAGTAGTAATTGCCAGAAATGAAATGGAAGTCCCCAGCACCTGGAAGAACTTTCTAGACTTTGAAGTTTCCAGGACATGATGGAACTTTCCAGAACGACAATCAGGCAGTTACACCATGCTCCAATAAGCGTAAACAAATGCTCGTCCTGTGGTAAAATTGCTGAGGACCTATCTGGAATGCTGTGGAAGGCTGAAGAAAACTTCATGCTGGGGTGGTGCTGAGAGATGCTGGTCAAGTTTTCCAAAATCGGGCATTGGCACTCTGTATTAGAACTTATTGCAACTGTTTCAAAACCAAGGACGTCACACACCAAGGTTTCTCTTTATTGAAAACATAATATACAATAACAGCATAGCCACTGGAATGGTAACAAATCTGTACTACAGACGAGGACATGGTGTTCTGATGTTTGGTTTTTTTTTTACAGGAAGATGCTTCCAAGACCACCACAACACGTCAAATGACAGAATCTCTATTCACGAGTTCTGGTTACCAGAAATTCACTGTTCATTGACCATCGTTAACCACATCACTTCCAACTATGCACCTGTGTGTTCACCATTCAGATAGTGGCATACACACCATAAGAGACTGACAGTTCTGCGAGGTCTTCAACTATAAGCTCAGGTTGCTAATGCCATGGTTACTGTATAGATTAGCTTTCACCCTCTGCTTGTTGTAGAGAGGGGGCGTTTGGATCGAATGGGTACAAACTTTACCTGTCTATAAAAATAATACATCTGATCAAATAAAAATTTTTAAATTGACATTTTACAGACATTTCTTTTAGTCTGATGAGCAACCTAGGTCCCATGTTTGTAAGCAGCAGAATGAAATAAAATATCTGACTTGTGGTGGGTTTTTTGTGAATGGGGTGGGGTGGGGTGGGGTGAATTAGTTCTGGTATTACATCATCTGGGGAGGGGGGGGGTTGCCCTTTTTTTAGAGCTTTCTCATGGAGTGAAATGACCACAAATTTACATTTACCTATTATCTAACCTTAGGTATTGTCATGAGTACTTAATATCTTCATTTATTTACTGATGCCAAGGTCCCTGAACTACCATGGGCGTTCCACAAAAATTGTCGCCTTCCCACACAAACGAAGGTTTGCTAGTCGCGGTATCATTTCCAGCAACTGAAGAAAGGGTCCCTGAACTACCAGAGGCATTTGAGGAAAAAAAAAAGTTGTCTGCCCACATAAACGAAGAAACTTTGCTAGTCACCTAATCATGTCCTGCAACTGATGCAACAGATGCTGAACTACCATAGGTATTTGAAAACAAAAAGTCATCTTCCCACACAAACTAAGAAGCTTTGCTAGTCACCTAATCATTTCCAGGAACTCTGCCCATTTTCAAGCAGTCAAAAGGCTCTATTTTCAACAGTGAGCTTTGCTGGGGAGACTAGTCATTACATTTGCTAGCTGTGTTCAGGACTGGTACGGCACAGAAATACCAGTAACAATTTACGTTTTTAGGTTTAATAAAATTTGTTACAGACAGTTTGGAACTTTGTTTGAGTGTGCTACACCATTGTGCACCAGTAACTTTGTGGGATTAAAATATGCAATCTTGCATCACCACCCTCTTTGAACAGGAATCCACTCTCTGAAGCATGCAAGTGAGTGTGCAACATTTCTAAAATTTGCCAAATGGGCGCAGTATGAACATTCCTATACTGCTACACTCTGTGCTGAAACTTTGAGTAAAATGTAAGCAAGATATTAAATCCAACTAAAACATTGGCATTAATCTTTAGATCACGAAGAAATGAAAAAAGAAAGGCAAGTCCTCTTTTCTCCTTGTGGATATGGGGCCTCCCAGCTGTCCTCCACTTCCTGACCCTGGCCTCTGGCCTTCCCAATCACAAATAAACCCAGATCAAAAAAAAAACAAAACAAATCTGGAGTTCTTTTCTTTGAACCCATAAAGACACACAGAAGAAGGTTGGTAGAGAAGAAAGGAATGAAAAAAAAGAGGAAGGAAAAGCAGGATAAGGAGAAACAGAAGGATAAGACAATTACAAGTCAACAAACTGACGGAGACAATGGGCGGATAAGCTCCAGAGAATAAAAACCTTGCTGCAGTTAGAAATAATGTTATCAGCTTTACTTCTGGTAAACGCTGAAAGGTCACATGATTGCAGCAAACATTTCTAAATTGGAGTTTATTTTGCTTCGAAAATAGTAACAAACAGCTAACAGAAAAAAAGCAAGGAGGAAAAAAACATATGGGAAAGCATGTAACTTTCCCTATGACAAGCAAAACCATAAGCCGAAAACATGCAGGATCAAAACAGGATGACAAAAAAAGATATGGTTTCTTGAAAAGGGAACAAATTTTTTGCACATACTCTATTATTAATTCATTCACCATGCAGCAAACATCAGAATACAGAAGAAAGATGATGTGGAGTTGGAGTCAGCAGTGTCAATGCCATGGCCATATGCTTCTTGCATACAAAAATTGTGGTAAGGCAAGGGAACTGACTGGCTAACAATGAAAACAAGGGATGAGACCCAGTTAGCATACAATCTACTGACATGCCAACTATCCGTATTATTTGGTATGTCTGTAATAAACTCATAAGGCAAGGGAGATGATTAACATGCAATCCATGGACATCTCAAGTATCTGAGTTGGGGTCGGGGGTTGGGGGAATCAACTGTACATCGACAGAACAAGGCAAGGGAGCTAACTATTTGCATCTGCTTTTGGTGGATTCAATGCCACATCCCCAAGCATATGCAAGTTTGCGTCCGCAAAATCTTGATACTCTATCATGTCACTAGAAGCAGATCTTGAACCTGCCACCTCTCCAGCAGCCAAAGAGCTGTGTTCTTGAACCCTGCTGTGTCCACTGGCCCCTGCTGTGTTCTTGTTACCCTGCTGAATGACTACTGCCTTCTGCGTGTGACTGGCAGCCTTCTGCGGCTGCACCTTCCTGCGCTTTGCCTGTGGTTTGGATTTATCAGATGCAGGCCTGGGCTGGTGGAAGGTAGCCTTCTCCCCACCAGAAGTTGTTTTCTTTTTTGCTGCCAAGCGCTCCTTGGTGCGTTTCTGGCTAGCACTGCCCACCTTCTTACTGCCAGCTTTGTCAGCTGTGATGTCACCCAGCTGGTGACCATCAGAGTTCTCCAGGCTGCTCACTGCTGACACGTCCCGGGTCTCATTGTCTGTGCCAGGAGGAGCGGCCATGTCCACACTACCACCAGCTGTGGGTGTGGGGCCCAGCATGCAGTCGTTTTCAGTTAAAGCAGGCTTGGAAACGCTACTTGTGGTGGTCTGCTCCGAAGCTGTGGATGAGGAAGATGCTGACGTATCACCGTTATCATCTAGGGTGTATTCTGTCATGTCAATGCTCTCGTAACGGATTGTCAGCAGGCGAAGGTACCCATCTGCATGGAGCTTGTATCTGTAGTAAATTAGAAAAACAGAACACAAATGAATGGATAAATAAATAACTGCATTCATGCACATCCATTTTTTAAAGACAGACATTGTTGCGAGTTTCAGGCGTCTAGTTGCCCTAACCAATCAGGGGGTAGAACAAACTGTTACGGGCGACCCGATTGGCTCGCCAAAACAGCTGGAGAACGCGGTGTAGGGGGGAAGGTAGCCGGCTGAGTGCGAGGTGGGGCGAACCACCCTCCGCAGGCTATAGACCACCATCCGGAACTGCTAGGCTTTTCTGGTAAGGCCGCACTCTTGGCTATATAACCAGCCGAGTGCCGATTGCCGATTGCCGTTTGCAAAAGTCGTATGCTGAGCGCCAAGTGTCGAACAGCGAGGTCGGATCTACGAGTACAGCCATTAACCGCGACGTGGATAGCGAACCAGTAGTGCATTTCGGACCGGTGTTGTGATGGTGGAGCTGAGAGAC
>SMGT01007032.1:183782-203169 GCA_004794575.1 Lanistes nyassanus | reverse complement strand
GGGGGGGGGGGGGGGGGGGGGGGGGGGGGGGGGGATGGACAGTGGACGAACTTGCTTGCTGCCCAAAATACCAAGCAGGTAATTAGGCAGGCAGGTAGGTAAGTAGATAGGTTTTAAGTAGAAAATGTGTTTTTCTTTATTATTTAGGAAAGGAACGACCCACTTTGTACGCGTTGAGGACAAAGGTGGAAGAAACAGAAACAAGGAAGAAGGGTGAGGCGATGAAAATCAAGAACGAAGGAAGGGTCTGAACTTCAAGACAACGAAAATTAAATTTCTTCACTGTCCTTCTTACGAGGACCTTCGCTTTTAAACGTAAGTTTCCTGCTCATAAGAAGGAAAAATCGGCGAGAAAAAAAGGCACGCGCACGCTCCCAACTTGCACTAAAAATGTACAGAATGAGAAAGCGGGAGAAAGAACGAGGGAAAAAGAAAACGAGAGAAAGATCTCACGTGCACACTACCGTCTACCATGTCGAGGTTTATCTTGCAGACGTCACATCACATTTGCACCCTACTTGCTGCCCCTTGAAAACAGGGGGGTTCGGGGCTGGCAGAGACGTGGAATGAAAAGCAGCTCGCAATGATGAAACGATACGGCAAGAAACGAGTGGCAGATTTATTTATCAGACCCTCGAGAAGCCAGCCAAGGAGATTGAGGGCGTTCGTCTGTCATGATTCGCGCATTCGCGGTATGTTCCAGCACGGAATGGCGGTTAACCTCTGGATGGCGGGACGCGACCGGCATGCTAATAACCACTCGCAGGTCGCTATAAGGGGTTAACTACAAAGCGCTCCCTCCAATCCTCGCTACCCGCACAGAGAATCACAACACAGACACACGCGCCTGCTCAAGTTGATGGACTCGCCACACACGTTGGCATTAAGCTGATGCCTGAATGCAAGCACGGACACAAAACAGCGCAAGAACAACATTAATCCTAATTAGCGTCAATACAACAGCTTTTCTTTAACAAAGAGTTCCTTGCACGCGTTACCTACAATTCATGGTTTGCACCGACGAAGCTAGCCATCACAAGAATACATGCACTCCAATCCCGCAACGCCGGTGCAAAGCTGCCGGCAATGGTTTTTATTTCTGAAGTTCATGGGCCCGCTCAATCAAAACAGCGTACTTTGTCAGAAAGAGAACCCGTTTAAAACACGAAAACTATACGAATGTCATCAGATAGCCCAGAAAGCAAAGAAGAAACTTCAACAAAAGGTTAAGTAGACGAAAGAGTTTTTTTTTCATTTTGGGGTGCGAAGAACTATTACCTATCAAGATTAACCATCCTGAGATAGTTACACGGGAAGTTTCATCATCTTTATTTACTTAAAAATGCGCCATTAGAAGGTCATGCATTTCAAAAGGTGAATGGACCCCATGGCCCCATTAATGACGTCACTTCCTAGAGTCGTTTCGGGTTACTCGCCCCTATAAACATCTCAACACACCGTGCGCGTTGTTTTTACTGATTTTCTGACACCCTGACTTGACGAATAACAGCAAAAACATCTTCAGTCTTCACTTTGTTTTCGAGAAGAGGAACTGAAAAATAGGTATTCTCTGTCGTCGCGCTGTTTCCACGACAAGTAATTAAACAAAACTATCCTCTGCGTTCACTTTGTTTTCGTAACGGAAACTGAATAATTATAACATAAAAAACTGCCGCTGTTATCTGCCTTCACCTCGTTTCCGCAAACTGGAAAATGGATATTCTCTGCCTTTATGTTGCTTTTACATACACGGGGTAATTGAAAACAGCCATTCTCTGCCTTTGAATGGCAAAATACTGTTGTGTGTTCCTCTTTGTTTTTATAAAGGGGATTTAAAAATTGCCAGTCCTCCGGCTTTGCATCTGAAAATAGGAATGAAAAAAAAAACCCTGTTGTCTTCTTCTGTATTGGCTGTCTCATACATTAGAAATGATATAGATACAACTGATTACACTGTCCGAAAAACTATGTTTACGCACACTTACAGTACAGTCAGGTAAAACTGATCTATCTCGCTTCACTTCCGTGAGGTTTGTTGCCATCCCCTTTTATTAAGAGACCGGAAGTTGCGGCAACAAAACGTATTACCTTAGTCATTTCAAGATGCTGAGAATGACAAGTGGGACTGGGGGCAGTGGGGCGGTGGGAGAAAACTGGGGTGTGCACGGACACGCACGCACACACACACACAAGCTAGAGAAAAACCGATGATCCCAACACAAATGCTGTTGGGCTTTTTTTTTTGGTTTGTTTTTTAGTGGGTGGGAGGGAGGGGCTTCATGGCTTTCTGGAGAAGAAGGGAAGGTTCTTGTGGCTGTGCCGCCTTCCGGCCCAGGTTATGACGGCCATACTGCAGCGAACGCGTTTCTCGCTACTCGTGCATGCGTGCGTGAGTGCGTGAGTGCGTGCTTGAGAGAGAGAGAGAGAGGAAAGCTTACAGCCTCACGTGTAAACAAAACAGCAACAGCTACTCCAACTGCCTCGTTCAAAAGTTCAACCGTCTAAGCGAACACACGGAAACACACCACCACAGGGATTTGCTTGACAATTTCTGACGCCACGTCTCGACCGCCCATTACTCAGGATGCGAGTTTTTGTGATCGCTCACCTGCAGTGCATCCGTTCCTGGGCTGGCTTGCACAGGCGTTCTTACATCCTGGTCATGCGTAAAGGTGCACGTAAACTACACAGGACGAATGGGACTTACGACCACCCTTATGACCGGAAGAGCAGCAAGCAAACCCTGGGCTCGATGCCTAAGCATTTGTATCTCCACTTCCGGTCATAACAGCGGTCAAAGCCTATTTATCCTGTGTATTTTATGCGCACCTTTACGTATGAACAGGAGATAAGAACCCTCATGCAAGCCACTCCTCGCCCTTGAGTCTCAGCACCTGCGTCCTTGCGTGTGGAGCAAGCATGCTTCTGTGTGGCGGTCGAGAAGAATTTCATTTAAGCTAAGCTCCTGTCACCCCGAGGCGAGTTTTATAGACGCCAGAACAGCGAGTGACGCCACAATACGTCAACACCCTGGCTGTTGCTGAAAGTGCTGATGTTTATGCGCACCATTTCGAATTTATGTCAACGTGATAAACCTTGATGTTGATGTGGATTTGCGTCTAAAAGAAACTGACTTTGTGATCATAAGGGCTGGCTTGCATCAACGTTCGTAGCTGCTTTTCCGGTCACAAGAGTGGTCGCAAGGCCCGTTCACCCTGTGCATTTTATGTTACGAATGTTCATGCAAGCCAGCCCTGGATTGTATGAGTGGACCTATCTGCTCTTTCGGTCGTAAAGCCTGTTTCCCTTTGTATTTCACGTACACATTAACGTGAGGATAGAAGATATAAATGCACATGCAACCCACATGAGATCCGAATCCATACCCCTTTGTACCAGCGAAAAACACGTAACAGTGCTATA
The DNA here is from genome assembly GCA_004794575.1 of Lanistes nyassanus. Classification (NCBI taxonomy): domain Eukaryota; kingdom Metazoa; phylum Mollusca; class Gastropoda; order Architaenioglossa; family Ampullariidae; genus Lanistes; species Lanistes nyassanus. Next base: position 199,746 of record SMGT01007032.1, on the reverse strand, counting down.
TATTGGTACAGAAGCTATCTACTAACGCCAGGTGTAGGGCTGGGAAGTAGCGATGAAGTGCGCTGGACAGCTGGAGGGAAAGGTGCGCAGGCTAGGGGTTGAGGATGGCTACTGAACACCTGGACAAAACTTTCGACTGCCAGCACGTCGATAAGGAAGGCACCGGTCTATTGGCCACAGGCATGCTCTAAATGATTAGATAAAGCTGGCGCTACGAACGTCTGGAATAATCCAGCGCTGCCAGCAATCAAATTAAGCCACTTTGTAACCTCCCTGGCTCATCGCTCTCACGTGATAGATGGGAGCGTAGGACCGGTAATTAACTGTGGCACCTGCCGTCGGCGCCTTTATCACACACGCAAAGGGGGAGTTGACAGCAGAGGTTATAGCTTCCGATAGCCCACAGAGCGCGTGCCTGTGACGTCACGGGTTCATCAGGTGCAGCAAGGTAGCTGGGTAGGTAGTTGTGTGGGTGCGCAGCCTCAGAACAGGAGGAGAGGGTACAACGGGAGTGATCTTTTTCCAACGGGGTGGGCTGGAATTTGAGGGAGGTGGGTGGGCGGAAAGACATGAGAAGGAACGAAGAAGAGAGATGCTGACAAGTTTTGTGCCTCTCCTGTCTGTGCACCATCCTCATCCTTCACTGTCGGTGGGTGTGAGTAAACATCAGACACTCCTGTGCACTCAATGAGTTATCAACACACATTTAACAACGTGCCAAACGTTTAATGAGCGGTGGTGTAATTTATTTTGCCTACACTGGGAAAATAGGCGTGCCTGTGTATGCGTGTGTGTGTGAGAGAGAGAGAGAGTCAGAGAGAGCGTGCGCACGTGCAGATCGGAAAGGCATACATAAGTTTATATGGGTGCGTAAATACATCTTTGTGTTAATATTTATTGATAAATCAAAATTAATTCTGTCTAAATTTAAAATGAAACAAACATTAAACGGCAATGAACACGCGTTTTTACATCTATGTATACCACACGTCTACACCACGATAAAGCATTCTCTCTCCCCCCCCTCTACTCCCCATTGTCCATCACCACCACCATCCCCCATGTACCAATGCACCGCTGTAGGCTGCCTATACTACTGTTTACAAAAACCAAAATAAGCAAAATAATTGTTTACGGATTTTTTCTCAACTAATGTCGCGGTGCAATGTTGTATGTACTGAATAAAAATTAGTTAAACCAACACACGTTTTTCTGTACTTGCTTTGCTATGCATACTTCTCTCTTCCTCTCTCACTCTCAAACGTTTTGTGTCTGGTAGGACTAATGTACCACAGGCTTTGTCGTAATTTGTTAATAATCTTGTTTCATTCTGTGTGTCAGATCCCTATGTGTAAGCCTCTGTCCGGCCTGATTATGCAAGGGCAAGGTCGGACAGACACAATAGCTGCATCTCAAGAAGCTCGTTTTCACTTCCTAAGCCAACCTAAGGTTCGGCCATTCGCAGGCGTCTAGTTGTCATGTGCGACTGGAGACCGTGGGTGTCAATGTGTAGGGGCTGAGGTGGCGTGAGAGCAAGGGAATGTGTTTAGTTGTTGATTCAACTGTTCAGGGGCAGAGGGAGATTTCACCCGACTGTCTGTGCTAAAGGTGTTAAACCCAAGCTAAACAAGACGAAAAGAAACACGCGACTGCCGCTTGGAATAGAACATACGAGGACAACAAAGGACTTAACGAAGCGAACTCTAACAAAAACAGCATCAAGGTTTCCGGACATTACTGCTGGATCAGGACAACAGATAACAAGGAGAACTCGATACTTAACAGACTAAACGTGGTCGGTACATCAAGAGCGAACACAGTAAACAAGAAGTGTTCAAGTTCGAACAGTTATTTAGTTATCGAAACAGAAAGCATTATACATTGGTCTATAACGCTTTAGTGTAACAAATGTTCTGATCTCTGTTCTCGATAGTGTTCAAATGGCCGGAAAATGTATAAATGACGTTCTAATAATGCTCCAAATGTGTGCCAGCAGCAAGTGCTCAATCAAGTAGGGACATGCTAAGAACACTTAAAACACATATAGCACACATCTTACATACTATTTACACGCCCAGAATATATTTTGCACCTGCTTTAACAACTTTTACATGTAATTAATGCTTAAAATATTTAGAGTGCGAGAAAATGATATCACAGAAGACGCAGCGTTCATCGTTGAACGACCAGTAAGGGACACCTTCTCATTTTCTGTGGTACAAACTGTTGTGCGAACTGTAAAACGTCCGTGTGACAAGTCATGCATTTTTTTCGCAGGTGAGCACTTTTTGTACCCAGTGGTCCTTGAGCAAGGTATGTGCACCTTATTGGGGGTTGTGTGTGTGTGTGTGGCATTAGCAGGTGATGAGAGGAAGTTTGTCTGATAGTTGATGTGTAGACCTAGTTTACATTGCATGGCGTGTAAACAAAGCCGGGGGCATCACTGCGACATCCATATATCTTTCACTGTATTACTGAGTTATGTGATGGGGATTCGAGTCACACCAATCATTGCTGTAGCACAATACAGTATTTTGTTTCCTGCCAACCTATTTTCGTCCTCTTGATCTCGGTCGTGTGAGGATAGCACGCGAGACGACGCTTTATGAGCAAAAGGAACTGCAGAAAAACACCCCCCCCACACACACACACACAACTGAAACAAAATCAACTTTCTTTTACTCTTTTTCATACGGTCAGGTGGCGGCAAAAACTTAACGTACGCCATTAAGACAGCGAGAATCGTAGGATGTGGGTTCAGATCTCGGGGTTAATTGCTGACCGCGTAAAAAGAGCGCTCGTTTTCATTTTTAGAAGAATAAGCAGTTTCTTTCGGAGTGAAGAGTACGGCTGTGCGTGACTGAAGACGAGTGAATAAGATCTACGTCTACGGCTCTTGTCGTGTTCCATTCTTGTAGTGTTCTACGGCTCTTGTACTGCTCCATTCTGGTAGTGTTCCACGGCTCTTACGGTGTTCTAACAGATGCAGCCCTTGCATGTAATGCGATCTAGCACAAAGCCACAGGCACAAAGCAAACGAGGAAAGTTTGAGGATTATTTCCCCTTCCTCTCCCATTTTTTTCTTTCTTCTGTTGCGGTCGGTTTTTTCGTGTGTCACTACCACTACATTAACCATTATCGCCAGCCTCACTCCGCCTGCTACATTGTTAAAGTTTCCTCGCAAAATAAGTCACCCTTCTTGCATTTGTTGCGTCTACGCAGGCACGCGCGCATGCACGCATTCTCGCCTCTATCTCTGGCATACGCACACACATTTTAAATGAATCCAAATGCGAAGAGCAACAGTGCATGTCACTTCGCTACTTCAAGGTCAGAAAATCGCCAAATAGGGCGGCCATGCGGAAAGTTCACGGGCAGGGATGGAGGCGAGAGGAAGGTGGGTTTTTTTTTTAAAGACGAGGGTGCAGGCAAACCGGCCCGGCAACGCGCACAGCGCAGAGCAGGATCGCCGGCCGGTCAACCCACAAGGTGCCGCAACAACGGCGCTGCCCTGTAGTGCAGCAGCAGCAGAAGCAGCAGAGCGGCGCTTTGCTGTGCGTCGTCGCGGCAACAAGTGCGGACCAAACCCTTCCCGCGGCAGCTGGCCCGGCGGCAGACGGCACACGACACGACGTTGGCGGCACATCGCTAGCCTCGCTAGCTCTTGGTCTCCCTTGACAGGAAGCCTCGCCTGCAACACCGAAGCGAGTTCCGCTTTCTGCTGCATGCTGCATGCGTACCCTTCGCACACCCGCGCCGTTCTGCCAAGCTCCCAACGACGGATCACGCCAAGCCGGAAAAAGTCAAGAGACGGAGATTCAACCAACCAAATCTCCAGACCGTTGTTCCTGCCAGACACAGGACGGCCCAGGGTCGCTGATCGGCCGCTCTGATAACGTCTGTGTGCACGCCGAGGCTGGTGGTGGTGCTGCCACGCTTGACTACCACAACGACGACACGCCACTCTGCGGGCGCAGACTGTGAAGGGACTTACACGGACCACGACCCGCACCCCTGGCGACTTGCCTAGTACAATACGAGTGCACAAGTACTGGGACCGCGTACTACTACGAGACAGAGGTGCGTGTGTGCGCGCGCGAGACAGAGAGACCACAAGAGGACCTACGCCGGAAACCAGGTCGGTAATAAACTACACGACAGCAATAAATAGCAAGAGCGTTTTCAGCGCACGTGGCGCAATGTTGTCTCCGCAATAGTACTGTCTTCTCCCCCCTCCCAAACCCCACTCCACGAGACTCTCTTCCCCCACTCGCATACTTTATACCGTTGAAAGTTCTGTTGCTGGGTGCGTGCCTATTATACATCAGCGCGTCGCGTCAGTATGGTTGTGTCTACAAACAAGCACAGGTATATACACACCCTCTCGCAGCCTCACAGGTCGTTGTCGCACTTACCACCCTGGGTTCTCTTTGCAACACCAAAATAGAAAGAGGTGTTAAAGGAATAACAGCAAAGATAGCGAAACAGCAGCAATAAGGATAGTAGTGGGGGAAGGGGTACATACACGGCAACCACGATGACAAAATTTGTAACGGCGACTGATGAGAGAGAGAGAGATTAATGCACTCCCCTCCTCCCTCTCTCTCTGCATGGACAGAAAGAGAGAAAAAGAGATGAACGTGTTGGAACAGTTTTCTTTCTGGCGCAAGTGGCCTTGGAAATGCGTAGACCCAGGTATGCAGCATGTGACCTCACAGCACGAATTTGTTCTGAACTCCCCGTCTCCAACTATCGCTGCCTCTCCACGCACATCCCCCCTCTCTCTTTTAATTCATCTTCCCCTGCTCTCGCCCCCTCCCAGCTCGCTCACCATTTCGCTCCATGCACTCCGCCCCCAGCTCTCTCACCCATGTACGCACGCACGCACGTACGCGCACCAAAGAGTTTCAGTGATGGCGACAATATTTCAGGCAGGCCAGTTAGTGCACACGTGTTCTCTGAACATGATGTCTCCGAGCTCATTCATCTCACGGCCACCAGCGACAACGCACTCAGTGCCCTGTTTTAATGCGCTGTGGCTGCTATAAAAAGAATCGCCAATAAGACACTAACCTCGCTCCCCCCTCCCTCCCTCCCTCTCCCACAACACTGCCGTCCTCCAAAAGCGCAGTCATATCTGCAAGTGACCTCTCTTGTGTGGTCAAAGAACCGCGAATAAAACACCCCCACCCCCAACGCCCAATCTCGAGGTTCTCCCACCGTCAAAAACGTATGGGTATTTACATTTAAATTTCATTTGAACTGTGGTTAAGAAATCAGGCATAATACCCCCCCCCCCACATCCTTTCCTCCCCTCTGCACATCTGCGGCCCAGCCCACCACAATTTATGTACATTTGCACGCTGCATGTCATCAGAAATATAGTTAAACAATCGCGAATAAAACTTCTTCCTTTCCTATCGGACGTCCCCCCCCCTTCCCGCCACACACACACACAGTGTACATTTACACGCTACCCGGCATCCGAAACAGGGTTAACCGCGAATAAAACACTCCTCCACCCGGTTCCTCCTGCACCCTCGCTCCCGCCCTGAGCACACGGAAAAGTATGGGTGTACATGTATTTGCAGTCTCCCCAAACCGCTGCTCCCTTGTCTGACGTGGTGTCCGTCTGCTTTCGCCGAGACCGGCGACCCCCGGTACGAACCGGCGCTCGCGCTGCATTCAAACCCGACTACTTTCTTCTTCCAGCGCCTGAAGTTTGAGACCACCAGCCCGTGGTCGAAAATCCTTTTTTTTTCTTTCTGAAACTCTCTGTGGGCCCGCACGGAAAAGGCGCAGGACTTGCGGCTTTTTAAGGGGAATATGAATACAAAATGTGGGTTATTCTTCTGAAAGAAAGTGAACGCCTCCGACATGTCAGAACGTGGTGATATATCGGTTGGAGTCATTACTGTACGTGAAAGATGCCCATTTAGAATTTCTTCTCTTTTTTCCTTCTTTCGCTGCCTATGGTGGGGGGGGGAGGAGGAGGAGGAGGAAGAGACTGAGAACTGGGGGTGAGGGTGAAGGGTATGATTGACCCAACCTAAAAAAAAAATAACAATCGCAGATTTTAAGTCTTAAAAAGACAACCAGATACTGGGAACACACTCTGGTGACAACAAATCTAACATGCCCATGTATTAAGTTTACATGTTTGATAATCCAGCTTTCGACTCTACTAAGACCCTTTTCTTTTTTGTCTTTGCCTGTTCTTGGCTCTGTGTTTGGTGTCCAGCCGAAGGGATAATGCCCCAAAACTGTTGATTGTTTTGGTCGTTCAATGTAGCTTGGCTCAAGGCCTTTTTGTTATCGTTAAGGTTTATTTCCAAGCGGCAGTCACGTGTTCCCTTTTAATCCGGCTATCAATTGGAAAACATTATATTAAGGGTCTTTTGTGCGTGAGACGAAGAGAGTGCTTGGGGGGTTGGGGGGGGGTTGATTATTCACAAATGACCGCTGCTTTAGGCTGCTTCGGGTAAATGTACGATAGTCTTTTGTGCGTGAGATGAAAAAAGTGCTTGGGAGGTGGTCAATTCACAAATGACCGCTGCTTTACGCTGCTTCGTTTCCATGTGGCACGTGCATCTGCCTTTGCATTCTGTTTCTGCAAATGTTGATAGACAAAACAGAAAACCCGTATTTAAATCAAAAGCGACCCCCCCCCCCGAAAAGAGTACTAATTAGGAAACAATGTCGTTATGACATACGACACTGGAAATAAGGGATTGATACGACGACATATTGTTTACTACAACGATAAAAAGATATCTAATATTTAACTAATCCCATCTTATTCAGAGAATTTCTCTACATTCTAGGCAGGGGTTAAATAGCAGTTTCGCGGTTTGTTATACGATCCTTTGAAGTCTCCTAAGTATATTAGGTTACGCAACAGTAATTGTTATGACAAGACACTGTTGAAACTGTTTGTTTTATTCGCCATCATGCGCTTTGTAACGGTCCTACGTCCTTAGACGATATTTGGAGACAAAATAAAGGCAATCCACTAGTAGTGAATATTGCAAATGATTTGAATGCTTGTCTCTTTCGCAGTTCGTCTGCAACATTATGCCTAGGCGCGCGCGTACGTATGTGTGTGTGTGCGCGCGCGCGCGCCACTGTCCACGGACAAAACTGATGCGTGCCTTTACCTCTTCCAGGGACAGGTGGGGGAAATGATGCGGGAGCGTGAAGGCGAAGTTAAACTTCTTCGAAGTTATAATTTCTCTCCCTTAGTGACCTGCAGGCAATGCGCCCAAATTAAAAGCACGGCTGACTGATTTTCTGCCAGTCCCCTTGGACGCCGAGCTCTGAGAATCCAGACTCCACTCATATCCGGCCCTCTGTGCATAGCCTACCACCCCTGTGGATTATAAGTGTTCGCTAACAGTGTCACATTGCCGCGAAGTGTCAGCAAAGTGCCTAGCAGGATAATAAATCAGTGTCGTATTTCAAGAGCAACGCTAGTACAAACACTATTGCACGTCTAACCTCATTTCTCCCCAACACAGTCACCCACTCACCCACCTACCCCCACACTCGCACATTTTCCACACCTCAAGTGTCAGTTTAGCTGTGCCCCCCCCCCCCACAACCCGCCCCAATATTTCCTTATTGTTCTGTTTTTTTTTAAAACTGCGGCATAGGATATCGAGTTCAGCTCGGCGTCGAAGAGAATGAGTGCCTCTGTAAGTCGGCTGTTTTGCGAGCCTCTTGAAATGGCGGGTGATCTAACTTTCAGTACGCAAAGGGCAGAAGCGATGATCACGTCAAGTCACAGGTAACGCCGTCTTTAACCCCTACAGTTTCCCAGACCGCGACGAGGATGGTCCAGTGAAGTTAGGTAGTGACGCCAGGGTCACACGCTAGACGCACGCGTTCGACGTCACGATCAAGCCTCACGTTCGGGTTTCACCTCTGACCTTATCCTTGTGTCCTGTTTACTGCTATTGGAGGCGGATGGGGAAATTAATGGGGGGAGGGGGGGAAGATGAGAGGATAGTTGTCTGACAACCAATAAAACCAGACAGGTCTATTGCCTGCAGGTTGATGCAACCAGTGATCCACGCTTACGCCACAATTTCAAAAGAAACCCCCCCTCCCTTTTTTTTATACAGGGTCTGGCGTTAGCATTCCTGTTAACAGAAGGACATATAACACTGATACCGAATGGACTATCAGCGTGGCATCTCCTGCCTGTTTTGGATAACGATGATGGGTCTCTTCGGGAATCCCAGAGTGGTCTGTAGTCAATACAGCAGGCACACTGCAGTGACTTGCATACCACTTCCATCGATTCTCTCCGAACCGCAACTTGTAGCGGGGGAGGAGCTAAGGGACAGTGGCCAAGCGCGTCACTACGACGTTGGAAGTTCCGCGTCCGATTCTATCCCCGGCATATTTGAACCCCACTCACCCGCTTTCCAACCACCGTGCGAAATAACTGCGACGTGGAAGTATTTGCGACCAACCAGCCCGCCAACCAATCATCCAGTCAGCCGACCACCCAGTAAACTGACTACCAACCACTAAATTCTGCAGCTGCGATGCATTGCGCATGAAAATTCTATTGTTGTGCTCGCCACATTCGTGTCAAAGAAATCGTTTTCTAGTTTCTCACTTATACATCTCCAGTCCTCCTCCTCCTCATCATCATCATCATGATCATCATTCCAACTAGCTCATGAAGTCTCTGTCGACGACAGCCGAAGTAAACAAGACGGCCAGGTATCGATTCCCCAAAGCGAAGCGTACAACGGGGCAAACTCGATGACGGGAGATAATCAATGTGCGTGCTTCCGGCTTATGACGCAACGTGAATAAAGGGTGCAAGAGATGCGGGGAAGTATTTCTGGCTAAGGCTGCGAAGATTCTAGGCGTTTGGTCCTGTAAGTCGGCATAACTCTGCGAGGTATCGGACAGATCTTGCACGCGAGGCCGGAGTTAGTTCTGCTCTTCCCCCTGCCGTGCCCTGTTCTCTCCAAGACTAGGAAAAACTCGTCTGCCTGCAAGAAGACGGCAGCCAGGCAGAACAGCCAGGAAGGAAACAAGCAGCCAGACGACAACATGATATGCCGATACGGGGCGGGACCGTCACGCCTGCGTGTCTGGAACAGCAGCGAATTGCGGCAACACATCCCAGAGCAAAGGCGAGATTTGCAGACGCTAGGGAACGCAAGCGACGCGAGCACCATCGGTCGACCACGCCCATGAAACTCCCTCCACCCCACCCTCGGGCTGCGATGTCGTTGGCGCCGTGTCAAAGACGCTAGGACTGGCTGGCACGAGTGTTCGTATCTGCTCTTCCGTTCACAAGAGTGGTCGTAAGGCCGATTCGCCCTGCGTATTTTACGTTAATCTTTACGTATCAACAGGGGGTATGAACTCTCATGCAAGCCAAACCCGAGAACGCATCAGTGGGAACTTCGACGTCACTGCCTTGCGTCCCTCACTTTACTCGCGTCTATAAAACTCGCCTGGAAAACCCTGGTTCAGAAACGCGCCCAACGTCTCGGCGGGCAAGCATATTCATGCACTTTGTGACCGACAAGCGATGACAGGATGAGATAACCCACTTGGTTTGTTCTTCTTAATCGCTGTCAGTCTTCTTCTAAATCTTGCTTGCTTTTCTTTAAAAAAAAAAAACCCAGAGAAGCACTCTACCACATTTTTGCAACTCCAAACAACCTATCAATTGCTAGGGCGTTAAAGATGGCCATCTGTCGGGGTATACTTTTCCCCTCTCCCTTGTGCCTCGTGAATATGGCTCGCGTTCACCGTTTTCTTTATCTGTAGGCAACAGCTTACGGCAAAGTGCATTACGTAATAACGTATAATAAAGTAATCTACATCAGTGTCGCGTCTCAACCTCATCATCTCGCATGTGTCGTCCATGGCTCGCCCGCCTGCACCTTCTTTGGCAGTTTCCTGGAATCTGCACGCGCCAACGTGCACTCGTGACCCCGGGGTTTCTCTTTCTCGTCTCTTTTTCTCTCTCACACACACAAGCACGCAAGACTGCACAAGCTCCAGTCACCGTAAGGAGAAAATATAACATTCTTAACCTTCCACACTGGGCGCTAGACGTAAAAACAAAATCAGTCTTTCTAAAGTGGGTTTCACAAGGTTTTGCACTTGGTGCCAAAAAGTCGAACGAGCACAGCAATACGGAACCGGTTCAAAATGTCTACAACGAGATTTCGTCCAATTTTGACAGGAAGACTCAATCCTTCTTCCTCACATACCCTCCACCCTCCCACCTCGACTTTCCTCTTTCCTTAATTGATCGATGAACATCGGCGCAATCCCAACATTGGTCCTCTATCACCACTTTCAGTTTTCGCGTTAGTTGGACCGTGTGAGCCCGGCTTATAAAAAGTGGTTGCCGTTGGAAAGCATGCCTTTGAAACGTGTACAACCGCCCAAATAGGAAAGGTCACGCAAGAGATATGGGAGGGGGGGGAGGCAAGTGGGAATGGGAGGTTGGGGGTGGCGGGAGGAGTCAGGAGACGTGACGTTGAAGCCGTACAAGCGGTGGACTGGTGCTTACCGCCTTCTGCGCTCTCCAAGGACGCATTCTGGCGTGATTGAAGCGTCCATCGGCTCGGCGCTGTGAAAACCACGTACCCACGGACGGGCGCCCGCACCCCCCCCCACTCCCCCCACCACCACCAAACCTTACGGATGGTTTCTTTTCTCTTCCACTTCTGCTATCATGTGTCTCCTCCAGCTGTAACTCTCCACCTCGTTTCCACCCCTCCCCTCCACATTTGCCCCCATTCCCCCGTGTAGTTTTTCTCCCCCCTCCCTCTCCGTCTTTCCCTAGTTCTCGCTCACCTTTATCTTCCCCCTCCACAGTACTCCCCTCCCCACCCCCTCTTTCTCCTCCCCCACTTGGTCGAACTTCCTTCTATGTAAAAAGGGAAAGAAGAAGAAGAAGAAAAAACAGTAAAAATTCACTCCCTGCCAAAAGTTTGTTAAAACTTATCAGCCGCCATCGGCAAAGCGTACAGCGCGGTGCAGGCTGGTCCGATAGCATCCAGTGGAAAAGAGGAAGACTGTTGCCAAGGTCGCGTTCTTACAGACCAGCAAGTGGTGCGCGAATCGCTGAGATTCCAGTCGTATTTACCATACTGCCGGACTGGGAGAAAGAAGACTCGTCAACTTTCCAAATGATCGTTCTTCCATTATTAAAACTTTATAACATATTGATTGGGAACATTTATACAACAGACTAGAAGAACCTCTTTCTCCCTGTCCTTCCGAGCACCAGATAATGTAACCCTTTCATTGTTTAATTCTCGTCCTACGCTAAGAAGGTAGAGGCGAGGTGGGGAGGGATGTGTGTGGGGGGGGGGGAAGGGGGGAGAGAGCTTCAAGTCGAGTACCGCGAAACACTTGATACTGTCGGTCGCCTTGATGAAACAGCGGCTGACTCCAGATGGGGTCTTTACATGACTGTGCAGCCTTTCACGCGACACGCTAAAAAAAAAAAAAAAAAAAGCTGACAGGTGTGTTCAGACAGAAATGACAGGTGTGTTCAGCCAGAATAATCTCTTGTCGCCAGTACGCACTCGGAACAAAAGCACTTCCTCCATCGCATCTGGGGCCCAGGAAAGGGAATCTCATCTCTACCGCTGTTGCGGATTGGTCGCCTATGGCCTACACAAGGCCACTACCAAACATCCTTACTAAACGGGTGGGTGGGGGTGGTGTAGTGCGAAAAAGGAATATTAATTGTATTTCGTCAACATTCCGGTTTCACACCAGTCCACGGCGGTCTTGTTACCATCGTGGTCAAGGACATTTAATGACTGAGCGCGACTCAGTCTCGCCTGTATATCCTGTCTCGTCTGGCTAGGTTCAGCATGAAAGGGAATATCTACCGTAGTCATGGAAAAAGCGGAACATATTCACGCGATCTGACATCACCTGAGCCAAAGAACCCCAGTGCAGGTAGACGACGACATCAGATTGTCTACGGTCTGACCCAAGGGTTTCGGAAGTCATACCGAACTTTAACATCGACAGTGGTCTCTGCACATGCTCGCTAATGCACCCACACAAGGATCCGCCAAACTTCAGGCCAGGATGGGAAGAAAAACTATGCGATGACATCAGATGTTCTACAGTCTGCACGCGCTGTGTGTGTGCGTGACATCACTACCTGGTGTCCTCGCCATTGTACACCTCGCTTCCGTATGCACGCAAGCCTACCATTAATAGACCAAATTTGCCCCGACCTGTGGGCGATACATATCTACGCCTGTCAGCCGACGGGGTGAAAAAACTGCACGGACCAGTGGAAACGCCACCTACGTTGGGACCACCCCCCCCCCCCCCGCGAAGCTTTCCCTTTCAACTCGAGGGCCCGCGCTACTGTGATGACATGGGGGTGGGAAATGGGGGGGGGGGAAAGAGACCTATAGCGGTGAGAGGTCGCTGGGTGCGAGGAGTACGGCAGTCAGTTGCCGGCTGGAGGAGGGCCGAAGCGTGCAGACTTGCAGACTACTTTTGTTGACCGACCAAACAGACGTTGCTGTCGGCGCGTGGCGCGCGTGGCAGAGAGGATACAGTGTGGATGCCGACAGCGCTTCGGGCCGTTGCACGCACGCTGCTGCCAACTGCTACAACTGTACTTGCTGTGTCAGCTGCAATCGCTGACTGTGCCAACTGCTACAACTGTACTTGCCGTGTCAGCTGGACTGTTGCCGGCCGTCGCAATACACCTGTGCACGGTGCTGTCGATAGGGTAAGTAACACGGGGGGCGATGCTGGAAGTGCTGGATTCTAATCCTTGGAAGTATTTTACAAACCGTGCAAAGCCCGAGGTGTGTATCTGTGCGATAGTCAGCCGCGGAGGGAGGGCTTAAGGACTTAGCATAGCCAACGATCTGTCAATCCTTTAGGTCAGGGTCAGTGTCGGTCCTGAGTAGTGAACTTGCGTGACCCCGCGGTCTACGCGCGGTGCATATACACAGAGACGGAAGCCGAGGGGGCAGGGGTCAGTCGCGCATTCTCAAGTTTCGCGTCTATCTTTCAATCTACCGTAAATATTGACTGGCGAGTAGGGACAGGAACGGCGGAGTTTGTTGTCGGGTGTGTGCGTGAGTAAACTCCACCCAGTTAACCTCTATTTTCTACGTCGATAGCATAGTAGCGATATAAGATTTTTTCGATACAAGATTTGTTTCAAATCGTCGATGTTCTCTGTGCAGATTCCATAGCCGGACATTCCCCGAAACTAAACCCCCTCTCCCCACTGCCCATCTTACAGCAGACAGGCCTCACATGTATCAGTCTGGTGGCTCTTTCAGTGCATAGCTAAGTAATAGACACACCATCTCCCTCTCTCCTCACTGTGAAATCCCCGCAAGCTGGAACCACTGTCCTTCCAAAATTACCTACCTACCTCATCGAACACTGTCCTGATATGCACCTCGTTTGTGATAGGACGTTAACCAACGAAAACCAACCGATAGCTTAAAAAATAGCTTTAAGTATAAACATGTATTTCGAAGTGTAACTGACCTATGGTCCGCGCTGAACTGCATCAAAACACCTGGCTTGCACTGCACGAAACGTATTTCCTCACTGCACTACATAAACACACACACAAAGGACGAAGAAACCTTACGGTCGTTCTTTTGAGCAAAATGGGAGATGCGAACTCCCACGCAACCCCGCCATTTGCTGATTAACATGTAAATTACAGTCGCGTTTTCATACGTAGATGCACTTTTAAAATACACAAAGTGAACGGGCCGGGCCTTCCGGCTGCTTTTATGAACGGAAGCGCAGATATCAGCGAGCATTTTCGGGGTGGAGTGCAAGGGAATTTGTATTTACATGCCTAAACGCACCCCAAGACCCAGTCGCCATCTGAAATGGATGGGCATTTAACAGTGCGACCTCCCTTTCACTCTATGGAACTTACAGGGACAGCAGACCCGAATGTTATGGAATGGCGAGACGAACACACGTCGGGATGACGGAAGGAGTCATTAAAACATTACAACACGGCTTATGGCTATGGCACCATCATATATATCTACTGAAAACCAGAACAAACGCAAACTGAGGGAGTTGGCGATTTTAATATTCCTTTCATTCGAAATGGTTTGAATCGATCAATTTTCGAGAAAATCGGCACAGTGAGTCTTTGCACAATGTGTTCATCTGCATGGCTGAGAACGCGTTCAAAATGTCCCAAACGTCCGGATTCAGAGTCCAAAGTCTGTCCCCCATTGGCGTCGACAACGGCTTGGCACCTGGCGGGTATGGAGCGCACCAGACGGTTCACCACCACCATAGGCATGTTCGCGCAGATCTGCCCGAGGGCCTGCTCCAGCTGGCGAGCTGTGGTCGGCCTCGGCTGCACCTGGTCCACACGGCGTGACAGCACAAGGATCTCACATCGTTTCCTCGTCAGGGCCGATGTTTTGGAAGACAACAAGGCCCACGAGTCAACTCCAGTCCAAATCATGATGCTGGGACCTCCCCAACGGTCGTGCTGCAGGATGTTGTTGGCGTACCTCTCGTTCCACCTCCTCCAAACTTTGATGCGGCCGTCGGCATGGGTGATGCAAAAGCGGCTTTCGTCGGAGAAGAGAATATCTCGCCATCGCCGCCGTGTCCAGTTCAGGTGTTCCTGGACCCACTGCATTCTCTGCTTCTGCTGCCGATGTCGTGGCGTCAGGGTTGACTGCCGTGCAGGCCTTCGGCAGTACAGCTGTCGCTCAGACAACTGGTGACGCGTAGTCTGCTGGCTGATGCAGCTCCATGGCTCCCGACAGTGGCTCGGGGGTCTCTGGGACAGGGAGGAACGGTTGGCGCAGGTGGTCTCGGTAGATCTGTCCAGTTGTGCAGTCGTCACACGAGATCGTCTGCTTCTGACTCCATCCCGAGTGCTGCCAGTGGCTTGAAAGCGATCCCACAAACGACAGATTGTGGAAACTGCCACACCAAGTGCATGTGCAACGACCCTTGGGCGGTTTCCAGCCTACAGTCGTTCGATGGCTCTTTCCCAATCTGTAGCGTTCAGTCTTGACATTTTTCTGCTGCCGACAGGTGGTCTGTCTGGGACCGTACGAGCATCGGATTTTATTGTGAGTGGGTGGCACTCTCTGTTCGCAAAGAAAGTTCTAGTCTTGCTACTTTTGTTCACGCTGCACGAGCGAAAACCACTGTCCGACTTAAGCGCCGGAAGGGACACATTCTTTAGCGCCAGGGACGTCATCATCAAGTGCTGCACTCAAACCATGCGACCTCATGCCAACCTCATTTTTGTGGCTATCATTGTACCCGAACGGATGAAATTTGACTACTCCTTGTCTGTGTGTCAATCTGCGTTTCTTTTGGTTTAAAGTACAGTAGTGACTCGTCCAGGTAAAGCGAGGAAAGTATGTGATGTTTACCACTATTTTGACCACGACGCAAAGTTCATGTCACCTAAGAGTTTTTGGGGCCCCACTCATCCTCCAACAAACCCCCTCACCAGCAGGCCTTTGCGTGGACTGCAAACGTGATTTTCACGGACTAGGAAGGCAAGCGAACGCAGATACGGATGTCCTGCGAAGTCCCCCTCGCATTCCTCGCTTCTAATGAAATTTATCGCTGTACTGCACACACACTCCAGTCTGGCCAAATTCTCGCAAACACCAACAAAACCGATCCCTGTTCGGGAGAGACTTCCCCTCGGGGACGAGAAAGCTATTTCCTTGCCCCTAGTCGGGAAATCTTGCATGCAACCAGGCGCCATTGTATCCCAAAGGCCCAACCCCCCCCCCCCCAGCAGACGTCAAGGGGACGGAAAGAATGAAACACACCGCAAAGTCCCGGGAACTGTGCAACGTTGTGAATAAGCTGACGTCACCAGAGACACCACCAGGAACGGAAAGTTCGAGAAACGTTTTCAGTTTTTATCCAAGCTAAAGGCATGTCTCATAAACTGGCAAGC
>SMGT01007032.1:165782-183493 GCA_004794575.1 Lanistes nyassanus | reverse complement strand
GGGGGGGGTGGGGGGACGGTACTGCAGCAGCAGGTGTGGGCTCAAGTCACGCGCTTTTCCTGAAAGTGGTGCTCATGGTGTTTTAGTTTTTTTTCCTTACTGGGGTAGGAGGACCGGGAGGTGCCGGGGAGTACTCCGTTAACTGGGCACCTGTCCACCATCAAGCATAAACATATTAATTTCGAATACAGCTCTTGTGTAAACCGAAGCACCATCCCCCCTTCAAATGCTGTCACCAAATCTAACGACGCCTCAGAAACATTAAACGCCGCGTAAGATCTCTTAAGTCTTAAACACGACGCACGATATCAGAAGACGGCAAGCAGACGGGAGCCCCGACAATTTCTTCTGGCAAATGCAAATAATAAACCGTCAAAGGATAATCTTTAAAACTGCGAAAAAAAAAGGTAGAATGATCGGAAGTGCTTTGCCTACCGGCGAGAAATGTTCTGTCCCTATCTCGCACAGTAGCACAACAAATGCCTCGTCTGGTCGTATTTTGTAATTACGTCCAAGTTCTTACATCCTTCCGCAGGTCATGATGATGATGATGATGATGACGACGACGATTTTTAGAAATGCGATGTTTTTACAACTGCGATTCAATAGCTTTATCCCGAAAATGCACATGAAGCTCGATTTAATGTAAATGTTAAGAAAGAGTGCGAAAATTGTTTGTCCCCGCGAGAAACTATAGAATTTTGCTGTAGCCAATGGGTCATATAAGATGACGTTGTGTCTCGCGTGACATTAACAACACAACTTGTAACCTGTCGTCAGCACTAGTTCTTTTCGTTTCAGCTGTGGGGCTATGTTATTTTTCGTTCTGAACCTATGAGATTTTCAGTTCCAGTGTCAGTCTGAGACGAGGGGAAGGGAGGGGGAAAACTCTTGGTGGCATCTGCCACATTCGAAAGGTCACCTGCCGAGAGTCTCTTGGCGGATTAAATACAGAACTGAAGCACTGGGCCAAGCACAGAACGAACTCTAGGCTAAAACCAAGCAAGGGGGAATCCCGAGGGAAACGGACTTCCGACTGGTTTTATGCGCAGCAGATTTAAAGACCTTCTTCATGAAGATGATTCCTCTGCAACCTGCTGTGCCAGAATACGGCAACCGTCTTTAATGGCACCTTACTTCAAATGGGCCATTTTGCCGATTTACAGAAACAGCTAGAGCCGCAACAATCTCAAAAGAGTTGAGGTGCTTAACAGCTAGATCAAAACCGCGATAAATAAACTTCGTATCATTTCCAGCTGGAACCAGAATTTTTGTTTAATATACGGGGTTTTAATATCTCGAAAATAAACTGTTTTTCGTAAAGATGACTGCCAATGACGCAAAATGCACGTGCAGGTCTAGGGGCAGCCACGCACGTGCGAACACCGAGTGCTCTTTTAGTACGCTGGCGTGCAAAAGACAAACACAGACAGGGAGGAGAGAGACCAGTGTAGTGGCACGCGTCGATGGTTACGTAGAACCATGTGTGCATGCAAGCGCGAGCGCATGAGACACTCATTTCTACTGGTCTGACCAGCTGCTCTGCATGAAAGAGAAAATACGTCTTTAAATGGTGTGAGCGCGCGCATGTTTATGTAACGTAATGTAACTGAACTTGTCAAACTACAATAATAACAAGATTATTGTGTCTAACACGTACTTCACAAAAATAGAATAACCTTTGAGTGCGGTATGCAACTTTTTTGATACAAGTAGCACAGGCAGGCAGACAGACGGACCGACAGTGTATTTAATGTCCTCGATCTTAAGAATGCTTTAAATACAGACGTCCAAACGGGAATTATACAGAGACTGGAAAGAGCGGATGTTGGGGGTGGGAGAGGCTGATTGCTATGAAGTAACGGGGATGAACGGTCTCGAGGGTCCGTGAGCTGTACTCAGTCTGTCGGCACACGCCGCTCAAACCTGCCAAAACATCACCTGGAGCCACCTGTTCGTGTTTGTAAGCACTTCCACCAAGAACGTGCTGTTGCTGCCACGGGCACTGAGCGAAGTTTTTTAAAAATTTTAAATCCACAAGGATTTTAACGCGCACGCGCAACTTTAATCGCCTTTCCCCCTACCATCCACACAAACATGCACGCCCAGAAAACAGACCTGCAAGCAAGTCAAGCACGTGATAATCTGTCGGGTCATGCTCGAAGTGTAAGACCCAACTGTTCTTGAAATAACTGCGATGCGTGACAGAGCAATCGAAGTCCGACCTCCGCAGCATATCATGATGTGGTTCAGTTAAAGGTTGCACATGCGCACGGAAACCCCTCTGACTCGAACACTCCAACTTCGTCACACCTACACGTGCACTGAGGGATTCGACCGCAGCCAGCGCTATCGCCATACGCTGAACCCTGTTTTTGGCAGACCTGCCTGTAGCGCCGAGAGCTAAAGGTTTCCAGGCAAGTCCGTTCTTTTGCATGTAGTCGCCCTGCGGTCGACTACTTGACCAGACGTCACAGAAGAAAGAACGGATAATTCTGGTAAAGGACTTACATCTGTTGGAGGCCCTTAGAAGGCCGTTTCCCCCAGTATTGTATTACTCTCGAGATTTGCTTTGATAAGGAAATGTTGAGAATTTTTATTGCAAAGAGAGTGACCACAGCACGCTCGTAAAAGTTCAGGGATGGCTTGCATGAGCGTTACCCATGTTCAAACGTATAAGTGTACGTAAAATACACAGGATGAAAGGACCTTCCAACCACGCTTAGACCGGAAAAGTGGCTACGAACGCTCATGCAAGCCAGCCCAGGGAACGCACGTGCAACGGGTGGTCTTAAAAAGGACACGACACCCATTTTAGATTGAAATAAACCCGCAGTGTTTACGACAGTCTGGTTTTCAAACCTCTGTGTGCTTTCAACAGTCCTCGCCCCGCCACCAACCTCCCCAACCAATTCGGCCTGGGATCGAAAGCAAAGCTGGGACACTTGAGAGGTCTCCATTTTGCCTCTGGTGTACATCGGTACGACTCCACGAGTGCTGGGTGTATGCCGGTGTCGCAAGAAATTCGGTCCGTCAAGAAATATGGTCCGGGTCCGGTTATGTCGCACCATACGCATGCGTGGGCGTCATTGGTTACTGTGATAAATGTGGTCCGATGATTTCAATCGCCAATTATTCAATTATACTCGATTTTGATCTCGGCTTTCGGGGTAGGGTTGAGGGTAGCCTTTTGCCACTCTACGAGCGCATGCGCAGTCTGTACGCTAGATTTCTTGACGTTCGGAATTTCTTGCGACACCGGAAGTCTATGGACCAAGGAAGAAGATGCGAACCGAAAGTCTCAACAGCTCGAAGGCTGGCGTGGACCGTAAGCTTCCGCACACAGCGTATATCGGAGGCAGCTGTAGATGACTCGAATGTAGGGTTGCTATGGGGACGTTCGTTTCTGTACCTCGGAGGTAGCTACGTAGCGATAATCCAAAGACGTGGACGCCCCTTCGTCACACTGAACGCCTCTGTCTCCTCCTGCCACCAGATCGAGGCCGCCATGGAGCTGTGGCCTGCCGCAGCCGTAGTGGGCGCCTTTGCTGGGGTTGTGACCCTGGGGATCCTGCGCGGCGCGGTCCGGCCGTGCGCCCAGGTGCCGCTGAGCCTGCTGAAACTGTGCGTGCTGGGCGCCCTGCTCGCCGCGGCGTGCTGCACCCCCGTTGCCCTGACGCTGACCGCCGTGGCGGCTTACTGCCTGTACCAAGCGCTGCCTTCCCCGCGCCTGGCGCCCGAGGGTCGGGCTGTGTTCATCACAGGTAAGCTGGCCACCTCCTCCACCTCTGCTCCTGTTAAGCCCGTCTCACACAGGCGGACTTGCTCTCACTTCACATGGTCTAACTCGCTCGCTTCACACGGTACAATTTTACATGTGTTTTACATAGTTCGGCTTGCGCCGATGAATTGCGAGGTAGGGAAATTTGTTCGACCATACCTAAAAAATCAGTTACTAAATTTCGATGCTGTGATCCCCCCACCCCCACCCTGATAGCCTACTGACAAACATATTGATGTGCATTGAAAATTTGAGCCCGCATAGGAATCGAGATTAGCGTAAAATCATACTGTAGACAGGAACAACGGGCTACTGACAGCTAAATTATTTCTGTTTCAAAAAAAGATTAAATCTGTGGTAAGCTGTAAGGTTAAAGTTCTGCCGACCCGAAAATTTTACAAAAGCATCAAGATTAAAGCTTTTTGATTTCTGCATTTGGAGAGGGTTGGGAGGGATGTTTTACCTGCCATAACACACAGGTCACGTATTAATTCGTTCCCTCGCTAGAAAGCTCGTCACTCGGAGGTGGTTTGTTTACGGCAGGATGCGACAGGGGTCTGGGTCACCTCCTGGCCAAGAAACTGGACGCCATGGGCATGAACGTCTTCGCGGGCTGCCTGTACCCTGGTGGAGAGGGCGAGGCCAGTCTCACGGCGGAGTGTTCCGAGAGGCTGAGGGTCATCGCAGTGGACGTTAGTGACCCAAAGAAAGTGCGAGAAGCCGCAGCTCAAGTTGAGCGAGAGCTCGATGGAAAAGGTTTCGTATATGTGATTCTTTGTGAAAAGTTTCCTTGATAACGAATGTCGGCAAGCAATCCTGGCCACCGTGCTTGCACCCTCACAGCAGTCCTTCACACTATCACAACAATCACCAGGCATGGGAACTGGATCGCCTACAAAAATCTGAAATCTGGCGGAAATGTTGGGAAAAGTCTGAATCAGTCTGTTCAGCGACAAGTGCGCACGGAAAACTTAAACAGGCGGTAACGGAACTGCACACGGCAAGCAAAACAGGAAGTGAGAATCCAAAACCCGTCAGCAAAATTTAGTCGATGGCGGAAGGATTTTCTTTATACATCTAATTTTTATGCGGAAACCAACCCCAAAACATCTGAATTCTGCCAAACGGCGGCCAATTCCCATGCCTGAATAACCTTGGCCAATGCATAAATGCGATTAAATCGTATCTATTCCCATTCTGTATCTGTGTGAAGGGCGAAATGTACCAGTCGGACTTTACAAATGCCACCAAGAATAACATGCAATAAAGTAATTGACAAAAAAAGCCCCGAACAGCAGAAAAGCAGCAAGATTTTACATGCATTATGTTCTGTCGGAACAGAGTTGTGGGGAGTTGTTAACAACGCCGGCATTCTGTACATTGGCTGCCTCGAACTTCTGACAGAAGCGGATATATCGCGGATGGTGGATGTTAACTTCATGGGGCAAGTGCACGTGGCGCGAGCATTTCTACCCATGCTGCGCGCTAGCCGAGGCCGCTTGGTCAATGTAGCTAGTAATACCGGTAAGAGTCTTCTCTTAAAAATCGAACTACTTGCAACATTTAAGGGAAACACATTTCTGTGGCCTTATCTCTCTCCCCCCCCCACCCCCACCCCCGTAACAGAGGCATGCGTCACTTCGCGATGACGACTTACCTTAAATCGTAATGTTCTAAGCAAACCAAAGTTTTTCTCCCTATTAGTAACTTCATTTTGTGTAACCAATGCGGGCAAAATAAATGAACCATGTCAACAGAAAGACAAAGGCAACCACGCACAGTCACCTGGTTCACACCTGTTGTTTCTCTCTGCTCCAGGTTTGTTCCCCACACCATTTGCATCTATCTACTGTGCCTCTAAAGCTGCGGTCGCCTATCTTACGGAGACGCTGAGGGTGGAGCTGCGATGCTGGGGTATCAGTGCTTCCACCATCATCCCCAGTGGCTACAGAACAGGTGTGCAATCATTTGTTTTGGGGAAAGACGGATGTGCTGTTTGGAGGAAAGACAGGTGTGGTGGTGGTGGTGGTAGTGATGGGGAAAAGGTGTGCTTTTTACGGGGATAGACCTAGAAATACAAGGTGGGACACGTGTGGGTCCCTAGCATTTTATTCTAGTTTCCAAGCTTCCCTTGGGGGAAGTTCTGACAGCACTAAAGTACAAGTGCTATAAACTATTCATCTCTGGTAATGGTAAAGTTCCGTGACAAAATTATGTACTAGCATTTTCACAATGGCAAACATTATGAGTTAGTGATGAGGGGTGCATGTATGGAGAGTGGAAAAATGCCTCCAGCACAGGTGAAGCATGGTTATCAAGCATGGGTATCAAGCATGGGTACCAAGCATGGTTACCAAGCATGGTTACCAAGCAAACTAAAAACACCATAGTTCCACTTTCATGATATTGGTTAATTACAAACCCTTGATAAGTCACATCTGGTCGGAGTGTAAGACGGCTAATCGTTTCAGGTATTCTGATGTACGACAAGCAAAATGTCGGGGACAGGTGGTGGAAAGCAGCCACGGAAGAAGTGAGACAAAGTTATGGTCAAGACAGCTTCTACCCTGAGAACAAAACAAAAGGTAACCCTGCTGCTTTCCAGCTGAGAATGGCTGATACGATAGACGAAGATCAACATCTAATGTTGGGTTGTCAGATGTTTGTTGCTGGTGCAGCAAAATTGTCACTAACGGGTGCCATTAGTACTAAAGCTTAAGATCTGCATCGACTTGCTTTTAAACAATCTCTGCTAAACACGATTAAGACTTCTCAACGACATTATTTAAGGTGAAATAGGATGATGTAGATATACATCCTTGCCAAAAAGTGCTTCACCACTCTTTGATTTACCATAGTCTTAAGCTGCCAGATTGTGAAGAATGTGCCAGGACAAAACAGTTACTGAATATACCTGGATGGATACAATGTCGATCATACCTAACTTGATATGAATGCGATGAAACAAACAGGAATTTGTATCAGTAGCCTGACTGTAGGTGAAGAACATATTAGCAATGAAAACAGCAGCAAGGAAAGAGGCTTAATAGAAAATCAGACGTTTAATTTTTGTATGCCATAAATAATCCCTTTGCACAAAGCCAGATAATAAATCTTTTGCATTTCTTTACCTCCAAAGTGAACTTACCATTAAAACAAATTATGAAAACACAAAATAGCTGTAATATTTAATAAATATTTTCTTTAAACTGCAGATTATCAGTCGATGCTGAATCCAGATTTTTCTGGTATTGTGGATAAAATGGTTGATGCCTTGCTGGAGAAATCAGCAAAAGCCTTCTACTATAAGGGATTCATGGCGCGTTCGATACCTTTCCTGTACCTCCATCTACCAACGTCCATTGCCGACCTGATCGTGCCTATGCTCACCTCTTGGTACAAATTTGACCCACCTGGCATCCGCACAAAGATCTCCAATGGCCAGACAAGGACCGAGTAAGCAGGCTGTTATGCAATAATATTTGGACATGCTGCTTACAGAGAAAGAGTAGGTCAGACTGTGCTTGGAACAGCCCAGCAAACACTGGAACAAAGGCAGGTGTGGCATACCATAGAACTAACCAAAGTGGCCAACCTTCACATCACTCGAGAACTAACCAAGGTGGCCAACCTTCACATCACTCGAGAACTAACCAAGGTGGCCAACCTTCACATCACTCAGCATGAACTATCCCAGCATACAACAGTCAAGATGGTGAAAAGGCACCCACAAAAATGGCTAGTCAATAACTGTAAGAGCAACTGTTGAGGAAAAGACAGTGGACAAGATTAAAAACCTGTTTTTGTGAAACTTCCATATTAGGAAGTTTCCTGTGGTCTTAAGACAGATTTCCCCCCCCTCCTCAAATGGAAATGAATGCAAGAGACTCTATTGAGTCTGTAACACATTGGTCAGCATTTCAGGTGTACCCATACATGAGTATGTGTATGGGGCCACCCT
Organism: Lanistes nyassanus; assembly: GCA_004794575.1. Lineage (NCBI taxonomy): Eukaryota > Metazoa > Mollusca > Gastropoda > Architaenioglossa > Ampullariidae > Lanistes > Lanistes nyassanus. Next base: position 175,751 of record SMGT01007032.1, on the reverse strand, counting down.
GTGACCTATACAGACTTTATCCAGAACATTCTAGATAGTACACCTTCAGAATGGTGAATGTTGTACTTCAGTTTTGTCCCCGAGTTGACAAAAGGTGAAGAGATCTGACAGGCTGCACTGCCTTCTCAGTGCTATAACTAGTGAACACTCACGCATCACCAGTGGCCAAAATTAACATTACAAATACAAGTCTGTGTTGTCATTTACTATTTTATGAGAACAGTGTTTGCAGGGTTTCAATTCTCATCTCAGCAGCGTTTGTTACTGAACTTGGTTGTCCATATCACATTGTATCACATAGAAGTGGTAACAAGAAAATGTTACATGCCAAAGCCATTCAATGCATAAATGGATTCTAAATGCATGAGGGGGAGGCTGGCATTTAGAAGCCAGACTTAAGCTTGTCAGTGTGGTAGAAAATCCTAGTCCTCAAAAATGATATGCATAATAGCATTATTCTTGGGCCAGGCTCTTTGCCACAAGTGCATTAAATCGGAGGTCACCACATTGCTTCCCAAATAGGTAAACCAAGTGGTGCAGTGTTTTTGTTTGATTTTTGTTTATCTTTGGTCAAAGTAAAGTCTTTTCTTCTGTGAGCCCACCAAAATTATGCCTTCTGAATGACTACTGTTTTTGGATCAATGGGGCCAATCGCCCATAAAACCATTTGTCTAAAAATGTACCCTGCATAATTGTCCCAACAGAGATAGATATCGAATGTGTCAAGAGAACTGTGGGCGCTGGGTCAAACTACAAGTTTTCCATTGTTAGTAGATGTCCGTCAGCCAAAGACATAATCTTGACACTGGCTGTGTGTCCACCATCCTTTACTAGATGGTGTCTGGGTAACGATTTATTTGAGGCAAAATGTAAATTCTTTACTCTGTACTAAATCTATTTTGCAGGAATTAGAAAAAGATTGCATTTTATTAATGTTAGTATTAAATGGCTGTAAACCAATGTTCTAAACATGGCTTCATGTATACACAAAATGCAATAAGGCAATCGACGTCTTTTACACCAGGACTTTTGACGGTGATATGACTTAATGTCAAGGACATTTGTATTGTGCAACTAGCAACAGCTGAAGTGTGTTGTCAAGATTGTAATTTTTGAGGTTGGTCACAGCTTTACACATAAGCAGCCTCAAGAAAAATGGTGGGTAATAGAACTTTTCGATCCTAGCATAAACTGGCCTCTGTGAGAAGGCTTGTGTAGTTTTTAAGGCATAAAATTTTTTCCCGAACTGTTGGTTTGGACAACTTTGTGTTTTACATATCTACATGTTTAGCTGTAAGGCATAATGTGTATCTTTCCTGAGGATGACAATGTTTTTATAATATTCACCAAAGCTAAAATAGGTCATAAAGCTGTCTCATACCTAAGATTAAGAAAAAGTGGACAAATGACAAGTATTATTTGTCTGCACAAGGTTTGTTACAAAAATTATAAAAATTGTCTTCAGATGTACACCGAGTTAATTTTGATTTAAGTGTGGAAGTTATACAGATCTTAAGATGCAAGACATACAGATAGGTCTTCCGGCTTTCAGTACTTTCAGTGAACAACAGCATAAAGCACACGCCACAGTAGATGTGAGCATAACATGGGTTCAGTGCATTACACTACATGTGGCTGAAAAGAAAAAGACCGGTGACCAGTGCTAACTGCATACATTACATCAGGCCAAAATTCAAACTGGTCATCAGAGGGAAGATAAGGTGTACCTAGCTCAATGTTATGACCAACAACAGATTTAATTTGCCATTTTTTTATAGCAAATGGGAAGATTTTAAGTTGTGTTTACTTGCTGCTTTTGCCATAGTTTGTACCAGATAACCAATTTGTAATAATAAAAGCAAAAATAGTAATACCGAATATTTAAAAATCTTCACCAAACTATGTAGTTTCTAGACTTACACACCCAAAGCATGAGGGTGTGTGTGCGTGTGCATGGCATGGAGTTCCCTTCAGTAGAAATGAGCTAAACAGACTACAACACTACTTCTGCTCACTTTTGTTAACATTTTCCTCCACACATTCAACATATCAATAAACAGTCTTGGGCAGATATCACACAGGTTTCAAGAAATGCTGCCACTTACTTTTCAAAATAATACACCTAGATCTAAGAAAGTGGCAGCATTTCTTGAAACCTGTGTGATATCTGCCCAAGACTGTTTATTGATATGTTGAATGTGTGGAGGAAAATCACTTTTCAAAATAATACACCTAGATCTAAGAGATTTAAAAAAATCAACGCTAAAAGTTATTCAAAGCATGCACACAGCATGCAATAAATAAGGGGAGTACTCACAGTCGGAATGTGTCTGGCGAAGGAAGTGATCAACAAGTTTCGTCCGACTGCAAAATAAACTTCCACAGGTAGGACAGGCAATAACCTTCTCTTGTGTATGACTCCGTAGGTGTTCCTTCAACCTGTGTCTGCTTCGCACTACTGAGTCACAATCTGAAAACAAATGTAATGAGCCACTAGTAAATGTATATCATCTACTAAGCTATTTTTTTTTACACAGTATACCATATTCCATGAAAAATTCAGCACTGTGACACAAATAAGCCTTCATCCTATTGAAAAGTCATGACCACAAAATTAAGTACTGCAGTAAGATGCTGACTCTTAGAACTGCCTACAAACGTTCAAAACAAATAAACAAATTAGGGATAGGAAAACTCAATCAAGGCATAAATCAAAAGTAGCCATGCTTTAAAAGTCATTCTCTTCAATGTTGGTGCTAATATAAAAATAATATTCCTTGTCCATTGCACAAGCATGCCTATCAGTGCTTCTCGATTTTTCTAAGCCGCTTGCTGAACCATGTGGCAAACAAGTCCACCAGTGGCCAAAACCAGGCCCACCACACTGATTCCATAATGGGGGTGAACGAGTGTCCATTCCGTCTGAAGAACACAGTCTGGGCGACTCAGGAGGTCTGCAAGGACATTGACTGTAGACAGTAGACAGAAAGAACCTGTGGCGCTGGGCCACCGATCTTCTGCCTGAGTTGATAACCCCAATGAGTGGGTACCGCCATGGTGGTTGATGTATGCCACTACAGTGGTGCTGTCGGAAATGCACCAGACTGAGGTGAACTGCAAGCAGCTCGAGAAGGTCAATATGCAGTTTCACCTCCATTTCTGACCAGGTGTCCGAGGCCAAATGGTGCAGGTACTGGGCACCCCAACCCATGAGGGAAGAGTCTGTGAAGGCTTCTGCCAGGGGTGGAGGGTGAATGTCACGTTTTGGGGTCTGGTGGGTCAAAGAGATTACACCATAGATTCTAGGTGTGACCCATCCTCGACTCTTCAGCCCTACTTAAGGTCTAGTATCCCCTTGTTCAAGCCGCCATCTAGCCGCTCACATCATCATCAGCCCAGGTTAGGTTCCTGCTCACACCTCTGATTAGGGGGTGCTTGCTCTTAAAGCCAAGGGCAAGGTGTTATTCGCCCTGAGGCCGGCCAGGTGTGGGTTAGGGACAGGGGAGGATTACCTATCTGGAGGAACCTGCTGATGCGTAGTATCAAGTACCAGAGGCTTTGATGTAGCCGATGGATGTAAACAACCAGGAAAGGGGAAGGGGTAGTTATGTCCACTTAGGTGCGTGTCTTTGTAGCTGACATGGGGGTGTGGCTTCTGCAGTCTCTGGCCTGATTGGTTGATATATGTAACCGTCTTGTTGACCACGTGTTTGTGAATGAAAGAAGCTGTGGGCGAAAGTTGAGAATAAAAGGACTGGTTTAGACCGTCAAATCTTCCGCCCAAACATCCTGTGAGAGGACATCTTCCGCCCAAGAGAGCATCTTCAGCAAAATCTACAGTGAGGGCAACATTAGCCTGAACTCCTGTGGAGAAGAGCTGCTGTGGGGAGACGAACGTGTCTTGTGGTACAACTCTGCTGAAGGCTGAAGGATTCAGCTGCAGAATTGAGGTGTCTCGTTCTGCTAGACGTGTGGAAGTCTAGTAGCAGCAGCACGTGGCTTGAGTAGACCAGTTGCATAGCGCAAGGGACTCTGCGAGGCTGTGTAATCCTTCCAGACTGAGGTGTGACTCTAGCACGTGTTCCTCTGCTGTGGGAAACCTCTACGCTGACCGGGCGAGAGGACTGCAGAACGTAAAGGAGGGAGACTGAAGACCGCGGACAAGACAACCATCTGAAAGCAGGGGGCAAAGATCCAGCCTCACAAGGAGGCTGGCTGTAACCGAGCTCTTGGGGTGAGCTCAAGGGGCTGTGTGTGTCAGCCTTTGGAAAACGTCATATCCTCTGTGGCGCGTGTGATCGTCAGCATTGAAGTCTGCTGTTACGTGGAAGTGTTCAAGAGGTCTTCAGGGCATGTAAGAAGCATTCGGGAACGAGTGTTGTGTTCTGTGAGTGTTGTGCATCACGTGGTCATTCTTTTCTCGTAAGCAAAGGTGAGATTGAGGTACGTAGTTCGTCATTGTGTTTAATTGCGAGGCGGGTGATGTAGGGTGGTATTAGATGTTATAGTAGACCTAGCTCAAACAGAAGGAAATTGCGGGACCCCTAGAGTTGAAATGAGTTGTAACATGTATTGTCCTGATTGTAAATACTCGCTGTTTATATCAACAATACATTCGTCTTTTTTGTGTTCACTGTATTACGGTCTTTTGTTGTTCTTTATGGGAGACTGTAGGTGGTGGGGGCTCGGCCACATGATTAAGAAAACCATATTAATTAATGTTAGTAATACAGTGATAGTTCCACCTACGCATATGTCACCCTCTTGACGGTGGTCGTATGAGCGAGAATAGGAGACGACCCGTCAAGAGCAAAAAGAAATCTCCCAGTTGTGACAGTGAACAATGGGAACGCCTGATGTCAGCCAGGCCAGGTAGGTCCATGGCTGTAACAGGGGGGCGAACACATCCGGTTCCGGAACCAGCACATACCACTGCTGGGTGGACTGGTCCCAGTGTGCCACAAATGTCCAATGGATGGGTCGCAGGAACACCTCCCGAGGGGGACCAGCAGAACCAATGACACCATCATTCCCACCAACGACGCCAGTTGTTGCAGCGCAGGTCGGACCATCCAGGCAAATATGTTGAACTCCATGCCGAGGAACGTAAACACAGTCAACAGCATGAGCTGTGAATTGCCGAGATTCTGAGAGAATCCAAGCAGATGCGCCCAAGACATTGCCACCTGCGTGTGCAAGTGGCACAGACCAACTTCTGCTGCGAGGATCACCCAGTTGTCCAGGTATGCACGAAAACGTATCCCCACTCAGGAAGTAGAGCACAAAACTCTCGAGTCACCATGGTAAACACCCAAGGTGCCAAGAAAAGGCCGAACGGCAGTGCTCGAAACTGGTAGACTTCCGTCCTCCAGACAAGGCGCGGCCACTTCCGATGTGACGCCCAAACCAGTACATGAAAGCGTAGTTTGTGCTGGTGATTGCTACCTCGACCAGAAACCCACCGTGTCAGAGGAGCCAGGCTGATGGGCATGGACAGGATCGGAAGGAGGCTGCCGGTGTGACTCCCACCTGGAAGTCAGGGGAACTTCCGGTGGGTGGTCAGAGGGTTGAGGCACGTCTACCCGGAACCCACCCAAACTGGCAGTAACACAGGCAGCATCTTGCTTTGCAAGGAAGTGGAGAAATACACGCTCCAATGCCTCCTCCTCTGTTTGCATTCTGTCTGCCACTAATGGTATATCAAGCAAGCAGCAGCTCCATGTTTGGATGTTAATTGCCTAAAGGGTCCAGCCAACTGAAAAGGTCATATAAGGACCACACTCATCAGCTGACACGTGACAGCAGGACTGAAGTCAAGTAAAAAAAACACTGCCTGTGTCTAAAATATACACACATCAAGAAATACACTAAATACAGAATCAGCTTGACAGTCCACCAGACAAGAAACATCCTTATAAGGAAATAAAGTAAGGAGGGGCTGGAGATGCTGCATATTCCCTCCCAGAAAAAAGGAGGCGATTTGACCAGCAGAGGAGAAACAAGGGATGAAAGAAAAGGCAGACAGATGTCAGAGATAAAATGATAGAGAAGGGTAACCAGGCTTAGCTCTGCAGTTACAGAGGAGAGGACATCAGCAACTCCTTCAGGGGCAATAAACATCCACCACACGCACAGAAAATGTGCTGAAGCTTAGATAATGGCACACACCCACAGGATTATTACTCTGGGTGGCTAGTATTAATCATGGCACTACCTCCTTGTGAATCTCAAATTTTGTGTCTGTGTCAGAATATATGATTGGCAGCAAGACTGAGAATAAGCAAAACGTCTTCCATCCATAGGACATCATCCCCACGACAGCAGCCCCATGTGTGGCAGGACGTTAATTTGTCTAAGCAACACCACTTTGACGTGCACCTAGTTCGCGGCAGTGCTTTATGCCAAAACCAGCCATCTCCTTACCTGCCCATAAACATTTGCACTGCACTTCTTTTCCTTCTGGGTACATCTGAGCATGAAGGCTAACATGGCAGTAGAATAGGTATGGGTTGTCATATATAATCTGAAACATAAAAAAACAGTAAGAGTCATATTCTTACTGTCATATATTGACAAGAACATGTGTGTTGGTAGTGAGGGAAGGACAAAGAAAGCAGTCAAAATGTACTAAAGATGTTATTCTCTGCACAAAATATGCAACAGCATGTTTAAAAAATCAACAAACACCACAAATACAATAATCAAGGCCAATTGTCCAAAGCACACAATCTGACATTTACCGATTTACATTGTGATAAATCTAATCTACACATTCATGGCAGATGGTTGCAAAATTAAATGCATGAGTTCAGATTAGCAGGAAGTATTTAAACAGTTAAGAAATGAGGCAACTAAAACTAAGATTTTAAAAACAATTTAAAAATAATACAGTCTACTAGTAAAACAGACTGAGGAAAGAAAAACAAATTCATATATTATTAATGACAAGTTGGCAACTATCAGCCTTCAACTGCAGGGGAAGGAGGGTGGAGGGTCATGAGGGGAAAATAGGAACTGGGGAATAAACCACAGCATCCCAAACAGAAAACCATCAAAAGCCAGCCCTGTAAATAGGTGCCATAGGCAAAGAACATACATATAACAAACATGGGATCCAAAGCCACAAGTTTTTATATTGGTGACAAATGTGCTGTCCACTATCCTGCAAATATTCCACACTCCCAAACAGCAACACACATCATGAAAATAAAACCAAATTAGATTCTCCACATGCATTAGGGAAGTAGAGGGGATTAGACATTCAAAGTTAATATCTGGAAAATAACAAGATTTTCAGTGAAAGCACAAGCTGCCAAAAATAACAAAATGAACAAGGCTGATAACTAAAGGTACTCACTCCACAATCATGCCAGGAGCATTCTAAATTTTCTGGTAGTTCTGGAATCCAGTTCCGACTCTGTGTTCCAATTTGACAGGCATTCAGATGAAGGACATTGCTAAGGTGAGTGCCAACGTACTTAATTCGGACGTGGAACACATGAAAATAAATATGTCGATTGAAATCTATTTCAGAGCCAATAATCTGTGTGCCACAAGCTCTCCAGCCACATGTGTAACAGATACCTGAAACAGGATGCAGAACATAGGGTCTGATAAAATATACAGAAAGATAAGCTTCCATGTGTAAAACCAACACCCTGTGACAATGTGAGACTTTCCTTTTTTCACAACTTATTTTTCATATCCTTCCCCATCCATCCATGATTTTGCTAAACATCTTTAAACAATGCAAAGCACGGAGTAAAAGTGTCAGGATTATATTTTTAAATTAAGTGATTATTGCAACTAATGGAGTGGCACAAATTCTACCTTAACAACCTGAAAGTAGCCAAACATAAATGAACTTTGTCCTATTTTCTTTCTGTTTGTAAAATTCAGCAACATTAAAAAAAACCCAATAAACTATTTAAACAGTTAAGAAATATGACAATCAAAACTAAGAATTAAGTTCAACTAAGCTTAAATACACCTTAAAAATAATACAATCCACAAGCAAAATACATATAAATATCAAGCATCGGTCAACTGAGGAAAGAAAAACAAGTTTCTTTATTATTAATGCCCAGTTGGCCAATATGACCCTCTGATAAACAGGGGAAGTAGGGTTGATGGTTAAGGATTTAATCTAATAATGTCACGAGTTGAAATATATATATATATATAATAGATGAATATGCACAAATTTGCCTAGACTGTCATATGTTAAAAGTCAGATTCTTTTTAAAAGACATCTTAAAAAGTTAGGAATATTTGTACAAGCTGCACAGTAACCACACTGAGCAACACAAACAATGGAAATTAAAGGAAGTAGTAAGAACACTGGGACAGGCCCATCAAATGCAGAATGTATTCTGCTTAATCTAGAAGGTAAACAGATATGAAAATTTTGGCACAAAATGACAATTACCAAACTGCTTGCTTTTATTGCATGTGACTAAGGGAAAAGACAGCTCAGATGAGTGCTTATACGCTTAAAAGGCACTGACGCTTGTATTGGCTACTATCATTAAGTGCTGGTTTTTTTCCCTCAGTGAACAGGTGATGTGTCAAACAAGATCACAAAATACCATAATATAAAGCATGCTCAGATTTTAATACTGATAAAGTATTATCATCATACCTGTGCCCACATCTGCATGCACTGTCTTCTGATGGAATGTTACAACGTGTTTGCCAACATGTTTTATGAATGCTAGCATGTCCGTCTCGATCTGCTCACAAGTCTCCCATTCACACTGATAACGGAATTCGCTTTCTTTAATAACTGGAGGTGGTTTGCCCTTGATATTCTGTGTGCTTCCTCCTTCATTTTCATGAGACTGGTTCCCTTCTGTTTCAGCCATTGCTGAGATCTGGAGAAATAATCCACAATTATTTTCAATTTTCATAAATGGGTATCTGCACATTCGCAGCTGGTGAGGATTCTGCAAGTACCTAGAACAGCTAAAATAAAATCTAAGGAGTTGCATATATCCTCGGTTAACGATAAGCTCAGAATTGGAAGACAGTAGGTCACAAGACCAATGCAGACAATTAACATTCTGTCTTTAAGTTTTACCAACTCGACCTAGCATCGACGGGTCCCTCGACGCGCGAAACGGAACGATACACTAAACTACAGGTATGAGGTAATACTAGTAATAGGTATTCATCGGCCAAAGAGTAAAGACTGAGGCCCAAGCTAATCGCTGTTAAGGTAATTAAAACACAGTAATAATCAGCAAAAATCAATAGCCAGAGCGTTAGAAAGGCGATTTTGATCTAATAAGTAGCAGACTCTCCAACTAACCAAGCACAAGTACGAGACCTATACTGTATACAAAGTTATGAAAGTATACCTACTAACCTAGGGAGCAGGGCTAGGCCAGTCGAGAACTCATCAAATTATAAGAAGAAAAGAAAATTCGTATAGCTGCTGGTATGAAAGATTGCAGAAACTATAAACTATAGTGTACTTTATCTGTTATCAATGTGAATGAGTACATTCGATTTGAATCCTTCTAACCCACCAGAATGACAGATCCTATATAGCATATGAATTGTCCGCGGTACACCTGACCTCGAAAGTAGCAAAAGCGGAAGAAGCACTTTTTACTTCCGGTTTAATATCTTGCGATAAGAGTTATCCATTCAGAGCTTTCTTTTAGTATTAGTTGATGTCTGTGTTTGTCTGTCTCTATATAACATTTACGCTATTCATTTTAGCATAACTTAAGTAACGAAATAACAGATGGAAAACCAACGCGGCCGTACACCGACTCTTTCACACGTTGTAGATCTAGTGACCTTGCGGATGAAGTTATGTAATGTTTCGCTCTGAAGTGCGAGTTTGAGCACATTATTGATTAAAAAATAGCTGGGCCTCTCGGCTAGCTGAAACTTTTAGGGAAACCTGAGCTTAGGCGACGACAATGTTGGTTTTTTTTTGGGGGGGGGCGGCGAAAGGTG
>SMGT01007032.1:131589-148503 GCA_004794575.1 Lanistes nyassanus | reverse complement strand
AAAAAAAAAGACATTTTACCTTTATTGGAAACTACAATATATGCACTACACCCTTGGACTGCATCCTTGCATAACTTGACAAATGTTACAATATTAAATGTTTAACTTGCACATGCATGCATACACTCACAAACACACATGCACGCATGAAGAGTGGCAAGGCAGAAAATTGACAAAGTGATTCCATTTTTAAAGTCACATAAGTACAGCACCTGCAAATGAATTATGCTTAAAGTTTAACTCTTTTGAAGTGAATTGTGAATAATCAGATGAGAGAATTCAAGACAAAGTTTTCAGGACTGGAAAGGATATAATGCTGGAGACTAAACTTCACAAAGAAACAGTTGGAACGGGTAGATTTTGCCTATGAAAACAATGCATCCGATCAAATTGCATTTTTAAAATTGACATGTCCGAGACATTTCTTTAGTCCCGTCTGATAAGTAACCTGGGTTTGATCTCTGTAAGCAGCAGAAGAATGATCTCTAAAGTCTGACTCATGTTTTCTTTCTGGAGGGGTGGTGTGTGTGAGGTGAGGGAGTTCAGCCAGTTCGAACTGTCAAAAGTGACGAGGTCTTCCTGTGTTTCACTGCGAACAAAAGATACTGCCATGCACAAGGCAAGGGAGCTAACCACAGTATTGGCATCTGGTTTTGGTGAATTCCAGCGCCACATCCCTGAGCATGTGCAAGCTGGTGTCTGCAAAATGTCAATACTCCTCAGCCATCGTGTCACTAGAAGCAGACTCTGAACCTTCCACATCTTCAGAAGTCGAGGAGCTGTCTCTTTGTTCACCACCATGTCCACTGGCCCCTGCAGTGTTTTTGTTACCCTGCTGAATGACTACTGCTTCCTGTGTGTCGTGAGCAGCCTTCTGTGACTGCACCTTTGTGAGCTTTGGCCGTGCTTTGGTTTCACCAGATGCAGGCCTGGGCTGGTGGAACGTAGCCTTCTCCCCACCAGAAGTTGTTTTCTTTTTTGCTGCCAAGCGCTTCTTCGTGCGTTTCCGGCTAGCACTGCCTGCCTTCTTACTGCCAGCTCTGTCAACCGTGATGTCACCCAGCTGGTGACCATCAGAGTTCTCCAAGCTGCTCGCTGGTGATAAGTCCCGACTCTCATTGTCTGTGCAAGGAGGAGCAGTCATGTCCACAACAGCACCAGTTGTGGGCCCTGTGCCCAGCACGCAGTCGTTCTCAGTGAAGGCAGGGTTGGGAATGCTACTGATGGTAGTCGTCTCGGACGATGTGGATGAGGAAGATGTCGATTTATCACTTTTATTATCAAGGGTGTACTCCTTCATTTTAGATCTCTCGTAACGGATTGTCAGCAGGCGAAGGTATCCATCTGCATGGTGTTGGTATCTGTCATAAATAAGACAGACCATAAAACAACAATTGCATGTATGTTTTTTGTAGACAGACAAAAGTGCTACATCCACCAAATCCAAATTTGAAATCGCAAACCTACTGCTGAATATTCACTGAGATCTAGGTGAGATGTTATTTGTAACCCAAAAGGCATATGTTGTGATGGGATTTTATGACTCTCTTCCAGACATTTATTTGGCTTGTATTTCTCAAAACCACCAACATAAATATATGCATAGCAAGATTATATGATGAGAACTGCTATCTCCGTTATTTAATTGTGTGAATCCCACATCTCTTTTTTATGATAAATCTTATGTCACTATCAGTCATATCGTGATGATGTCCCTGCCTTTAATAGCGTCCCCAATCTCCTGTCCACTCTTTCACCAAAGAATAAGATAAGGATTGTCAGATCACAAAACTACAACCTATGGTTGACCGTTCATTTCTGTCTGGACGACAGGCAAAGTGTTTGCTAGCTTCAGCATGGGTTTTCTGTGAGGGATACTGGACTGCAGACACCTTAAAATAATCTCTTTTCCTGAGCATCGTATTGCAGCCCTGTTGCTAGATGTGGTCTATAGAGTGCTATGAGTACGAACAAATGGATGTTGGTAGCCAAAGTATTCCAAACAACTGGGGACTCCAAATGATAAGTACACGCTGCTATCTAGCCCGTACATGAATACATGCACATCACAACTACGCTAGCTACACCACAAACTGGTACAACTTGGATAAATATCTGCGTAGCTAAGATGAAGCTACAGAGAAGGGAAACAGGTGCCGTGACATGAGTGATGACAGCTGCATAACCTGCATAAAAGGGGTGCACACAGTGCAACAAGACATTCACCCACATGGGGAGGGGGAGGGGGAGGGGAAGGCTTCCGACAGCCATCAGAGTTTGCAATCCATCTGACCTTGTCATCTCTTACAGTCTGTTATGTTATAATAAAGTGACTTGGCTAATCACTTCACTCGCTCACTCTCCCTAACTTTCTCTGACACTGTGGGGCCAGCAAATCTGAGCATGTCTTGAGAAATAGTCCACAATCGAGTGGGTGGGTGGTGAAAGAGGGCAGACAAATGACTTAAACAAGTGGGCGATGTGACTGATGAAGTGGCCAATATAGTTGGGCAAAACCCCTCCCCTCCCCCATGTACAGAATCACATGCACTGGTATGCACATGCATACACACGTTACATCATATCACCTGGCTCACACTCTCAGACAACTGATCCGAGGTCGACGAAAAAGTTCTAAGAGTTTTTATTCCCTACTTCCCTGGCCGAGTGTCTTCTCCAGGTTACAGAACATCATAACCGAATGGCTGCATGTCGAGCTATTTCTTACTAGGACCTCTGCTCGTTGTGTTTCTATCTAGCAATAACTTCATTGCCCTCCTCATAACTGTTGGAGCCGTATCAGTCTCTAGCTCCAAAAAAAAGGCATCATAAGTTTAGCCTTCCATCCTAGCTTTGCCTCTCTTAACTTCGCCTCGTGCTAAGGCATTCTGAGTCTGTCTACCTCAGCCTGTTCCTCCGAGTCTCGGAGGTATCTCCCCAAAGGGACTCTCTGTGTGTGTCCCTCTCCCTCTCTCTCTCTCTCAAGGCTTCTTCAGTCTCCCAAAGCCTGTCCCTAAGTCGCTGGCACGGCCTGCTTAAATGCAGGTGATCGTGCACCAGGCATTCTAATTTATGGCACCAGGTGCTGGTCTGCCCGTTGCCCGCTGCCCGGACAGACTTATGATGTCGTCTGGGGTTACTCAAGCTGAGCGCTTTTGTCATTAGCCTCGATTCCCTGGGTTTTCCACTCATGTAAGTAGCCCGACAGCTGTTAATTGCAGGCGGCTGATTGCCCACCAGTTATTAAAGGAGCTCGTGGTAAAACTAATGTCCAGTGCAGTGTCAGGCGGCCGTATCACCTTTCGTACGTATCACCCAGCACGTGGCCGGTCCTGAAAGGCTAGCCCCATTATGCAGCTGCTGCCTCCAGTCACATGAGGGTAGGGGTACAGGGGCAATAGCAATATCGTTACACACACATATGCACGCACAGGAGGGAGCTTAGACAACTGACAGGAAGATGTACCTGAACCGTGACTCCCCAGGTGGCAGTTGAAAGAGGTGTTTCTTTTTGAGGTGCATCGTAAGAAGGCTGCCTCGTGAAAACGTCCTCTCACACAACTGACAGAGGTATCGTGGATCTGCCTCTGAACTCTGCAAATAAACACTGTTCTCATCATTTTCATCATTGTCATTATCAATAATGTGAACATAACTCAAAGAAACAACAGAAGGGAGGACATCACCTCAAGCTATCAACAATACTGCGACCACTATTCCTTTGCCAAATCATGTCTTTACAATCGCTTTCATCTCTGTAAGACTTTTTTTTTATGAAGACATCAGTGACATCAATATGTGGTATATCCCTTCCCATCCTAAGTGATGTGAGGCAGTGATTTCAGAACTGCAGAAATTCCCTACAAGGTTTTCTACTCCCACTCACCAAGTCTGTCTCATTACTCATTTATTAACAAACAAGAAGCAGGAGTCTTTTGGGGGGGTTGAGGGAATCCCCCAGCTGGTGTTCCAGTGCCACTTTACCTGGTGGATTTTCTTGAAATGGGAGGACAGTGAAGTGTACCTCCGTGTGGTGAAAGTGCAATCCTGGATATGACATCTGTACTGATCCTCCGCATTGTGACCCTCCAAGTGTTTACGTAAGTCAGATGCCGACTTTCCACTGCCAGTACAAACAGTATCAGGCATCACACACACTCCTGCTTGCCATAAGTGTCGTACCTTACATGAAAATTTTCCATGCAAAACTAGTGTTAGTCGATTAGAATCAGGCAAAGATAAAAATGTCATTCGTCACAAAATTTTGAATCACCTTTAAATGCACTAAACTGAGGTGATGACCACACTTCATGTGACTTACCTGTATTCACAATGATCACATTTGAAAGGTTTCACTTCGGTATGTCTGTATTGTACATGCTGGCGCAATGCTGCAGGTGTAGGGCACATCTTGTCACAAGCTGGGCACTTGTAGCAGCCAACTGCGGCAACAGGTAACAGACAGCCGTTTGAGAGGTTTGAGAGGAACAGACAGGCCAGTGACATAACCAGAAAACTGTAGCACAAGACTGTAAAACACCGACACTGTGAACCCATTAACTGCTGTTATCAGCCAGTTCACTATTGCAGTACGCACCACCTAATGGTGAGTCAGATAGGTTGCTTGCTTGGTGTACATTGAGCCAGAAACTATGTTCATATTGCTCCAAACAGCCTGTCCTTTAAACAGGAGACACATTCAGGAAAAATACATTTGAAAGATCTGAATCCACATCCCACATTTTTCACTGTTGACAAGCCATACCCAATGTGGTAACTGATCATCGAAATAGCTTGGTAGCTGGCAGGCCTTGTAAACAGCAACCACACGCACATTTACAAAACACAAAAATGCAGAGAAGACTTCAACACCAGGAACGAGGAAATCAATATAAAGTTATTTATCTCCAGGAAATTGGCTGCTTTATTTGTCTATCTAAATTTTCTCAACTACCTAAACAATAAAGGAAAGGCATCAGCTGCTAAGAAAACAGTTATTAATATACAAAGTGGTGAAACTCATGAAAGGTGATTACACTATTCCACTGACATACTGGGATATGTTAATAAGACAAACTTTCTTACTTGCTGGCGTCTATATTCATACACACATCTGCATCAGCCGTACAATATATACATCAAAAGAAATAATTACAGCAATGACAGTCTTTGTCATCGTGGTGCCCGGCAGTGTCTTGGAATTCTTCATGTCAGAGTCTGGTGACAGTTTAACTAAGTACCAGCGCATAACAACAGCACTATCACACAGTACTCACACAATATACAGGTGACTAGAGTTCCTGAAATCCCTGACTAATATTTTCACTGAATGAGGTACAGTTCTCTGTTTCACAACACGACCATGCATGATAAAGGCAAGTATACCAAAGATGAGAGAAAAGAAACAGGTGACTGAGGCTTGGAGTAGTAAAGATGACAACAAAGGGAACTTAGCCAAGCGAAGGATTGAACTTAAACCTCTCCTCCACACACTTATCTCTTCCTCCTCCTGTTTTCCCTTTGTAACAACCCCCACAGGTCTTTTCCCTTACCGCCTCCCCTTTCACTAGCCCTGATAGGACACGTTTCTATTGGCTGTAGGCCTCCTTCCCACTGATTGGTAGTCTAACACGCTCTCTGTTCCCCCGCACTTCTTCCTCTCACTTTCCTCCTGTCCATCGACTGTGCATGACCAGCGTCTTTGTCAGCTGAGTGATTTCTTTGTTATCTGTTTGTGCCATCCTGAAGAAGGGGCCATGCCCTGAAATGCCCTGTCTAAGTCTCGCTTGGCCAAGTTCTCTTTGTTGCTACAGGGATGTATCACAAAAAAACAATAATTCTTAACAGGTAGGAACAATGAACTTGTAATGGGAACTGGAGCAGTGAGGAATGTCACGGAATTGCAACAAAGTTCCCAAAGTTCTTTTAAATCACTTGAGCAGACAGCTTTCTCTTGAACATACAAATATCCATTAGACATCTTGTGGTTGTCCTAAGCCTGCTAACGGCTGTCCCTTGCTTCCGAGAAATGATGCGATGCTAGCTATAGTCAGCAGCCCTTGGTTCACAGACATGACACGACGCTAACTAGCTATGGTGAGAGGCATAGTTTAAAAGTGGTTCATTGGCGAGATTCCTCCTTGCTTTCAATATAATGTTTCTCAGGTGGTACGAATCTATGCTACACACATCGACGCAAGAGAATGGTGATGCAACCTGCAGACCCTTTTCTGCAATGTCCACTGGCCACCTCCCCATATCGATCTCTTGTGGATTTCTATGGCTACTTGAGTCAGCTGCATGCATGTCTTGGACAGTCCCTCTGGCCGTTCACCCAACAAACCCTACAGGTCTCAATACCTGGCTGTCAAATGTGCTGTCCAATCACTCGGCACTTCCCACTGGTCCGCTGCTTGCCCAGTATTTTGGGTTACCTCGGGCGATCCTCTCAGCATCAGCCTGGTTTTCTTCTGTCATGCTGGTCCTCCTTCATCAGACTGATTCACATCTTACTACAGAGCGGCCATGATGGTGGTTTTATATGCTCGGGCAGACGCCAGAAGCAGACCCACCGGGATGTCTCAGAAAACCATACAGATGAGCCTGCTGATGCTGACATCATCGACCTCCACCTACTGATCTACCCCTTCCTGACCCCTAGATAACTTGGAGGGTGGTGTAGTGTGCAATTTCTATGTCTGATGGCACAATAGTAGCTTGATTTCTGTCCCTTCCCATGCTAACATGGTAGAGAAATCACCACATACACACTCAACTGGTGTGACTTGTAAGAGATTTCCCTAATTTCTTCTTAATCACACTCTGCACTCACTACTGTTTTCTCAAACGTCAGGATGGTGAAGCTGTGGATCCAGATTACAACACTATAGTTCCTAGCGTCTCAGTTCCAACTCCAACTGAAAGGTCCTAACCTATCCTGGCGCACAGGGACAGTCTGAGTGTTCATGTCTTGCTAAAGAACATTACTAAGATCTTTGGAATTAATTTTTGGTTAAATAAGTCTTTTAAAAGCAAGCATGTTCTCCCTACCCCATGACTTTCTCGGTCTCACACACAAATGCATGAATAGACACATATACACTCACACGCACAGATGCATGAATAGACACATATACACACACTTGCTCACACACAGATGGATGAATAGACACATATACACACACTCCCTCACAAACATATGCATGAATGGACAGAAATACACACACTCTCTCTCACACACAAGTGTGTTCGTTTCCTCACAATGTTATCTGTATAGGAAGCAAGGATTATTACTACAGGGAAAAGGATTTTTTTAAATGTTACCATGGCTATTCATGTGGCCCCTGAGCAGTCTTTCTGTCATGTAGCGGCGATTACAGTGGGAACACTCATAACGGTGCACTGCAAACCAAACCAATCCAGCAGAATTTAATTATGTCCCCTGCACTCACCTGGTTATGACTGTTCCTTTAGGTAGATGCTAATAGCATTAACTCATTATAAAATGCAATAAACCATATATCAAAGCCATAAATAAACCCACAAACCAGAAATTAGTCCTTATGTTCCATCCGCGGATCCACTCATGGGTGGGTGAAAGGGATTCAGGGAGCATACACTTTCAGCAAAAATAAAAAAGTTCACGTACAGTCTGGTTGTGTCTGGCGATGGAAGTGTTCCATAAGTTTTATCCGACTGGAAAACAAACCACCACAGGTAGGACAGGCAATAACCTTCTCCTGCGTATGGCTCCGTAGGTGTTCCTTCAATCTGTGTCTGCTTCGCAGTAATGAGTCACAATCTGAAAGTTATTAGGCACTAGTACAGATATATCACCTGCCAAGATTATGTTTACACAATACGCAATGCCATTCTCCCTGAAAAATTCAGCATTGTGACAAAAATGCAAATGTCTTTTTCTAAATTTGTGTTTCTTTAACAATATCTACCATGACCCAAAGTGCTAAATTCTCAATTAACGATCCCTAAATGCACCCTCCAAAAAAATAAACCCACCAAGGTAACCCTGGTAAGACATCCCCCCCCCACCCCGCCACCCATGGGCACAGCTCACTGGCTAGGTCAAGCTGACTTTCTCAAGCCAGAAAAACCAGTCAGCAGGGAGGAGGGTCGCTGATGGCTCATGGTGAGTATTGTTAAAGAAACACAAATTTAGACAAAGAAATTTGCATTTTCTTCTAATTATGTTAATCAGTTTTAAGTACATTGTCACTTAAATGCTAATTGCAATTTTATTTTAAACATGAGTTGCTGGGAAATTTGGTAAGAAATCGACGACACTCATAAAAAAGTGGAAATGCCTGATTTATATAATTATGTGATTAAAATATTTGACAGAAAGAGACTTTTTGCATGGATGTGATTAGTTTCTGTAGTCTCAAAGCACATACACAATTTTTTGTGGAAATCAAGTTACAGTTCCAGAAAGCCGCATCAGCCCAAGTGTCTGGGGTGGACAAGAAGGGACAGCAATCCTTTTAAATGCAGGTTTTACTGTGTATTTGTATATAATTTTTTATTGTCTAGGCCATAACTATCCACACTATTTTACAGAAGCACTAATGGTATCATACATGCACTATTCATGTTTAGTTATTGAGACATGACAGTAACAAACTCAGTGATTTAGAAAGAATAAAATTCTGGGTTTACATTGATATAAAAATTAATATTTTTGGTTTAGTTTACATTATTTTCTCAAATGCAAAACAATCTTGCTAACTTACAAAGTTCACTATCATCAAATCTAACACTAGCATACTGTCTCAGTCCTGTCAAGACTGCTCATGTCTGTACCTCTATTTATATACTGGCTATAAACTTATAATTTCTGCATATGTTGTACGCCATCAATTTTTAAATACAATTTTTTTGTCACAATACTGTACCATGACCCAAAGTGCTGACTAGCACAAAAAAAGGAGGTGGGTGATACCACTACAAAAAACTTACCAGGGTGAGGAGGATGAAGCCGATCAGATGTGCAGGGAACGACAGCAGCCAACACCCTAAAGAAGGGTCTTCCAAGAGCCGTGAGCCACTCATAGAACTTCTTGGAGAGCATGCACCTAAGAAGCTAGGGGGTTGGTCCATGCCCGACCCTCCTGCATGCAAACAGTTGCCAATGCTGGGAGGGTTCTGCCATCCCCCACCTTTTGTAGGCCGTGTGGAAAGCACACCCCACAAAAGGTGAGACTGAGCAAGAGAGAACGGTGTTCAAATCTCTTGCTGTCAGCCAGTCTGCAGAAAAAGGCGTCTCTGAGGCCTGCATGTAGGGTGGAAACTGGATGTCACGCCATGCCTCCCGTATTGCAGTACGAACTAAAGGAGATTCGTGAATGCAAACATCCGCCACCGGCAGGACCGGAAGGTGGGAGGAAGAGAGGAAGGAAACTGGCTCTTCCGTTTCCGGTACGCAATGGGGGGCAACATCCGCCAGCAGTGTCGCCAGGTCTTGTACCACCCGGAAGAGAGAAGCAGGTCTCTCGTCCGTCAGGTCCACCTCCTCTGGGTATGACTCAGCCCCGACTTCCAGTACTTCCTCAGAGTAGGGATTGAAAACCGGAACTGTGAAACCCCCTCTTCCGGTGCACACCGGAGAAAGAATGGGTGGTTCATCGCTTGACCGACCGCTGTGACGTGGACCTGCCTCGCGGTCCGATGCATCAGCGGAAGGTTGTGCCTGTGTGACCAACCGCAGAAGTGTGGGCATTTCCATGGAGTGGCCAGGAGAGAAGTCGCCCGCCAGAACTTCGCCACCTCATGTTGGGTGTGACTTCCGGTACTTCCTCCCACTCCTCAGAGTAGGGATGGAAAATCGGAACTGCAAAACCCCCTCTTCCGGTGCATGCCGGAGAAAGACAGGGTGGTTATGGCTTGACCGACCGCTGTGACGTGGACCCGCCTCGCTGTCCGCCGCATCAGCGGAAGGTTGTATCTGTGTGACCAACCTTGGAAGTGTGGGCATTTCCGTGGAGTAGCCAGGAGAGAAGTCGCCGCCAGAACTTCCCCACCTCGCGGGGCGGAAGAAGAACCAGCAGAGATGTCCCTGCTTGCAAGGAAGCGTCTCAATAAAAGTGCCAACTCCCCCTCTTTCACATCAGGCATGCCAGCGAATGGGGAACAGTTTAGAGTACGATCCCTCGTCCCCTCCACTCCGAGAGCAGCGGTAGGGGCGCCATCAGGACCGACAAGCGAACCCGCATTCAAGGCTAAATTACCTGGCCGGGGGTATGGCGAGACCACCAACCCCCCGACTGCAGGTGCAGGACTGAGGAAACCAGCAGGCGCGGAATGTGCAAGAGCGCGCTGCTGTGTAACCTCCCCACACTGTCCTGTAATATCAGAAGACACCAGCAGAGGCGGCTCCGCATCCAGGGTTGTCGATGACGGGCAGACTGAAGGCCGGGAAAGCTGGACAGGCCGTGCAACCCCATCTGTATCCACCACAGACATTACCGGGACGAAGTGGCGGAGCGAGTAGACAAGGGCGACACGGCAGCCAGGGACGCAGGACCACAGGTGAATGGCAGCTCAAAAAGCGCCCGAAGAAAAAACATCAGGAGGCTTCACAGGAAGTCTCTGAAAGAAGAGAAGTAATGGTGGCAGAAGGCCGCCGGCTAACACTGGTGGTGGAAGAACGCTCATGCTTATGAACGGATGAACACGCCCATGCGCCCGACTCACCCGTACCATCGCGGGGCAAAGTAGCGGAAAATATAAAACAAACAACTGCACTAAACTGTAAAGCAACAAGCAAAAAATCTGCAAAGTTAACAAAAAGCCTAGGCACACAGAATAACGACACACAATTTACTAGGTAGTATAAGGAGGTCGACAGGCGAGAACACGAAAGCACACTCACTGCGTAAAAACAGAGAGCAGACAGACAGAGACTCAGAGCGGAGCGCAGTGGGAAACCGCGGCAGGAACACCAGTGGACGGAGAAGCGGGAAACACGTCCGCACACGACCAAGGCGCTTGAGAAAGTCAGCTTGAAATTGGTCAGTGAGTACATTGCATGGGGGTGATGCACTGGAGTGCGCATGCATGGAGGGGGCCTTACCAGGGTTTGTGTACAAATTTTTTTGTGTGGAAGGTGCGGTTTGGGATCGCTAACTCGAGAATTAGCATTCTGGGTCATGGTACAGTATTGTGACAAGAAACCATGCTTTAAAAACTTATTCTCTTCATTGTTTGTGCCAATGTTCATTGTCCATTGCAAAAAAATATGCTTCTCAGAGCCTCTGAAATTTTTAAAACCAAGGCCAAGGGTCAAAATGACCTCCCTATCCTGTAATCTGAGATTTAAAAAAAAAAGCAGAGGTCAACCCCAAGCAACCTTGGTCTTACTTGGCCAGATATTTAAAAGAGAAACCCCCAAATCACAATGATGCATGCCTTTAAAATCTTTGCATCATTCCAAAATGTTTTGCCCCAGTTGTGTTATCAGGAGCCCTGCCTGTGAATATTATCATTCTCCCAATCAATATTTCTATTTTGTCTTCTCACCTGCCCACAGGCATTTGCACTGCACTTCTTTTCCCTCAGGGTAGTCCTCAACATGAAGGCCAACATGGCAGTAGAATACGTATGGGTTGTCATAAGTAATCTGACACATAAAAAATAGTCGTATTCTTACGGTCATATATTGACAAGAACGGCAGTGTTGGTAGTGAGAGAAGGAGAAAGAAAGCAGTCAAAATGTACTAAAGATGTTATGCTCTGCACAAAATATCAAATATTTAATAACAAACAAAATTTTGAGTGAATGTACAAGCTGCCAAAAATAACAAAATGAACAAGGCTAATGACTAGAGGTACTCACACCACAATCACGCCAGGAACATTCAAAATTTTCTGGTAGTTCTGGAATCCAGTTCCGACTCTGTGTTCCAATTTGACAGGCATTCAGGTGAAGGAAGTTGCTGAAGTGAGTGCCAACGTACTTAATTCGGACGTGGAACACATGAAAATAAATATGTCGATTGAAATCTATTTCAGAGCCAATAATCTGTGTGCCACAAGCTCTCCAGCCACACGTGTAACAGATACCTGAAACAGGACGCAGAACATACGGTCTGATAAAATATACAGAAAGATGTGTTTCCATGTGTGAAACCAACACTCTGTGACAATGTGAGACTTTCCTTTTTTCACAACTCGTTCTTCATACCTCTCCCCACCCCCCACCCCGCACATCCACTATTTTGTTAAATGACTTTAAACATCAAGGCACAGCCCTGAGTAAAGGAGCAGGCATCCTCTATTTAGATCAAGTGTTGACTGCAACTAACAGAGAGGCAAGGATCAGTTTACCAACATGCCCTGCATCACTGGCACATCAAATCTGAAAATATCCCATCGAAATTTCATGTCATGGGAGAGATCGAAAAGCCTATAGATTTTAAATGCCTGTTTGGTGTGGAATGGCTGTATGTGTTGGAAGATTGTGACTGGAAGTGTGAACTCAAATGTTCTGCTTGCAAGAACTTCACTCGAACGATCCAGAAGTATGTGTAATCAGTGCATGGAGATCTAGGAGGTTCTTAGCGCAAGGCAAGAAGTGAATGTCATCTAAAGCTGAAAATGCTTCACTCACCTAGAGAATACGTTACAAAATGCCTAACTTTCCTCACTCACAAATCATGTGAAATCGCTGCAAGGTGGAAACACTTTACACCATTAAAAAAAAAACACTCATAAATGCCTACTTAGCATCATGGTTTCGAGTTTCACACAAATTTGAAGCAGTCAGTGATTGGTTGCCAGAAGCTGAACTTGGCCAGTCATAAACGTGTCTTCTTTAACTTTTGTCACTTCTTTGCTGGCAAGTCTTGATATTATTAGCTCTCTTACAGATATTTATTTTAATTTTTGTGAAGCCGAAATGAGATCCCTCCAAACTGGCCAATGCAATAATAATGTATGCTCAGATTTTAATACTGATAAAGAATTATACCTCACCTGTGCCCATATCTGCATGCGCCGTCTTCTGATGGAATGTTACAATGTGTTTGCCAACATGTTTAGTGAATGCTAGCATGTCCGTCTCGATCTGCTCACAAGTCTCCCATTCACACTGATAACGGAATTCGCTTTCTTTAATTACTGGAGGTGGTTTGGACTTGATTTTCTGGGTGCTTCCTTCTTCACTTTCATGAGACTGGCTCCCTTCTGTTTCAGCCATTGCTGAGATGTGGAGAAAATGGCAAATTATTTTCAATTAAAAAAAAAAGGGTATCTGCACAATTGCAACTGGTAAGGATTTTGAAAGTGCCTGATACAGTTTGTGTTATGCTTCCCCAAACAAAACCTAAGAAGTTGGATACATCCTAAGTCGACAATTGGCTCAGAATTTGAGGATATTCGGTCACAAGACCAAATCAGACAATAAACAGTTGATCTTTTTTAAAACAAAAATCAGATTGGCCAAAGTTTCTGTTTAAAACCAACTCAACCCAACACTGATGCATGAAACTGAACGATAGTTGATACAGGTTTACATTAGCCAAAGATCAAAGACAGAGGCCCACGGATGTGTTCATTCATGTTTATAACAGATGAAGTACAATGTACAGTACAGCTGATACTCGTGATAGTTTTTGCATTCTTTCATGCCAGCAACTAATTGTATTATACCTTAGCTGCTAAGGTAATTAACACAATAATTTGATACAACAACAGCAAAAATCAATAGCCAGAGCATTTTGATCTAATAAACCAAAGAAACAGACTCACCAAATGTTGCAACTTTTCTAACAAATTTGTGCAAGAACAAATAGAAATATTGCCTTGCCACAAAATTTGGAAATGCTGCCCATCCCCTTCCCCCCTTTGAGTTACCTAGAGAGGGGAAGGAGTTAGGTCAGTGGGACAGATCAAGTGACATCAGCAGGGTTCATCTGCTCCCTGATGTAGCTGAGACAGCAACACAACTTACTCCTGACTGACCCCCTAAAAGTGGCAGCTCAGCCATGCTTCAGCAAGAGGTACACCAGTCCCAGTGAGAGATAGATCAGTCCCACGTTGAGGGAGGGACCATTGCAACACTGGAGATTGGAAAAGTGCAACACTAGAGATTGGATCAGTGCGACACTGAAGATTAGACACTAAAAAGAACTGCCTGAGATATCCAAATTACGTGTGAAGAGAGGATCGCTAAAATGTGCTGAGTGGACAGTTCATCTGACAACCAAGTGAAGAGACCTGTAGTATACGTTGGGTGAACAGCCAGAGCGACTGTAAGAGACCAATGTGCAGCTGACTCAGACAGCTGTAAACATCCACAAAAGATCTGCACTAGGAAACTGAAGTGGACATCACACTTTGACTGCAGGAAGGAGTCTGCTAGTCATGATTGCCCTCCCCATGTTCAGAAGGTCAGTGTGTGTAGCATAAGTTCATACCACCTGAGAATGTCCGCAAGAAGTGACAATGAGTGATGCAAAAGAACTGTGGCTTCTGTGACATTTGTCGCTGCTTCAGCACACGTTCCAAATTCATCTAAAACAGTAAGAAAAAGTTTCAGTTATTTCAGGCTGTTGCTGTATCATATTGTGTTAATTACCTTAGCAGCTAAGGTATAATACAATTAGTTGCTGGCATGAATGTAGCTTCTTCCCCAGCATGAGTGCGAAAGTTCATGATATGTTAACATTGTTAATGTCAGTGGAATATCATAAATACCTATCCATGCACTATTTATATGTAATAAAAGCTGTTTGTTTTGTTTAAGCAGTCGCTTTCTTCGGATTGTGAGATAGCTGCGGCCTTTGTGTTGGGGGCTCTGAACTAAAACGAAACTGGGACGTTTGAATAGACAACGATTCGTTGTTACTTTTACGATTGAACGAAGCGTAGCAATCAATTATCGATTATGATAACTGACTCAACGTGATAGCAATTTGCTGGTGTAAAAGCTTCATTGCCCGCAGATACTTTGTGTAAGCAGGGTATGTGCAGCAAGCCAAAGGTTTAATAAATTAATCAGAATCAGAAATGACAACAAATCACCTGTAAACTAACCATAAACAAGATCTAGTCCTCTCTAGTCTCTGGGTCCAAGTCTCTGTCGAAGACCTACTCACCTACCTAGACCAGCTCAAGATTATCCGATTACAGGAAGACAAAAGAATCCGTATAGTTGCTGGTATGAAAAAATCCAGAAACTATCAACTACAAAATGTACATTGTACTTATCTGTTCTTAACGGGAATGAATACATCCGACCTGAATCCTTCTAACCTACCAGAATTATTCACAATACACCTCTAAAGTAACAAAAGCGGAAGAACCACGTTTACTTCCGGTTTAATATCTTGCGATTAGAGTTATCCATTTAGAGCTGTCTTTGGCTATTGGGAAAAGTATGTCTCTATATATGACACTTCCACTATTAAAGATCACGTTTTTACTAACTCTTAGGTAACAGTCTATACGTACACAAACAGATGGAAAACCAACACAGCGGTTGACCGCAACTTTCACAGTCACACGTTGTTCTGTAATGACCTTGAGGATGTGACTGGGACTGGGAGTGGGATCGTAACACACTAAACACGTACAGTAGCTACATTTTGCGCATACAGATTTTTTTAATTTATGAATTTAGAGTGAAATGTGAGAAAACCCTCTTTAAACTAGTTATCCCCAATGGTTTTACGTAGGTCCGTACAGTTTCATCTGACAGTGCGGTCAGGTATATCCCTGACGCAATTGTCATTGATGAAGACATGGTGAAACTGAAAGGTGGCGCCATCGGTTGTCTGAAGCTTTGGGGGGAAACCTGAGCTTAGCCGATGGCAAAATGGTTGAGGATGGAGGGCGAGAGGTGGGTGGCAGATATAAGAAGGGTAGCTGTGTGGACAGGTAAAAGTGCCTCAGACTTGAACAGCGTCTATGGCCTTTCCCAATGATGTGGGTTAACTGAGTGATTGTGCGCGCTTCCGTCTTCAATTTCATGAGACTTTCCCTTTTGTTTCAGCCATTGCTGAGTTTGAAGGTGTACCCTTTGGAGAATGACTTCAGAAAAATCTGTAGAAAAATGCCAAATTATTTTCATTTAAAAAAAAAGGGTATCAACACATTCGCAGCTGGTTACACCTGACCTCGAAAATAGTAAAAGCGGAAGAAGCACTTTTTACTTCCGGTTTAACATCTTGCGTTAAGAGCTATCCATTCAGACTTTTCTGTTTCTGTGTCTCTATCAGGTTCCCGATCAAAGATCACAACACCTTTCATTTTACTATATTTTAAGTAAAGGTCTATAGAACAAAATAACAGATGGGAAGTTAACAGGACGGTTGACCGCCACTTTCATGTCTTGTAATGATCTTATGGACTGGACTGATCGAGATTGTAACGTACGACAGTGACCCGAATCAGCGGCTGTAGACTGACTCAGTCTAGGTGCTATTTTAATATCTGCACCGTAAGCACAAAGTTATTATTATTATTTATATAGGTCTGATCAGTCAGATCAGAAATGTGAGCAAACACCCATTAGTTTTAATTACTATACATTTGATTAATAAAGAACAAATGAGGACAGAGCGCTTAAATTATCGAAAGATAACTCCCACAAAGATACTGGCAGCGCTCACACATAGTCGTATGCAGACGCCTGTGCCCAAGGGAGCTTACCGTACCCAAACACGTAGCAAAGAGAGGGCCGAAAGAAAGGAACTTGGCAGATCCTCAAAAAGATCTGCCATCCCTTTCTTTATAACGGCGCTATTCTTCACACAGCTAACCCTCGGTACACAACGTATGCATACAGAGAATCCATGTTAATGAAGTCAGCCCGCTCACTAAGCGTGTGTTGACAACTAGGATTCAACAACGAACACAACATAGGACAAATACATGAAATCCTCAAGGTGCAAATTATAA
>SMGT01007032.1:111630-124544 GCA_004794575.1 Lanistes nyassanus | reverse complement strand
AAGGGGGGGGGGAGGGGAGAGGGATTTTATTTGTCTCATCAGCCAAGTCTAGGAAGTACGATATACAGGGATGATAGTGTTAGGAGCTTTGACTTTGCAAACTGCACCCCGCGATACTAGTTATTACAACCATGACTGGTTGAGAGAAAGGTGATGGTGGTTTGGTTTTCATTTGTTAAATAACGCCCAGTCGCAAATGAGGTAAATATCAGGACGGTGTTGCTTGAGATAATTAGTTAACGTGCTGCCACCCTGGGACTGCTTCGGTTCCATCTAGTCACATTATACTGACACAGTCCTAGTACGGGCCTACTGTTCCCTATAGTGCAGGGCAGGGCAGGGCAGGGCAGGGCAGGGCAGGGCAGGGCAGGGCAGGGCAGGGCAGGGCAGGGCAGGGCAGGGCAGGGCAGGGCAGGGCAGGGCAGGGCAGCTAGTAGATTGCCAATTTTTAAGTCTTAGGTATGACTCAGCTGGGGCGCGAACAACCGACCTCGCGGACGGACGCCTTAACAGGCAGACCACGGAGGCGGAGGGGGTGGGGTGGGGGAAATATTGTGTGCTTGTGAGCTCTTTGAAAAAGTTCCATTTTACCTTTCATCGCTAAGGCAAACCGAAGAAAAAAAAGGATAGGTTTTAAGGAACTACATGTAGTACAGGATACAAACATAATTTCCAGCGTTAATTAATAAGACTATTTTCGAGCTCATATAGAGCGAAGAGTTAATTCATTAACAGACTGGCCTGTCACAAGAGCATCGCTACGAGCAGTGCATTTTGTGACGCGCATGCGCGAGGCCACACGCAGACGACCAGGCGACAAAGAGACAGCCGCGCGCAGGTAGCCCGTTTTCTATCGCGCAGGGTCTACGTACACGCGCCTAAGTCGATAATTACACACTACCGGCCGAATAGCTCCCTAGCAGCTGACTCGAAACCTTTGCTTTTTTTCCCCCTGCTCTTACGTCGGCGTGAGGTCATGTGACCAAGATGGCAGCCTCTAAGCTGGTAAAGATGCTAGCGACGAAAGATTAACAGAGGAAAGCTTGCCTTTGTAGCTTTGTTTCGCCAGCCCTTGAACAGACCCCAGCAAGGTTGCAGTCCTTGGTGTAGCACCTCTGTGCATTTCTTTCGTCTGATCTGGATGTTACCTGTCGAGATCAAAAGCCCCAGTTGGTAAAGGGTGTCAGTGCGGCTGTGTGCACCACCTGCATGGGAAAGAGACGATTGTGTTGATCAGAAAGGTAAGTCGGCGAAGGATCTGTTTGATGAATGCGTCATGTTATGTACACCTGTTTGTCCGCGTAAAGGTCGTAAAGGTGTAGATCTCGAAACACGATTTCGCACCTGTCTCACCGTTCGTTTCAGTGTGCACGTGTGTAATGTCTAGATCTCGAAACACGATTTCGCACCTGTCTCACCGTTCGTTTCAGTGTGCACGTGTGTAATGTCTCTTTGTCACATACGCATATGTAATGTCAGTTTGTCACAAACGTCCCCTGTGCATCTTCATCACATACGCATCACCTGTGTGTCTACACACGTTTATGTTTCATCGGTTTCCTAGCGGCTGTCCCCCAGTTGGGGAAAAAAAAAAATCCAGAAATGACACGCTTGACTGCACATTGCAAACGGCAATAAATAGAAAGCATTGTATTCTGCAACAGGTGTGTTTACAACAGGTGTGAGAAATTAATCAGTTGTCAACCGGATATAGCTGCTCCATGCGGGCTTTAGTACCTAGCCCTATGGTCACGTACGGTCACATACGGTCACATACGAATGTCCTAATTAGACAAACCAGAAAGAGATGTAGGTCTCGAATGTTCAAGTGTCAGTAAGCCGGACGAGAGGGCATTGTTTCTGGTGGTGGTTATCTCCTGATAAGGTTCAGTCAGTTATGACAGGTGGGTTAGTGTGAATGAGCGAGAGAGAGAGAGAGAGATAAACTGAGACAGAGAGGTTATGTGGGCGAACGAGAGAGAGAGAGGGAGAGAGAGAGAGAAAGAACAGTTATGTGGGCGAAAGAGAGAGAGAGGGAAGTTATGTGGGCGAGAGAGAGAGAGAGAGAAAGAGCAGTTACGTGGGTGAAAGAGATAAAGTTATGTGGGCGAACGAGAGAGAGAGAAAGGTCATATGGGCAAGAGAGAGAGAGAGAATACCCAGTTATATATATGCGTGTGTGTGTGTGAGTGTGAGAGAGAGAGAGAGAGAGATTCTTGCGATCTAGATGGTTTTTTTCTTTTGATAAGCGCCAATGAGGTCAAAATACATTTATTTTGAAATATCTTATTCGTCGTCATTTCACCAGTCTATGTTTCATCCTTGCGCGTATCCCACAGTCAAGTGAGAACCGTCCAGGTTTCTCGCTTTCAGGCTGTCAACATTAAAATTCCAGTCAGAAAGTTATCCCGAAGAGAGAGAGAGAGAGAGAGAGGGGGGGAAAAATTAAACTAACGAACGATCAATTAAGCATAAAGCTTACACACTGAGTGATAGGGGCTGCCAGCCGTAAACTGCAGATGGAATGCAGTGTCACCGTACGCTGCTCGCCAAACGACCGTTTTCGTACAAGCCCGCCCACCGGCACACATTTGACACCGGATTTATGGACTGGGTGATGAGAAGGGTGTTTTGTGCCTGTGCTCTCGTGTGTGACGGGTTGACGCATCTGCCGTTATGATGGGGGAGAAGCAGGGGACAGCGTGGTGTAGTTTTTGTGTTACGAAGATATGCAGAGAGATTCGTGCCGATTGTTGAAGTAAGGAGGGAAGTACAGAGTTGGGGGAGAGAGAGAGAGAGAGAGAAGGTAGGTGAAAGAGTCTTGGGAAGGTTGCGTGGGAAGACCAAAAAGAAATGGGAGGATTGTTGTTTATTGTTAACCGTTGTCACCAACGAGGGTTGTCTCTTGAAAGAGCATGAACTTTGCTCTTCCAGTCTGATTATAACCAAAATGTCAGAAAGGATTCAGTAATACTAGACGTGAAAGTTGACAGAGGTAGCGCGCGGTCCATAGCAGGGGGATAGAGAGGGGGAGTGAGTGAAGGGTGCTGAAGGAAGAGGAAAGTGGAGGGGGGGGGGAGAAAAACGGAATATACCCAGAGAAAGTTCCCAGTGCCAGGTCCTGTAAGGAAGTAAAGTACACAGAGCACATGCACATAAAGTACATGCGCCCTACGGGAACTGAACCTGGATATTAGGGACAATCACAGGTTACTGCAGTGCTACTGCCAGCCCCGAGAAAGGGGGAAGACAGAGTGAATGTGGGACAGTGTTTCCACCTGGCGGTGGTTTCGTACTATTGGGGTGGGGGTGGGGTGGGGAGGAGGGAATGAGATCCTTTTACTAAGCTGTGAAATGAAATAACCACCAGACTGAGAGCGGCAGTAAAATGACCAATATGGACAGGCCGAAGTTTAATGTTAGGGTGATGGCCGAATGGAGTCTACACAATATTTAACAGCAGGAAATAATTGTTGACTTCTGCTGGATTCGAACCATACCCATCCACACGCTAGTCCGCTGTTCTACCTGCAGAGCTATCCAGCCCCCCCCCCCACATATACCTAAATACTAAACTACCAACACCGTTCTATCCATCCACATATACACATACACTAACATACACGCACCGACGAAAACTCCTTGGCAAACGTGCACATAGAAGGAACATTATTTATGAGTGCCTAGATCTTGTTATAATTTCTAACTTAAAGCATGATATTGAATAATAATTACAGAAAACAAAATATCCAGTAATTGTAGGGTGCTAACATAGACAATTGATAATTGTCTCGCTAGAGCAGATGGTAGGACGTCAGCTGGACGGAATGAGATGGATCGGAAATAGCATCAGCTATAATTAGAATATTGTCTGTCACAGTGGGGAATCCCTCCTGTGGCGTTTGTTTACAGTAGCAACACTAGCTTGAATAGGGGGAAGAGTGAAAACGTAAACTACTGACGCCTCAGCTAACGAGAGAGAGAGAGAAAAAAACCACAATCATGCAGACACAGAAAAGGTTCTACTTCCCTTGTGTATCTAATGCAAGTGAATTCGTATTGCAACCGTATATTAAACCTTCCCGGCGATGAACTTTGTAGATTGTTAACCACTAATTGCGCCGTTTAACTATGCTACTGCGATCTGTACATTAATCGAAGACGTTTGTATACACGTACATCAACCATTGTTTTGCCGCGGCCTTTCTTTGTTAACTGTTTATTCGGAAGCTTCTATGGGAATGAGGAATGAGGAATATGAAACAATTAGTTACCCACTGAGCTCAGTGGGTTATCACCCCAGATTCCTGATCACGCATCTGCACTACGCCTGCAGCTTATCAACATTTTTTTTATTATTGTTTGCATTCACAGATGATGAATTTGACCTAAGGTGGAGAAAAATCTTACACTCTACGAATTTCGACCAATTCTCGACAGCAAGATCTGAAGTCACAACAGCATTTGACATCATGAGCCGAAACAACGAATATCGCGACAATAAGGTGATCTTTCTTTCTTTGCTTCTTTGTTTCTTTCTTTGTTTCTTTCTGTACTGTGCTTTTGGTGGCCACGTGACGTCTTTTTTGTACGTCACTTTCCTGGTGCACTGTCACCGCTGGTGGGAGATGGCTGTATGTGGCTTGAGTGGTAGAGTGCCTGATGGTCAAACCCAGTGTTACCCTATTCCTACATTCTGTTTATCTCTACCTCTATGTTCAGGTTTTACGTGTAATACTCTGCAATTTACGCTTGTTCTAAAGTTTACTTGGAGTTATTTTAGTGGTTTATACCCCCGTTTTAATTTTGTATTGTTTAGATATATCCAACGTCTGGATGGAGATTTACTACCTGCGATGTCAGTTCCATTATGGCTTGTCTAATTTGTTGTTGTTGTTATTGTTGTTGAGGATTTAGAGATGATTTTAGATCCAGGCCAAGGTTTAGAATGTGCATAGGATTTTTAAGCTGATCCCTTTCCTTGCCGTTTAGTCTACACGCTAGAAGGGCATATGGTGTGCTAACTCTGTCCCCGCAACTACAGGTCACTGGGTCTTTACGAATAATATGTGCAACGATACTTTACATCCATCACATTCTGCCTTGTCTCGTCTGTTTCAAGATCCTCGTATCTCCATCAATTTAGCTGGAAACCTTTACCACAGTTTTAAGTGCCGGAATGAAGTGAATGCAGTCGAAATGCCAGACAACAGAGAACCTTCGTGGATGTAAATGTTTGTCACAGTCGTCATATCGTTTGCCTCTGGTCAATACTGTGTGTCATGCTCATCTTCCACTGTAAAGGCCATGTGCCCAGAGACAATAAAAGTTTTTCGTACGAATAAGATGGAATTCTCCGTTTAGTCTCATATGGCTACTCTGCTTTGGTTGGCTTTGCTGGAATGGAACAGCATGAGCTCGTTACTCGGAAGTTCTTCTAATTCTCTTCTGTTGCCTTTGGTCTCCTTTTTATACTTTTCATCCGACTGCATTTTTATGGCTGTTTTAATGGCTGTTTTAATGGCTATTTTTCTCTCTTCGGCTGAAATGGTACGTTTATCTGGATGACGTTGGTGGTTGGATTGTCTTTTATTGCTAGTTTAGCTAGTCTATCGGCTTCCTACGTATGATGGCACCCAGAGAAAGTTTATTTTAATTCCTATGTTATGAAGCTTATTTAAAAAGTTTAGAATTTCGCATGTTATGTCTATTTTTTGAAGTTCCTGGAGTGCTGACAGTGAATCAGAGACAACTAGAAAGGATTTTTCTGATGTAGATTTTCTGCTTTGTAGTGCTATCAACCTTAGTGCAGTGCGTATTGCCACGAGCTCTGCAGTGAATATGGATGTGCCCGTTAGAGGTCAGCAGCACAAATGAACTATTACATCAATTTCTTTCCTACCTGCCCCACCTCTCCTCAATTAAAAAAGCGAGCGTGACTTCCGCTCTACCAGCATCGACTACTTTTCTCAGTCATGTAACCTTACACACACACACACACAATCTCCGCGAGTGACGCTAAAGGTAATGACCTCAGAGATCGTCTCGTTTTGGAAACTCGCCTTTAGCCTGCACTGATCGAGACGTGACCCTGTCGCCACTGAAGTCTGCAGTGAGTGGGTGGGTGTGCAGGTCTGAGTAAGTCTTTTATTCCAAGCCTTTCTTCACAAAAATTTAACACATCGAAAAGGTCAACACACGCCGTTAAACTACACGTTTCATCCAGCGAACAAAGATCCATTCAAGTTGACGCCTTTTGAAAGGTTTCTAGGTATAGAATTCACCGCGCACGTTCGTGTTTCCACGTTTGTTTTGACCCACAACGACGGTTTTCATCTCAGTGGGACTTCGGGCTACGGACAGAGTGAATTGAAAAAAAAACTGCTTTCATGCAGAGAGCTAGCGCACTGACCGCCGCGTTGCGATCGAAGTTATCATCTGTCACCGTGTTCCGCAAGAGGGATTTCATTTGACAGTTCACATCCAATACTTTGCGAAACTCCCAGCGGAATATTGTCCGTAGGTTGTAGGTGTTGTTCGGTTGCTAACTTTTGATGTGCTTTTGGTATGTGTTTTGGTGTGTGTTTTGGCTTCCGCATGGATCGCCACCCGAAACAGCCACTTCCAGGGTACTCTGGTTCGCATCGAAGACCCCTCCAGAGAACACGTTTATTACTGTATTTTACACATAAAAATAACAACAACGGGAGTAATATCATGGCTAATACTGCTACTAAATTATTAAGTAATATTTATTAAAACTTGCTGCCTTATTGCATTTCCCGAATACAAAGTTTAGAGAAGAGAAGAGAGATGAGAAAAAGAAAAGAAGAGACTGGTTGAGCCGGATGCAGTAAAAGTGCCTTTGTCAAGGGAGAGTAACTTTGAAAGTAATATCACTTTATTTGTTAGGAGTTTTGTTAGAAGCAGTGAATTGCTACTATTATTTGAATATCGGAAATATCGTGCTCTGTGTCACGTTACGGAGGCATAGCCGATAAGCCACACTTCCCAGGGGTAATAAAGACAGTAAAAGGATATCTCTCCGCGGGGACTCCGATGCGAACCAGAGTATGCCAGAGGCTCTGAAGGGGTTAATATTTCAATACAAGGATAATGTATAGAAGGATATGGCCCTTCTGCAGGGTGGATGTTTTGTGCTTCGCGGTATTCAGACATGAAAGGAGCTACAGAATAGAACTCATTCTTCAGCCCAGTATGGGTTTTTAAAAATAAAGTCTACAAGTGGACATACGCACGCGGGTCCGTGCGCGAGTGTTTGTCTTTCCTTAGCACTTTGTGCACCTTTATTTTTTGGTAAAAAGTGTGAATAAAACTAGAGAGAGAGAGAGAGAGAGAGAGAGAGGAGCAATGGATACATTGAATTGTAAAGAAATACCGATGCAACATACATGGTTGAATGTCTATATATGAACTGTTTAAATGTTAAAATATGTGTTTAGTCTGTCAACAAAGCAGGCCATACACACAACCAAAACAAATAAACTAAACAATTAGAATAGGTCTTTAAAATCCCATATACCCCCCCCCCCACACCATATTTATGAAACACAAAGCTCAAATAGGTCAACAAATGGACTTCTTTTTAGTCCGGAAGTAAGCTTTCGTCTTCAAAAATCAGAGCTAGGGATTTTTGAGAGCAAAAGCATTATCAGGCAGATGAGAAAAAACTGGACAAGCAGTGACATGCGTTCACGTAGACATATAACGAAACGTTTTGTGTATTGTTAGAAATACAAGCGTAACGGTATTCTGTGTGTTCGATCACAGGTACTGCGACTTAATGTTGGAGGAACATTCTATACCACAACGAGGCCGACCTTTCTACGTCACCCAGCCTCATTGCTGGGGCGCATAGCCACTGGTCATGTGCAAGTCTCGCGAGACGACCGAGGCTTTCTGGTGATTGACCGAGACGGTCAGGTTTTCAGGTACATTGCAGGTTTTTATCGCAAGAACCTTAGAACAGTTACGCAGATATTGTTGGCTGAATATTATTGGCTGAATGTTTATATACCACTCTGACTTCTCTAATCGTTTCTTGCTTCCACCGTTTCCAAAATGTGTGTTTATGTCTCCTGACAAGTGTCACAAGAACATTTAATTGTCAAGCACGACCTCGTTTATCATTAAAGACAGCATTCAGGCTAGATTGCGACTGAACGACAATATCGGGATTATTCTGGGGCTCTTACATCAGCCATCCCATCAATCAAAAATTCAGTCAATCAATCAATCAATTAATCAATCAATCCACCCATCCACCCATCCACCCATCCATCCACCAGTCAGTCAGTCAGTCAGTCAGTCAGTCAGTCAGTCAGTCAGTCAATATAATCAACAATAAAAACTTGCACAACCCAGTTCCTCGCTATTATATCCGAGCACGGTGCTCTGACAAATTAGTTTATTATCAAGAGACAACGTCCCACATAAACCAGTACAGCACACGGGGCTGTCTGAGACAAATGAATGCGTTTAAATGTTACGCTCAGTCACAGAATTAGTATTTGACAGTTTGTTGAGGAACTAGTTTGGGACAGTTATACAAAATATAGCTTTGGAACGTTCTCAAATAAATCCTTCTAACGCAAATTGGTACTAAGGGGGCTGGAACTGTCCTATCTGATACGCAAATGAATCAGAAAAAAGGGTTGTATGAAAATAGCGCAAAGAATTAATAGAACCATCGCAAAGCAGCCAAGGAGGTTAAAATCTTTCCCGGATTTCTGTGCAGCCCTTTATTTTCTCACTTATTTATGAAACAAACACGTCATTTCCGGGACAAGTGCAAGCAGTGAGAATCTGCAAGTTGATCGAAGACCGTTTAAGAAGGAAATTTAAGAAGTATATGAGTCTTCTTCACAGGTTTTCTGAAAAATAACACTCAGGGATCGTGTCAAAATTCCAAAATTCTTTTTTTCTCTCCAGACACGTTCTTAATTACCTTCGTACTGACCGCCTCTTCCTGCCGGACGGCTTTCGCGACGTAGCTCTTCTTCGCGAAGAGGCGGCTTATTACGAACTTCCGGCATTGGTGGAGCTTCTGGATGGCATGCTGGAAAACCGCAGGAGAAATCTCCGCAGAGGTCTGTCTGTGTGTCTGTCCTCTGTCTCCGTCCGTCTGCTGCGTGTTGTCCGTCTGATCCGTCATTCCGTCTTATTTCTTTCTTATACTTTTTCCTGTACTTTTTCGAAGAAATATCGACAGCGTTAGCAAGAGAAGATGACTGCCAGTCTGTTTTTTGTTTTGAAGGTGGTAATTTTCGGAGAGGTGGTTTTCATCCCGGAAACCAGGATAGCAACTCAGGTATTCATGGGCAGAGGAAGATCAGCTCTAGCGTGGGCGACAACCTTCACCTTCTGCAGGAAGAAGATGACCTTGACTTTATCGAGGACAGCTGGATAGGTGGCGCTTTGACATGAGCGGAACTCGTTCTCTATGAGAAGTTAATTAAGTTTAAAAAAAACAAAAAACAGGAAGGGTTGTGTCACAGTATATCGTCAAGGATTAAGGCATGTTCACAGATTTCGTTCCTCTCCGTGAGTGAGTCTGCCCTGCTACACCCCAACAAACGCGAGCCTAATTTGCTCCAAATCGAAAACAGATCAGATGTAACCCATGATTTTTCTTCACGGGCAGACCGGAAGGTCTGTATTTTTCTATGCTAGCCTTTGGCGTGTGGTCCCAGAATATTATTAGCCAGACTGTAAGTCTTACTCGCCAGAACATAAACACGTACGGCTGGCGTTCGCTAAGGAGGAATCGCGCCTACCATTTGAGACTGACAGTTATTTTTAAACGCCCATTTCAGGCGTGGTGGCATAGTAATCAACCAGCAAGAGGCATTTTTTACTTTTCTTCGTCTGCCTTCTTGCTGCTTATGTCATCATCAACGTAATTATCCAGTTCTAAGACCCCACTGTTTGAGAGACAAGATGAGATTCTTTCATCACCGCAAACTTTCAGTCGTGGGGGTAGATCACGTTGACGTACTCCCGTATTTTTCGTACTATATTTATCTCCACACTTTATTTTCTAAAAGCAAGGCCAAAGCCTTTGCGGAGACATAAGGATAGGAACCGTGAATGTCTCTGTCTTTCGGAAAAGAAAATGACACTTCGAACTTTGACATGCGTGAAATCTCTAAAACTGACGCTGAAGGAAGATGAACAATCTTCCCTTTTAAACAGGACAAGGAATTCCCGAAAGAATAAAGTCATCGCGGCTTGAAATCTCAGCACCCAGACGAAATGACAATACTTCTGCTGGAGTGGGGAGGAAAAAAACTGGAAAAGACGTATACGTTTTCGCAGTCTAGAAATAAAGGACAACAGATATCTTTCGTGAAATTTTAAAGAAAGATGTGGGGGTCTGAAGTCATTATTATATGGATGTGAGGTGAGGAGGTTTGAGGTCTTTCTGCCGTTGACGAGAGCGGAAGGGTGATCAAGGAAACTGCTTTGTTAACTCCCTTGGCCAGTGACGACACCCACCTAAATGTCAAATATCTTTCTCCTTCCAACGACATTTCAAAAGACGTAGCAAACTGGGAAAAAAAATCATCTACGCGCATTCTGTCTGTCAGTGCTTCCAACCTTGCCAGAAATCGTTGCCGCGACAAAAGAAACATGTTACCCCCTCCTCCCCCCAACACACAAAGGCCAATCACTATGGAGACGCCGTTCATACACATGGTGCAAGCAATAGGAAAATCATCGGACTTCAGCAACAGATTTCAGTCGCTGCATGTACATTGGAGAGCGGACAGCTGCGTCTCTTATTAAGTGCGTGCTGTTGCGATTCTTATCGGACATATCGCAGCGACTGCATTAAACTCACTGGGTGGTGGAGTCCCGCGAAGGGCTGGCACACCAAGGGTTAAGGCCAAAAGTACCTGAGAACACCTGGTGGTGTGTGTTGCGACAGGCTAATGCGACATGAGGTCAGTGAATGGATTCTGACTGCACTCCTAGCGAGCAACACTGCAGATGAGACTCCAGCGATGGATGGCACGGCTGCTTTTGTACCCCGAATGGCTGACTGTTCTCACTGATGCGGAGAGCACAGAGACACCAAGATCTGACGTTTCCAGTCACGCTTCCAGGTGGAGGTACACCTTTCAAGGCTTACCTGGCACTGAGTTCTGGGGATCATCTGACGTCACAGTCTAGCTGAAAGTTTAAGGTGACAGGGAAGAGAGGTATACTCAGAAATATTCCAAGATGTTGATGTCTATTCTGTGGATTTTCATTGGCGTTTCGGTGACGAAAGAAAATTCGCCCATACTACTAGCCTCCCCCCCCCAAAAAAAAAAATGTGTTCACACATACAGAAAACGGACGCAAAGCTTTCCGTAACCTTTTTTTTTAAAGGTGGTGGGCAACAAAAAATATATCAGGCTCACCTGAACATTCCTGCATCCGCTTTCCATATATGATCTTCCAGATCTGTGACTGCATTAGTGTACTGTCGATCCCCATTGATAGGATTTTGAGGTGCTGGCTTGCTGGCTTGCTGGCTTGCTGGCTTCGCTTCTTGATAATGGAAAGGGGTTGGGCAGGCCGGCTGTCCCCCAAAGGATGTTTTAAACTGAAGCTCAACCTTTGTTTTATCGGCTTTGGTGTTGGAGCTTCTAACGTATCAGTTATCTTTTTGTCGGCAGAGAAGCAGGATTCAGTTATCGCCAGTCGTTGTTTACATTCAGTTTGATTTTGTGAACGACTTTTTCATTGACGTGTCGGTATAAGATGAACTAACTCAACCTGTCCAGTTCGTTATTGTGTCTGGTTACCGTGCGTCCGTTCATGTAAGAAGACGTTTCAGCAAGGTCTGTCAATTTACATGAGATAATAATTACCCTGACAGTGTTATTTGCACTATGACCAGAAACAGAGTAAGTTTGGGACATCCCATTTTGTTGATTTAGATTGGTTCAAGAGCTTCTGTGTAAACATAAAGAGGACGGCTGAAGAAACATTGGGGGTGGGGGGGGGGGAGTCTGCTTTTTCCACATTCAAGAGAAGCAATTTACGTCCAGTAGTTTTAGGGCATGAATACGGGTTACTTCCCTTGGAGAGTTGCGCTCTTCTCTGACCGCGATTTCCATTCCGCACATTTATCCCTGATCGCGACAACACCACGTAAGAGCGCAGAACAACTGGAGCCAATCAAATGACGAGCTCTATTTTAGAATGTGTAAAAAGCGGAGCCAATCAAATGGCGAGCTATATTTCGAAGGTCTTTTCAGGGGCGGGGGGAAAGGGAGGGAGAGGGGGATGTTTCGGGAGGAGGGGGGTTTAGGGGAAGGGTAAGGGGTGGGGTTAGGGTGGGGGCTAGGAGTAGGGGATAGGTGGGGGTTGGGGGAGGGGTGGGGTGGGGTATAGGCAGTAAAGATCTTCCATGAAACTGCAAGGTTTTCAGTGGCGACCCTACGAGATTAGCATATTTTACGTGAGACTGTATTTTGATTGGCTCCAGTATTTCTGCGCTTTTTCACAACGCTCGCGTCAAGCTTCGCGGCGAGTCTATGAACAAGAAGGACACAACTGCAGCTATAGGTCCTGCCATCAGAGGTCCTACAGTCCAGCACGTGGTCTCTGACGTCACGATGTGGACTCACCGTCGACCTACGGATCCACAAAGCAGACTTCTGTTTGTCGTGCTCACTCACGGTGTGGATTTCCGAGTCATCTTTAAGCCAAAATGCATTTCCCTCCTTCTTCCGTCCCGATGACTAAATTCCCCCCCCCCAGAAACTGTTTTCCGCCTAAAAATTAAGATCTGTTTAAGGTAATAGTGGGGGTGGGGGAGGTCTGAGAAATGCTTCGGGTATCGGCATCGTCTGGAATTTTCCAAGACCTGCACGTGCCTGTTCCCCCCCCCCCCCCCC
>SMGT01007032.1:78479-95596 GCA_004794575.1 Lanistes nyassanus | reverse complement strand
GGGGGGGGGGGGGGGGGGGGGGGGGGGGGGGGTGTGGGGGGGGGGGGAGCCGACATAGCCGCGCAGCAGCGAGACGTGCTGCAGCACCAAGTGGCCGAAACTGCCTCGCGGAATTGCTGCTGCTTGCAGAGGAAATGTTTCCAGAGGACCAGCGTCCCACATTGCCGACAGCGACAACAGTAATGAAGCGTCTGGTCATCTCGGTACTGCGTTTACTCAGTGGCTTGAATATCAGGGCAGACGAACACAGCGACCTGCGCATGCCTGATGACGTAGCGATGATGAATGTATTTTTGTCTTAAAACAATCAACCTCGCACGCAAGCCTCAAGCAGACTATCAAGTCTGCGTCTTTCGTATGTCCCCTAAATCAGATTGTTTGCATGATACTGTTTAACTTGCATACCGCTAGTGCATGTGCGTGCGTGCATGCGCCTGTTTGCATGTGTGTGTGTCTGTGAAATACAAGCCAAGATCAGTGACTAAACCTTGTTACAAATAAGACTATTCTGCGCATGTTTGCCACGATAAGCGGTGAAGCCACTCTTATCTTTGGGTGCCAGAAACCCTTCTGTTTTTCGACATGCCTGCTGTTCCACATCATCTGCTCATACGTATTCTCGCAGAACCTTACAGTTCCAAAATAGAACGAGTAATTGTGAAGGTCTGGACATCGAATAACCACAGTCAACAAGAGTCGTCTGCAAAAAATCAATGATGTAAGCCGCAGGGAATAAGTTTAGTACGCTTTCGATGGGACGTAAACATGTTTAAATTAGGGCAAGTTTGCAGAGAATAAACCGAAAATTGCCTTCTCTGATTTATCCAAAAATTGACGGCTAGGCAATATTTCTAACAATTTTCGTGCAAGTTCTCTTTTTAATACAGTGAATTATCTTTTCCTAAGCTGTCGCGGAACGTTCTAATAACAATTATTCGCCTAATAAAGAAACTTTTACGGGTTTTACTGCGGTTAATTATCCCCCAAAACACATTGTGCTTCGGTTAGAACAGAGTGCAACAAATTTAGTGTGCGTCAGTCTTCATTCAAAATGGCTGAGTGCCTCAAAAGGGTGCGAATCCATCTCGACCATGCTGCACGAACTCAACTCCCCGTATTCGCCCAGGGACTGCGATCGCTTAGAGCGAAAAGAGGTGTTTCTTACAAAAACATAGCTACGGCGTTAGCTTCCCCAAAGAACACAAGAGAATCGATGACTTCTGGGTTCAAGGGAAACTTGCGAATAAAAGGTAAAGAAAGAAAGAAAATCTCCATCAAATCTCGTTTTGCTTCAAGTCCTTGACTTGATTTGCTGTATCTGGGGCAGAAGATTCAAAAAGACGTTTCTTACGTCAAATAACTGCAGCATCAAAAAGATCCCTTTCTCATTAGCAAGCGCTCGAGCGCGTGGGCACGAAATGGATTCGCACGAACAAGCGTGCGCGCGCAGGTTCTCATTCGCACAAACATGTACGCATATGCAGCCACACGGCACGGTAACGTCAGTACTGGAAAAGTCACAGTTATGCGTTCAGACTAGAGAATATGTTGCAAATTTAAATTCATAGTTACTGATCTTTAACCCCTCCCTGTTCCTCCACCTTCCCCTCTCTCTGTTTACTTTGTATTCCTTCTTCGTCAGCCTTGCTGTCTGTACTTCCCAACCCGTCGTGTACAAATCGTGACAGGGTCATTCGTCGTACATTCTCATCCTTGCTGTCTGTACTTCCCAACCCGTCGTGTACAAATCGTGACAGTGTCATTCGTCGTACATTCTCATCCTTGCTGTCTGTACTTCACGACCCGTCGTGTACAAATCGTGATATTGCCATTCGTCATACATTCTCATCCTTGCTGTCTGTACTTCACGACCCGTCGTGTACAAATCGTGACAGTGTCATTCGTCGTACATTCTCATCCTTGCTGTCTGTACTTCACGACCCGTCGTGTACAAATCGTGACAGGGTCATTCGTCGTACATTCTCATCCTTGCTGTCTGTACTTCACGACCCGTCGTGTACAAATCGTGACAGTGTCATTCGTCGTACATTCTCATCCTTGCTGTCTGTACTTCCCAACCCGTCGTGTACAAATCGTGACAGTGTCATTCGTCATACATTCTCATCCTTGCTGTCTGTACTTCCCAACCCGTCGTGTACAAATCGTGACAGTGTCATTCGTCGTACATTCTCATCCTTGCTGTCTGTACTTCACGACCCGTCGTGTACAAATTGTGACAGTGTCATTCGTCGTACATTCTCATCCTTGCTGTCTGTACTTCACGACCTGTCGTGTACAAATCTTGACAGTGTCATTCGTCGTACATTCTCATCCTTGCTGTCTGTACTTCACGACCCGTCGTGTACAAATCGTGACAGTGTCATTCGTCGTACATTCTCATCCTTGCTGTCTACTTCACAACCCGTCGTGTACAAATCGTGATCGTCTCATTCGTCTTACCAAACACTCTCAAAGAGCAGATCTGAAAATGCACTTGACAGGCCATCAATCACGTGAGCTCGTACGTCACAACTACAAAGACATCACATGAGGCTGAGACCTGTACGTGCTGTTGTAGTCTGGCACTGGGGTTTTATGTGAGGAAGTTTTACCGGACGCAGATCCTTTTCAGACTCAAATATATACTTCTCGAAAGAATTGAAAGACAGCGCAGAGTGTGCAGGCTACTGGATGCCAAAACACAAACCGGTAGTCACAATGAAGCCGAAATGTACTTTGTTCAATGATGTAACGACCAACAACAGATTTAATTCTGTGTTCATTGCAGCGGCAAGCTTTCATGCCACGAAAGAAACAACCGACGTATACAAAAGTCAGAGCAGGTGCAGCACGGAATAATCAATGCCCTCCACTGGCATGCACACAAGCAGGGCGCCGTTCTGGCTATAAATGTCACAGTCATTTGCGGATCGCCTGCCACTCCTGCTGAGGGAAAAGGAACAGCTTATTAAGGCCGATCGGATTAAGGTCTCGTGAATTTTCTGGCCAGTCCATGTGAGCCACTATTGCTGCTGCAGGAAGCTTGTGACAACCCGGCTTAACGTCCAGTCGCAAACTACGTGCATATCAGGACGGTGTTTAGACAAAGTTTACGTGCTGCCACACGTGGGACTGCTGGCGCAACATTGGCCTCAGTCCCACCCAGTCACATTATACTGAAACCGGGCCAACCAGTCCTAGTACTGTTCCCTGTAGTGCCAGGCGTCTGGCAGGGCAGCTACTAGATTGCCAATTGTTAATTTTTGACTTGGCCGGGGTGCGAACTACCGACCTCCCGCCTCGGAAGAGGACGCCTTAACCACTAGCCCACCGAGGCGGTCGCTGTACGAGGGACCGCAGAATGTCATCCCTGTAGACCAGCGAGTGAGGATGCTTCGCACAGGTAGCGGGAGCATTCTGTGAGCCACGCTCATTCCTCTACAAACCGTGATAGACCCTCCATCACACGGTTCACGCCCTGTCACCCTGGCATCATGATAGCGCTCACCCTGTCCCCTCCAGATGGGGATTCTGCCATCGATAAACGATCTGGAAAAGAGAGATTCATCGATGTAGAGAACTCTGGCCCACTGTCCAAACCAGAAGAGGACGCCGTGTCAAAGAGCCGTATTCATGGCCGTTAGTTAAGCCCAAGCCGATCGCGAACACGTGACAAAACATCGGTTAGCGACCGTTGTTGGCCAATGGGAACGATGGTTTCTCACGTGATCGCTATCGGTTTAGGCTTAACTAACGGCCATGAACACGGCTCCAGGCCGGCCCAGTAGCGTGATGAGCGGGCGTCAGGACAAGATGCACTGTGGGAAGCGATGTTTCGTTTTATAACCGGGTTTTGATGGTCTCCACGACCTGACCACCTTCCTGAGAATGACCCAATCGACCCACACTCGTCGCGTCATTTCCGTTGGGACCATACACTGATTATATACATGCACTATCAGACTGGATTAAATATTATGAATCTCTTTTACTGGACTGCATAACGATGTATGTTTAGACGCTCGACTGGTTTCATGAACTCCGTTTTCAATTACATATAGGCCTATGTATAATATATATCTATATATAATATCTATATCTCTCAGTATGTATGGGGATATCTATATATGTCTTCCGATATACTGAGTAAAAGCGGGCTTTTATATTTCTCGTATGAAGGTCCGTGATTTCTCTGCCCGCGCGAATAGTTAGTTCAGCAGGCCCACCAGTGAAAGGGAAATGCATTCCTCAAACTTTATTTGGGCGGACGGATCACATCACAGCAGAACGCACGTGCTTTGATGGATGTTTACTCACAAGGAAAGCCTCCACATTCTTCGTGGGCGCGGCTTCGAACACCAAAGAGACAGGCTTCAAACGAACGCAAATCACCACCCGGATGTTTTTAATTCTGCGGACACGCCCCACTGAGAATGCCAGCGGAGGGTTGCGTGCAACTTAAAATAAAAACTATTTTTGCTTTTTTGCGCGCAGATCAAAACAACTCTTGATGGCAGACGGCCCCACAAGATTGTAAGCGTGAGCGCGTGGCCAGTGCCTGAACAAATATTCTGCTTGATGAGGCTCTAACATAAATCTGTTTTACTGTATGACAGATAAAAAGGGTCGTGTGCATGGATTTAAATAACAGCCTCTCATCCAAACCCCCCCCCCCCACCCATCACTGCCACCAAAGGGGAAAAAAAAAGGTTAAAAAAGAAACGAAAACGTGGAAAGAGGAGCGAGTGCTAATTTTGCTGGTCATTTGACCCGCTTAAACGCAGGTTGCACCGTTGCACAATTCTCCTTCTGGAATGTATCATCAGGATTTTTTTTGTGGGGTGGGGGATAAGCCCCTTAAATGCCACACAGACAAGCTGATGCAGGGGAATGCTACAAACAAGGAGACGCGCTCAACTAAAAGATTTTTACTTGCCGGATTTGTGTAGAGAAGGTGCA
Source organism: Lanistes nyassanus (assembly GCA_004794575.1). Taxonomy (NCBI): domain Eukaryota; kingdom Metazoa; phylum Mollusca; class Gastropoda; order Architaenioglossa; family Ampullariidae; genus Lanistes; species Lanistes nyassanus. The sequence goes on along the minus strand of SMGT01007032.1, from coordinate 90,637 downwards.
TCTAGTACTTAGAGAGTAAGAAAAAAAAAAACCCCACCCCCCAATAGCTGGCTTGCATGAGAGTTCAGCCATCCCTGCTGGCCGTAAAAGCGATAGTGAGACCAGTTCTCCCCGTGTATTTTACGTTTACATTTACCTAGCGACGATACGAACGCCCATGCAAGCCACCCCAGGAATGCAAACATACTCCGACACAGCCCTGAGAGAAGAAACACGCTGTGTCCTTTATAACACTGAACACAATTGCTTTGCCATGCGACGACTGAAGTCTGCACATTTGCTAGCCTTTGGTGAAAACATCATTACAGTGGCTAGTGCATGTCTACTGTTGTAAAATGCGCTTGAATCGGGGCGTTTGCAGGCTGTGGCATCCGCTTCTGTAGAAACAAGAAGACGGCGAAATTTCAGTTGCGAGACTAGTTACAATGACGTCAGCAAGAGTAAAGGGGCCTGGTTTCGCAGTTGCCGTTCCTGGCGGTGACTTTATCGACGGCTGCGATAGTTTCCCAAAACTCTTGCTGCAGAGGAAAAAGCGTCCTGCAATTTTCGATTACTCGAGCACGGTTTCTTGTTATTACGAAGAACTTTTTTCTCTCGCAAATATGCGTTCAAAATACAGCCTACTTTGTAGGACATAGCAGCAGGCAGCTGTTACCTGTTCTTAGTATTCGGGTCGGAGTACCTTTAATGAGCAGGCAGAATAAAAGACTTCTCTGCTTTTTTTTTTATTAACATGAAACGAAAATTCTTGAAAGCCACTCCGAAACGCCCACCTGCCAGAGGGCAGGACTGACAAAATCTGCTGGGCAAAACACAGTGAGCTTTACACTTCGAGAAAAAAAACAAACAAACAGCTGCCAGGGTACTTTCTGTAGGTCCGTGCGTCCCTCTCCTCTCTTCGACTCTGTGTATGTGTGTGGGAGTGTGTGTGTTTGTGTGAGAGGGAGAGCACTCACATAAATATAGACCAATCCGTTCTCTCTTAATTCTAGACCAGCTGGCAAAAACTTTGTCAGAGGTAAATAACTTCTTCTTGTCTGAAATTTGGGGCGGATTATATCTCTGCCGCAAACGTTACTCAGTCATCACCCTGCCACATTTATTACGCATCAAAGCAGATGCGAGTGATGACAGGGAAAAGTGCTGCGCTTCTTATTTTCGAAGAAGCCGGGTTTTAGAGAGCAGCTTAGGATCGTCGTTTTAAGCAGCGGTTGTTACTAAATTCTTTTTCCCCCCTTTTTTTGGCGTCTTCTGACCAGATGGATGGGGTCACATGAGAGGGAAGGGAAAGGAGCTTGTTTGGAAGGTGGGAGGGGGGAGGAATGGCGGAGGATCGTGAGACTATGGACTGTGAACGGCAGTAACAGAGATCGTGGTCTGGACTGGGGAGGGTGGATGTGAGAGGAGTAGGCAGTGGAGCAGCGCATTAATGTCGCGGCGAAAGAGAATTGGGTGCGGGAATACGTGCGCTAGCGCGCCCTCCCAGATTATGTACTAATAAACACACATGGCCTCTTTGGTGTTCATACACCCTGACTCTCCACTCCCACAAAGAGAAAGAGAGAAGGACAGACAATTTTTTTACACAAACACAGGTGCATGCACACAAGCGCACACACACAAAGAAAGAGAGAGGGGGATAGAAAGATTCTTACACTTACACAGGTGCAATCACACAAGTAAACACACACACACGGCAGGAGACCCTATCGAGCATCACGAAAACATAAGAGAAAGGTTACAAGCATCTGACTACCGGGTAGAAAAAAAATCAAACAACAGAACAGCCAAAAGCCCTTTTAAAAAATCGTGGTTGGCTTTCTTTGTGTTCCCAGTGTTACAGCTTCTAGCAGTATCAGTACAGTTGACAATTCATTAAAAAAGTAATTCCTCTGTTATCAATTTAAGACCAAAATGTGTGGACCCAGAGCAACTGCCTTTTCCCTTCGTGTCTGACTTCCCTCCCTCCCTCCCTCCCTCCCTCCCTCCCTCCCTCCCTCCCTCCCCTGCACGGGCTTCCCTTCAAAGTCAGTGCTGGACTACTTGAGCGCTCGTATCTCCTGTTCATATATGAAAGTGCCCGTAAAATATACAGGTAGAATACGCCTTACGACCGCTGTTATGACCGAAACAACAGCTACGAACGCACATGCAAGCCGGCCCCTGCAAAATGGAATTTTCTTATAGGCTATTTTCGGTCCTTTCAGTTCTCCCACACTCATCTGCAGCAGAACGAGTCCTCTGCCAGGAAAAAAAATATTAGCCCAAACCCTTTTCCAGAGATTCGCCTAAGCATCGTTACAAAGCAGGGATCACGACCTGGTTGCAAGGGGACCGAAATAGAACGCGCCCTTGATTACGTGTTTCCTTTGCAGGAATGAAGCGCGCAATCTCTCTTTCTCTCCCCCAGTCCCTCCCCCGCCCAATTCGACGATGTCCAGACGAACCATCTGCAATGGTCTTAAAGGGCATAAGACACATAGGTATTTGAGGAAAAACGTTTTTACTCGTTTCCAGACGCGAAATACTCAAACCAATCATGGTCATGGCAAACTTTCACACATTTTCTTAACTTTGGTACCCGAAATATTCCATGATCATAAGTTTAAGTGTGACTGCTGTGTAAAGTAGACTGTACTGCTAGTGTGCCGATATATTTCTGTGTAGAAATGTAATCCCCCTTCCCTAATTATCTCTTGTAGTAACAAGACAACACGTAAATCCCTAGTCCGGTAGGGTTTCAGGGAAGCCTGGTTGAGAAAGTCTGGCTTATCTGATTGAAATTCAGTTAATTCTGTATCTCTCCCTTTCTCTCTCTCTCTCACACACACAAACTGACAAAGGATGACAGCCCTTTCTTGTGAGAAGGAATTAAAAAAAAATGGCTTCCAGTTCTAGTTTAATAATTGCTGCATTGTGTGCAAAAACGACAAACATGGCATACAATTCCTTTTTCATTCTAGCATGTCTATAATCAATAATTTTACATGTCAGATCTACAGCAAGCAATACAATGAATGAGCATGCAAGAAAAGTATATACGAAAATTATTTATATGCTTATAGAAATTTTATTTGATGAGAATACTACTCATGATTATGTATTTCCTACTGAAAAGTTATTTTGATGACCATCTTCTTCCTTCAGATGAGACCCAGTTGACAACCCCAACAAAGTACTGGCAGCGCTAGACACAACCGTATGCTGACGTAAGCAATCAAGGGAGCCTACCGTACCCATACACGTAGCAAAGAGAGAGTCGAAAGTAAGGAACGTGGCAGATCTTCAAAAAAGATCTGCCATCCCTTTCTTTTAAACGACCCTAGTCTTCACACGGCTAGCCCCTGGTGTACCACGTGTGCATACAGCGAATCCCTAATTTATATCGTCAGCTCGCTCACTAAGCGTAAACTAACAATTGGGATTCGACACAAACACAACATAGGACAATTACATGGAATCCTCAGTTGTATCACAATGTACTAACAGTACTACAGACTTTGACATTTTTTCTAGAAATTTGCAAATATTGCTTGACGCTGCACTCTCATTTACACAAAAAATTTCTGTTGTGTGGAGTCATAATAAAATATTCCATAATAAATTTAGCAGTACTTTTTCCCCCTCAACTCTGATGTCTGTAGATGTGGAAAGTGTGTAGAATGGCCTGGGCAGAAAGATTATGAGAGATGCTGCAACTCTTGACCTATTCTTGAAAATTATATTGAAGACCTGGGCGAAAACAACTGCATAACAGCACATGAAGGAATGTTTGTTAACTGCTTATCAAGGTAGGCATTTCAACCACTTTGTAGCATTGAAAAAAATTGTTATAAGGATTTACTGACAACTCTTCCTGAATCGACATCGCAATCCCATCAGTTCTGGCAGTCGTCAACTTCATCACTTTCACATTGCATCCACGCATTGAACTATTAATAGTATTATAAACCGGCATTTGCACATGACTAGATTATGACCTGCAGTCTGTGCACTTTTGTTAACCACGTTTAGCAATACAGTAACATGTTGTTTTGCAGATTTTCCATAGAATCAACTATTGTGCTGTTCAAAGCAAAGATGAGAGATCGTTACAACAACCCAATTCGCGGTCATAGTCCTCACAAGTAAGAATCTAGAATGTTCCTTGGAAATAAGAAAAAGTGCATGCATAAATTATACAAAATTATGTCAGCAAAGATATTACATAAATTTTGGATTTTAAGTAATATGCACTAATATATGCAATAGAACCAGAGACTCCTTTTTAAGCAAACAAGTTGAATGAGAAGTCTGAGGCACATATGCACAGCTGCAAGAACTTTTGTGACCCTTTACTCCTTTTAAAACATTTCTTTATGCTGAAAAAGTAATTTCTTAACTCGAGTTTCAGCACATACAGACATGTGACATATAGCAGCTTTGTGAGATGAATATGGAAAAGTACTGGGGAAAAAACAGGAAATTTCTTCCTGCTTGTGTCGCAGCTGCCATCAGAAAAGCATTTCCCGATCCTCAACAGGATTCATCGTTGTTCATCGTACCGGATATCCAAACGAGGACCAGTTCGAACTGTTGTGAATCTCCGTTGGAGGCGTGGCTGGGTCTTCAGTCCACCTTCCTGAGTCTACGCTCTGCAGACCGAACTTTGCGTCTCTGCGAACCAAGGCTACTGTTATTTACCGTTTTCTCCTATACTACTGCGAACATACATTGGATTAACTGTTCTGTTCCTGAGTGGATTATATATTCACCGCAAGTAGTTTTTTACGCATTGTATAAGTTTGATTGTATTCTGATTGTAGTTCTTACTGTTCTGGAGTTGTAACTTATCTCACGTTGCTATCACTACACACAAACTTACACACACACACACACACATGCTGTTACATCTTTGTTCATTTACCTCTTTCCTTCCTCTGCTATCCTTCTATGTTTATAGTTCAATAAATGTGTTGAGTTATCTGGTCGTGTCCCTTTTGCTTGAAAAGGGAGGGGTTAGCTTTAGGGGATTACTTTTCTTATCTCTTCCCTAAAATCCAGCTCACCCGATAAAACGCTACAGTGATGGCAACAATTTTTAATCAGGCCACAAAGCTATCCTATAGATATAAATGCTACTTTAATACTGCTCTCAAAAATTTAATTTGAAATGTTATGCCTTTCTTGATCCAGACTCGGCGAACAAGCGGACCATGTTCGCAGTCTGGAAAAGTTTCCACATGCCCTTGATGTATGTCGGCCACATGATTAAGTACAGCCAGCACTTTGTCTTTGATGATTTGTTGCCTGTTCGGCCCTTCGGGGGATGAGGGCGAACACCACTACAAAAGATTACTTGTGCTCTTAGACCACACAGCAAGGCTTGCATTTTTTTTTTTGCAGTGTCCTGCCGCTTGGATTTTCTTTCGGATGCCTGGAATTCATTACCAGAGTGCTTGAATAAAGAGTCTCTGCAGTAGCTACTGCTGTCGATTTGTTCATTACCCAAGCAAAGATGAATTAATCGTGTGAATGTACAATGTAGAATTGAAAACAAAAGTCCAAAAATTAAACGACTTTTAAAATAACTCGGACAAACTTGGTAAAACACATTTTGTGTGGCAAACCAGTGTTTCTGGTTTTATGTATGGTTGGAAACACGAAGTTAATAGTTTATAAAGAGTAGTTTTAATTTTAGGACTGGTTTGGTGTAATAGTTTATTATTATGACTGGAGGTAGTAGATCTGCATAGATAACAAGGCAAACAAGTTAAAAATCAGACAAAAATTGAAATATACCTTTTGCCATATGCCGTATGCCAAAATGATGGATAATATGCTGTTCACTATCTTCACTGGAGTGAAAATCGGCCATGTACTTTTTTTATACTGCCATGTCTGTTAGTTATTAGATGGCTGATGTGAATTTTCCCACGAAGGTTTTGTAGACGTTTTCTCAGTCCTTCAAGCTCCATGGTATGAGAATTTTTGAATTCGTTGCTCTGCAATAAACAATCATGCTTAGCACACTAAGAAAAAACACACCCATTTTAATTGAAAATTAAGAATGTTATCAAACACCCATGTACTCAAACAAGTTAAATAAGCATGACATGCACATGTCACTTTCTAAGATGTACCTGAATTAGCTCGCAGTGAAGAACTTCAGGTGTGGCAGCGTCCATGAATGTATAGCTGCCATACCTGGCACAGTGGCCAGTTGAAACGTAGCGCCCATCTCCTGCAATTTTCAGGGACTGTCCGACTCTTGCCTCAAACATCTTTTGCTGGCATCTGCCCCAGACATTTCGTGCTGTTGGCAGCAAATACGATTCCTGCAGCCTATGGAAAGTTCGCATGCTAAAACATGCAATGTTTGCATGGAGAAATGTGCTGACGAGCTTTGAAGGCGAGCAGGCCGCAAAAAATGATGGAGGAGCGTGAACAAAAATAGGTTTCCCGGTGATAGGGCCTTAGAAAGCGGCTGTGAATGCCAAATGAAATGATTGTCGTATTCACATTCACTGGTAAATGTCACCCTGGTGCCATATTCTGTGGTCTTTGATGTATGGCATGGTCTGGCACAGCTGCAGCATACTGTTAGAAGGTCCACCAACTGGCTTTCAAAGACTATGTACTTTCTTTCATTGAAGGAATGCATGTCTTGCATGGCTTCAGATGAGTGGCTGCAGACAGTAACACTGAATGGAAATTAGAGTAGAAAAATTATTTGAAACTTAATCCACAAACATAAAAATAAACACAATGAGCACAACATTTTACTACACTGCAACTAGGTTTAGTCTTCCAGTCTGGATCATTCTCTTAATCTGAGAAGACTTTATTATCCTCGGCTGCCCCACTGAAATCTTAGGAATTTATATTAATCTATTCCTGCATTGCAGAAAAACAAGTAGAGAAAGAGCAGCGGCTAGCCTTTGCTGAACACTTGGAAAAAAACCTTATGTCAAGTGGCTTGAAAGATGATGTACTAATAATTACCCCATAATATCAGTCTGAATGCTTTGTGAAGGTGATTCCATGCATTCACTCTGCGTACAGGCTGAAATGTAGTCTATGTGACATTGGGTCTCTTTGGATTTCACAACCGGCTGTTTGGAGACAACAAATGGTTTATGGGTCTGCTGTTTACAGAGACTGTATCCTGGAAAAAGATGGTAAAAACATTGAAACAGCTGAATGCTGGAACATGAATGTTTATGTGGGGCACAGTAAATCACTGTCTAAGTGTCTGAAAATATACCTCCTACAACATAATTATGATATCGAATAAACAAGGACTGGTGCTCAAGTCACTGCCATTGGCGTTATTAGCATTACTTGCAAGAAATAACTTGAAATTACAGAACAAGAAAGATTTGTTCGATAAGTTTTAAAAATGACAGCTATATGTAATTATATTGCACTGATATAAAAATTATGGTCGGCGTTTAACAACCAGCGTACCTGTCGCTTTTGCCTCTTGTTAGCAACACGAGACCGGCGATAGGATGCCTTTTTCTTTTTCCTCATTGTGAGAAAATGTTGGCACTGCATCCGGTTCGAGCTGGGTGATACAGGGAATGCCATTTTCTCTACACAATCATGTTTGCCTTGTAAAGCATTCGCTCGTGAAATGCTCCGAGCACAACACGTCGTAATCCTGAGGCATCCACAGTTTCCCCGTCCCTGGCACTTTTCTGCCGATGTTGACTGCCCACTGGAATCGAAGGTTTGGGTCCTTGGGGAAATGGCGAAAACTGACGGGTGTTCCCTGTACCAGTCGTTCGTTGCAGTGCCCAGATGCGCATTATTAATTTAAGGTTGATTAACACTCGGCTAGCGATGTCAACGAGTTTGTACACTGGCGATACGAGTACCTCCTCGTGACCTCACTGTCTAGTGCGCATGCGTTTGGAGTACTACGAGATGCCGATCCAGCAGACGAATCGTTCGTGAAACATGAGCTGCATTTTAAACACGTACTAATGTATTTCCTTACTAACTGTAAATGTTGTTACACAAATGTGTTTAAAATAAGCCACAGTATTCCATGCGTGACAGCATTTGGCCGTTCTGTGTAGTTTAGAAATCGTGTCTCACGCAAGCGGGGGCGGGCGCCATTATGGGACAATCGTGTCTGCTTTTCCGGACAGAAAAGCGGTCGTAATGTCCACTCACCCTATTGATTTCACCTCTAAGCTTACGTGGGGAGAGAAGATACCTGTGTCCCCATGTGCACCCAGTATGATGATGATGGATGATGGATGATGGATGATGAATGATGGATGATGATGATGATGACGACGACGATGATGATGATGACGACAACAGTATCTCCAACACTCAGCAACAGACAATAGTCTTCAGACTGTCTATCAGTTTTTCCCCTCACTGGCTGCTGGTACACATCTGGAGCGGTATTCATGGCCGTTAGTTAATCCCAAACCGATCGCGATCACGTGACAAACCAACGGTTAGCGACCTTTACTGGCCAATGAGAGCGATGGTTTGTCACGTGATCATGATCGGGTTAGGGTTAACCAACGGCCATGAATACAGCTCCTGATAAATTCCGTTAAGAGAATACAAAACGTGGGCTAGATATCTCTAACAAGCACACCCTGATAGTCTCACACGCCACGTCTGGCCTGGGAAGTAGATCGATTCACTTGGAGAAATTTCAGGGAGGACATGAGAAAAGGGGTGGATAGGGGACGTGTCTTCTTATGCTCCTTCTGTCCTCCGCCTCCCTCTGTCTCTCTCTCTTCTCGTTCTCTCTCTCCCCTCCCTCCCTCCTTCTGTATTCTAGCCTTCATTCTCTGTTCCTGCAATCTGCCCTTGCTAATTCACTCTAAAATTACACATGGAACTTGGCAAGGCTCACGCTTCCAATAAATTCCCTTTTCGATCTTTTTCCTGCGACCGGGATCTTCTGAAGGGCAAGGGACATACGATAGGTTTGCGATTCTGCGGGCTATATATCATTTCGTTGTCTTTTACTGCTCTCAAACACGCGCCCACAGACACGTGGATGTGCGTGTATTCTTGACCCGCTATTCGCAGCCTTACATGAGAGTTGTGCACCAACATCACAGAACACAAAACTATGTCCCTGCACTAGCGTTAGACGACAGTAAACAGTGTCAGTGTACCACCACTGCACGCATTCGTGTCCGCATCATAGGGAAATGCCTTTCATAGGAAAAATTTAATAAGGTCAGTCCTTTCTTGCAACGTTTAGTACATGCATGCATACATACTGTAACAAGTTCATGTGTTCACGCTTTCACTTACTCCTTTGCACGCACTACACATAACTTTTAAATAAACTCATTCTTTCCAAAATAAAATTACAGAAAGGGAAGGAGAAGGGGAACAATAAAAAGGGGGATAACTCTAACATAAGATATCAGCATCCATCTTCTTTCAGTGAACAGCTAGTCCCAGTTTAATCGCCCATACGCTCTTCAGTCACGCCGCTATTTGTGCCGACCATCCGCGTTCTGCTCTGAAGGGACGCGTCTCTCTTTTTACAGATACGAACACATCACTCACCGCCCGTAACTAGTGTTCACCCAGCGGGGGAGGGTGGGTTTAGTTGCCGTTAACCGTCTGTGATTCATTCATGCATACAACTCGCTCAGTCACCCACTCATTAACTTGTTCGCTCAGTCACTCATTCGCTGTGTACTCCTCTTTTCGTAAAACCATATTTTCGATCAGTCATTTATACGTAAGTACATGATGTATACGTACGAACATAGGCACGTACACAGATTGTAGATCTGCAGTTAAAAAAAAACAGCGTTGCACGAGCTGAAAGTCCCAATTAAATGCCTCGCTAACTGAAAGCAGAATCAAATTGCATCGGGGTTTTTCTTTGGTCCATCTCGGCGCATAAAGATAATGACACCCGATTGCTGCCATCCTTGAAAACAGAACGTGAGTAAAAGAACCCCCACCAACAAGGGGTGTTTTTTTTTCCTGTTTCTGCATCTAAACATCTATGCATAATCGAAGCGGGAGATAACTCTTTAGCTATCTCACGCTTGTTCGAGCTATCTGAAGCTTCTAAAAATCCTTGCCTGCTGCTTGACAGGTACTGTTCCAATAAAAGAAGAGAAATAAATAGCCTTACACTGACACATTGACCCTCGATACTGCCGAAAGAGGAAGGGATTAGGGGAGGGAGAAGAAATTATATTTTTAAATTATATTTTTTCTTTAACAACTAGAAAGATCACAATTTCCTACCAAAAGAAAGTGATACCCAAATTCAAGCTACAATGTAATTAGAAACAGAAAGTCTGAAACAGAGAACAAAGGGCATTAGTTATCTACCTATGCTTTTATTAAATCGTCTTGCTGATCTAGGACCGTTCAGAGCAAATTACGGGGATTCCACAACTTTGAGCAAACTTGTCGCTGACAGTCCTGGCCTAGGGTGCACGAGCCTTAATATCGTCCTCTGCACGCTTGAAACTGAACGATAGATACACAGATGGAATGTGTCTTTCGACACCTGTCGTTGTGACAGTAAGAGCGGACATATCACGAGAACTAGCCCAGTGCTGGGTTCCACGGGCTTTCGTTTCTCTTGTTCATACCTAATGGTGCGGGTAAAATCCCCGATATAAGTAGAACGGACTTTATGACCGGAAGTGCAGATACGAAAACTCATGCATCCTGACCCTGAACTTTACTGAAAAAGAATGAAACGAGCAGTGATAACGGAAGTAGCTTACCGAGGCATTCTGTTTCGTGACGCGGCAGTCGTGATGCTGTGCGATTCTCAGTGGCTCCGAGGTCAGATGGGTCTGAGGCACTGCAAGTAGCGAAAGGCGATTTTTGAATTTTTGATGGCTGTCGGGTACCGGCTGTGACTCCCGCCGCGCGCGAGAGAGAGTCTCGCTACGAAGAGCATGAAAGCAAAATCGACATTGAGAAGATACAGTACATTATCTTTCCATTAGGCATCGGAACAGGTACGTCTGAATAATCAGACGCACATTCCCTTAAGAGCCTGGATGAAGAAGGAAGAAGAGATGCCGGGAGACAGTTGACAGAGATGGCGATGTTTTGCCTTTGGCGGTGGAAAAGGTCGGTCTGGCATTGTCTGGGGGTGGGTGGGTGGTGGTGGTGCCTTGTGTGTATGTGTTTGTGTGAGAGAGAAAGAGAGAGAGATATATATATATATAGAGTGTTTGTGTGTGTGTGTCTATGTGTGATATATATATATATTGTGTGTGTAAGATATATATATATATAGTGTGATATATATATATAGAGAGAGAGAATGAGTGTGTAAGTGAGATATATATAAATAAAGAGAGAGTGTGTGTGTGAGAGAGAGAGAGTGTGTGTGTCTCTCTCTCTCTGTAGTCTTCTAAATAAAAGGCATTGCATGGAACACACACACAGACCGGGAGAAAAATCCGAGGCCATCTTGTGCCGACCTTGTAAATGCAGCAGTTTGTATTATTTGAAGGAGATAATTTTCTTTGTCTGTGAAGAAATATGTGTGCAGGGCAACAGCGCAGCTCAGATGCGGTACTCTCACCTCTCACCAGGTAATGCGGACAAGTATCAGGTCAAAGTAAGATGAAAAAAATGAAGGCACATCAAAACAACACAAACACTCCCTCGCAAAAAAATCCAACTACAACAAATTAGAAAACGCCCTCCCCTTTCACCAGCCCCGAGAGGACACGCCTTTCTATTGGTTGCAGTGCTCCTCGCCACTGATTGGTGGTTCACCACGCTCCACTTCCCATGCTCTGTCCCTCTCCCCCACACTTTCCTCCTGTCCATCGACCGTGCGCGACCAGCGTCCTTGTCAGCTGAGTGATTTTTGTTGTGTGTAGTTTGTATCTGTTTGGGCCGTCCTGTTTGGGCCATGCCCCGCAACGTCGACTTCCTGTCTGAGTCGCGCTTGGGCAAGTTCTCTTTGTTGGGCTTTTATCACCCGAAGCCGCAATCACCTTATTTCTTTTCTCCAAACCCCATATTGTTAGAGTCTTACTACAAGCTGTAGTTGATAGTTGTAGAGAAAAATTCAGTTTTGTTTCTTAGGCCTTCAAATCTGTAAAACTTTTTTTGTACTTACTGACTGGGTGACAAACTCACTCCGCCCCCCCCCCCCCCCCCCCCCCCCCCCCCCCCCCCCCCCCCCC
>SMGT01007032.1:18078-72201 GCA_004794575.1 Lanistes nyassanus | reverse complement strand
AAAATTATGCGACTGGGGTATTTTTTTCCATAGGGAACTTTAAACATGAAACCCTTTCATTTATCTCTTATTTGCATTTTTTAAAATGTTTCCGCTACTCCAAAGTAGTTTTGGTTTTATTCCACGAAGTCACATATCTTTGTGCGCAAGAGGCCTGGATGTCAGAGGACGAATAATATTAGTTACGTGAATTGAGTGTTGGCTGTGCCAAGTTCAAGGCTGCATCCTCCTTTAACCCCCAGAAAGCTGATATTCCGCAATAATATTGTCACAAGGGTACCTATATGGGAGATCCGAAAAAAAATCCAGAACCGACCATTTTCCAGCAAAACAATCGGTCCCCAGGCAAGCCAAGTTGCTCAGGCGAGAAAAATTGCCCAGACTAGATTGGAATTCTACGCTAAAGCCGGTGTCAGACTGTACGACAAAGTCGATAAACATAGAAAAGAACAATTTCAGCCATATGCCACGAAAGCGGCTCTTCAAAACTTTTCAAGCTGGCTTAGAAAAAGTCGATCGAAACGAAAGGAGATCTTAGTTGCAAATGATAAGAGTTATCTTCGACCCCCCCCCCCCCATTTCATTCAAGTTGTTCGAACCGTCTGAGGCCGCCATACCAGCTCCCCAGCTAAACGAAAACTTTGGTAATGAAGAAGAAAGGTGCATGGTCACGAGGTGCTGTCGGAAGCTTAAGAAAATCAGTGGATTCTTTACTCACAGCTCAGTGACAGCGTGACCCAGTAAGTCCGCAGAGTGGAAATAGGCGCAAGGGGCCATTGCCCAGCACGAGACATTGCGGAATACCGCCAAGCCGAAAACTCAGGACGCGGATTGGGTCTGATGCCGAAAGGACGCTACAAGAACGTAAATGAAAGACAGCGCCACAAAGGTAATGAAAATGAATGCCTTCGCGAGGATTTGAGTCTAATCAACTGGATTGAAACCCCAGGAAACATATCAAATCTGTTTCTGTAACGGGTAAGGACCTGAACGAGATCTGAAAGAAAATTGCGTAGTTCTTGCATCTCGTAAGATACCGCGAGAACGAGAGTGTCTAACCAGCAACTGTTGGTGGTCAGCTCATCGAGGTTCATTCAATCTCACACGGAACATGTAAAATAAGGCCCAGTACAAATTAAGGCACTATGACAAAATTAAAAAAGGGAGAGAAGTAAAACAAAAAATCCCCGAGAGGACTCGTGTAAATGACCTTATCTATCCATCTCACGCCCCGCTCTTCAAGTGACAGTCCCGAAGATCGAAAGACCTACTCCAACCCCCTAGGCCCAGGACATACAGGCACGCACGCACGCAAACGCACAAGTACAAAATAGGAGCTGAGAGAAAGAGATATCGATGGAAGAATACATAAAACAGACAAGAGACACCAATTCACATTCAGCGAGGTGGCGGGGGTTTTTTTTTTTTGGGTGGGGGTTGGGACGCAGGGTGAAAAAGTTGTGCAGCGAAATTGGCAAGGGCCAGTTTACATTTTTTTTCCTGGTCCGACCAGAAGAACGGCTGAAATACTTCCAGTCGGCTCTCCAGTGGCCAGACCTGCCACTTCGTTTTGAAGGATGACAAATGTTCACGGTTTTTAGCCTTCGCCAGCTTCCGCTGCGCGTGACAAGTTGTCCGCAAGGATATAGCATTGCTCATATCGGGCGACGCGCGCGCACAATACAGCACGTGCGACCGATCCGAATTATTCACGCCGTGCCACTATGGTCTCAGGTGTCCGTCACAAATATTTCACGCTTTTTTCTAGGCAACCAGTTCAAGCAAGCGGGAAGTCTCCATTACCAGGTTAAAGACAAGTTGCACACGGATGTTTCCCCTCATTCGTATTGAGAACACTGAATATGCCAGATAGAACTTATGCCTGCATGCAAGTTTCTTGTGCTTACTGAGCAAGGCTAATCTTATTCTAGTTTCAAAAATATATATATATATACATAAACACTGAACGAATTAGACCCATGGGTTTTGTTTGGATGGTTTTTGTTTTTTGTTTTGTTTTGTTTTTGATACCTGCAGTAACCGACGCTTTCATCAGGCTTTGTACGAGCGGGAAAAAGAACGTTAATGGATCTGACAAGCTCCCAGCTTTGCCGTATCGAAGGCTTTCGTATAAGACGAGTTCTGGCTAGGCCAAAACATTAAAAAAACCGTTTCAGGTAACATAGGCCAAAAACAGAGGGTAGGTAGGTGGCTTTACATTTTTGAATTTATTTTTGTGTGTGGTTGTGTGCGCGTGTGCATTTTTCCATCGGGGGAAAATTGTTAGGGTCGGCGGCAAATCTTAAGGTCGGGTGACCTGAAACAAATAATAATTATATATTTTTTGACTTATATCGAACAGAAAGGTTTCTTCTGCATGTACGCACGTCCCGAATAAGGTACCCAGGGCACACAGGGACGGACGGACGGACGCACGCACGCACGCACAGTATCTCACTTTCTTTTTTCCTGTCTGCCTGCCTCTTTGTTTAACGACACAGATTTAACAAAATAACCCGTCAAAATTTGGGTTTAGAGGAATAGGGAAGAAATGAAAAGGACGAGAGGGTAAAGAGATTGTACAGATGATGAGACAGATACGACGAGAAGCGATTCCGAGCAAATGACGGAAAAGTGTGGGGAAGGAAGCAGTAAGAGCCGATCCATTTTCTCCGAGTGCCTCTGGGAGGCAGACAGACTCTATAACGTCAAGACCATTTGATAACGTTTCAGACAAGCCGAGGTTTGGGAGGAGTCTTTATTAACGCCATTAATTTGTTTTGCCTGTTGTGCGCAGATGACATCAGAAGTCCATTAAGGGCGAGAGATCACTTGTCAAAGTTCGGAATCAACTACGACTCGTCTCCGTGTTGCACAAAAATGTGGGGCAACCGTTTTAGACCATCAACCGACTGCGCTTTGACGGATATTCTCTTAGATCCTCGGATTCATTTTTCCCGCGAAAATGCAGGCGTATTTTATACACACACACACACACACACACACACACACACACACACACACATATATATATATATAATTGTTTTAAACCTTGCCCCTGCACACCCACCCATCCACCCACACACACACAAGCCAAATGTTTAGGTAACTGTGTTGTCGCTGGCGTTTTGTAACAGAAAGTGTGTGAAAACACTGCCACAGTCCAACTTCTCTAAGAACATATGTCGTTTGAAACCCTAAGGTAGGTATATAATTTCTACGCTACCTCTACACTCAAGAGTCGAGTTGCAGGGGGGGATCTTATCGCCTGGTCCTACGTAGAGGTGCATATTAAATAGGCGAACGGGCCTTCCAAGCGCATTAAAGACTGGAAGTGAACATACAAATATTCATGCAGCCGAGCAAAGAACTGTAGCTGTGAGTTGCACGTTCAAGATCTCGTGTTCGTGTGATAACACATGTGGACGGAGAAATGTTATATCTCGTCACTGGCATGCGAAAAATAAACAGTTCTGGCACTGCAAACACACAGGGCGGCAGCTCTTGAGGAAGATAATAAAACAGAGAAGTTGTTTACTTTCGACATCGTGAAGCTCTCCTATGTTTTCTGTGATTACGTTGTGCCAAAAAAAAAAGCTGGTCTATTTTCTCGGGTTCAGTACATTTGGTAACATTTGGTAACAGGCTGTACATTGTGCAATGATGTTGTGAAGTACATGTCTTCTTCCTATAAATATCCCGTCACTTAAAGCGACCAGATGAAACATTAATTAATTTTCCTTTGGGAATGGGCAGGGCAATTCTATTATCGTCCATCCCAAAGAAGATTAAACAGCATTAAAATTAAAGATTTATCTCCCAGCTAAACGCGTCCGTTGCATAACACATTAAAAATACAAAACTAAGCACACGAGTCTGCTTTAGCGAGAACTACTGTGTTCTCAGGTTTTTTTCACAAAATAAGATGGATCAGGTCGGGGTAAGTACCCACTCTGGTGCAAATTACCCAGCAAGTGCAGCGGCCTTATCTGTTGAAAATTACAGATTGTCTAAACCGCCATCAAGCAAAAAAAAAAAAAAAAAAAAAGCTTATCTGCTAAGAAGCGAAGAATCTTAACTGAAGGCAAACAAGCCCTATATTTGTCTTATCTGGAAGCGAACAACACGTTTTCCTTGTCTGCTAATAAGCAACAAATTTTCAATATCTGTTAAAAAGATCGACACTCCAAAGATGTCTTTATGTGGAAACAGATTTACTTTGTCTGTTGAAAGACATATACAACCAGGAAGAGCAGCTAGAAAAAAAACTGTTTGGTAATGTGTAACCATGCCGCTTGCTGATGCTAGGCGTAAAAGGGACTTTTTTGATCTCTGGAAAATGCCGTTATACAAGCACAGTTTTACTCGAAGTTTCATGAAGACTTCGCAGAAGTTTTGAGCAGAGTTTGGGCCCTTTTTATAGCCTCAATGAGAATTCAGTCTGTGAGAGATATACTTTCCAAAAATAGTCCACTGCTGCTACAAGAACCAGTTTCTTACTTAAAAAAACAAAAACAAAACAACCCCCCGAAATTTCTCTTTATTTTGAGCTGTAAGAACTACATTTTTGTGTTTTCCCTGCCTGCAAAATTCCGGTTTTTTTTAATCTAAGATTAAAGTTCTTCTTTCTGCAGTCGAAAGTCACTGACCTGAAAGAATCACTCCAGCTACAGATTTAGTGAAGTGCTGTCCCTTGTCAGGAAGGTCACAGGTCATAAAGTATCGACGGTGCCTGTCACAAGTCCTCGGAGAGTGAGCTGCCCTTGTCCTTAGGCCACACTTCAAAGTTTGAAAAGGAAGTGACAAGTGTCTCTTCAAGATCCCCGAAGAAATGTTGAACGTCAGGTCGAGGTCGGAAGGCCGAGAGACCACCGGCTTAAGATGGCCGAATAAAAATCTCAACTACCCGGAGAATTAGTCTTCGCTGAACTGGAAGACGGAGAAAAATCCGGCCCAACCAAGGGAGGTGGTGTCAAAAGCAGACGATAAATCGATAAGCAGAATTTGAACATAAAATTCCAAGGAAGGGGTCTCACAAGATGAATGCATGGATGCTGGAAGTATTGAAACAGGCTCAGTTTTGCGTTTCCGCTGTGTTTGTTATCGAACTGGCCGGACTCCGCAATTCGCAATCAGCTTTCATCTTGTCTCATACTCCTTCCTCACCCC
The DNA here is from genome assembly GCA_004794575.1 of Lanistes nyassanus. Lineage (NCBI taxonomy): Eukaryota > Metazoa > Mollusca > Gastropoda > Architaenioglossa > Ampullariidae > Lanistes > Lanistes nyassanus. The sequence continues at coordinate 67,032 of SMGT01007032.1, read as the reverse complement.
AACGTTTTTTCCCGCCTCCCGTGGCTCGCTTACCTCCTTACGGCTGAGTGAAAGTATGATTCCGTCAGGTAACGCTCCATTGCGCGTCTTTGAAAGCGTCAGTAACCAAAGGCTTATAGCACTTCAGGGACCTCAGGGCACGAGCCTCCCACACGTGCCACAGTCACAGGATTTGGGGTCCGGGCAGGTTCGAAACTCAGGGCTGCTTCCCCTGATTTTTTTAATTGCAGTATAGCGGTAACTCTGATTCAAACTGCGTGACGTCATCTGCACGGACTCTATACACGACGAGGTCGAGATTTGAACCCACGACCCAGAATTTTCAGTTTGTATCAGTTCTTTGATGTCCTTCTTTTAGACGGGGAACTGCGTTAGCTGAAGCTGACCGCAACGTGAGGGTGCAAGTCGCCAAACGTCCTGGTGCAATATCATCCGTGCTCTAAAACATTCTTTGTTGCGTACCACACCTGCACTCGTACCACCAAGCTAGCGGGGACGTTTGTTTCCGGTGCACCCGCAAGCCGACTTTACACACCACTAATATAACAACGGACTCCCACTTCACACTCCTGCCCCCCTCACTAATCAACTCTTCAAAAGTTCTTTCTACAGATATAAAACAACAGTAAACGTACCTCACAAGCATTCGTCGCTGCTGTCTCCAGTGTTCTTAACGTTACACTATCTCAACATTAATTTAACATGCCATGAATCAGTTTCTACATAAAAATTGTTACACTATTCGACATCAATCGTATTCTACACAGGATATCCGTTTTTTTTGTTTTAAGGCACTTTTGTTCTCTCTTAAGATATGTCTAGAATCAAAATTCACTTGGTAAATCATACGAGGCTGTATGTTCTTGGACTTTCTTCACGTACGTACAGAAAATTCATTTGGTAATTCTTATGACAGAGTCACACATGACACTATTCCTCCTTCTTAATGCACATATAGACAGTAAAATTACGCTTGGTAAATCTTACGTCAAGCGTAACGCCCACACCATAACACAGGCCAGTCGCTAGATTGCTTGCACGTGGGAAAGGAGGTTGGTTGGTTGTTGCTTAGCGTCCCGCCAAAAACGAGGTTCATATCACGACGGTGTTGTTCAGACAAAGTTTACGTGCTGCCACACGTGGGACTGCTGTCGCAACACAGGCTTCAGTCCCACCCAGACACCTGGCCAACCGGGCCTAGTACTTTTCCCTACAGTGCCAGGCGGCTGGCAGGGCAGCTTGCCAATTGTTAATTTTTGACTTGGCCGGGGTGCGAACTACCGACCTCCCGCCTCGGAAGCGGACGCCTTAACCACTAGACCACTAGATTTCCAATTTTTAAATCTTAGGTATGACTTGGCCGGGATGCGAACCACCGACCTCTCGGAAGAGGACGTCTTAACTACCGAGGCTGTGTGTCAAACATTCATAATGTTTCAGATCAAAATTAACTTTATTTATTAGCATTTTATTTTCACCCTCTCCCTTGGATTTCACTGATAACGAGTTGTTTTTCCCTTTAAGGAGAAGTACCAATAAGTCTTCGAAGACAGGGTACGTCACATCCCCTATTAGATTTTGCAAACCAAATTCACTCACCTCATCAACTTCCAACTGGGATTTTCAATTTTTTTTTATTTTCGATTTCATTGATCACAGGTTGTTTACAACTCATGACGTTTCGCAGCTAGGCTTGTCACTGTTCTTGTTAAACTTAAAAAATATAATTCTCCGCGGTCAGCAGCCAATCTAATTTCTTCTTTCTCGATTTCAAGAATCGCCTGGTGTTTGTGGACCTGTCAGAAACATGCAGTATTGAACATTTTGTTAACAAAGCTCGCCACATTTTTTTCTGGTTAGATTACGGCTTTGTGTTTTTCTCTTCTTCGTCGAATTATTTTTTTAATTAGGAACACGGAGATGACAGGGTCCTGTAATAAAGATCTGACGCCAACGGGTCTGGTAAGAACCTCCCAACACGCAACAATACGATTCCACACGCTAGCACACAAATTGCTGCATCGATTTCCTGGTTAATAACAGCTAAATATTGCATGCTGAGATACCTCTGCGGCTAGCAGGGAGGTGTGCTGAAGGGATCCCGCCAGTCCAGGTGAAACGAGGGGCAGACGTTTTTCCCTTTCAATGCAGTAACAGTGCGAAGGAAATGCATTCTTCTTTCCAATTAGATCGTCTGCTGTGACGTCACACCAGGGAATTGGGGGTGGGGGTGGGGGTGGAAGCACGTGCCGCTCGAGCGCTGAAGTAATCAGAAACTTTGGTGACGCAAATTGTTATTTACGTCACTTGATCAAGTCTCCAGCTTTTTACAGACCTGCTGAGGCGCGTGCACACTGGCGGTCGCGCGCTCCTGTAAACACATATTTTTCGATTACCGCAGTAACGTTAGCGACGACACGTGAGAACTTGGATCAAAACAGCGACGAAATGGAAAACTACAGTTTTCGGAAAAGCACGGGCGTCGACTCGTCCTAATGATCGTTAAATTAATTAGAGGTGTGCGCATCTCGCCTTAAGCGCGACCGAGGAAATCTCTTGCGCCTGCCTCCGAGGCCCAAACTGACACCAGCCTTTCAGATGAGAGCAAGGCAGTCTGACACAGCAGACGCCAGTGGACACCACACTAATTAGATCTGACAGGTCAAAACATGTGTACACGGCACGGAAGCCATCATTAAAAGCACCTTCGTGCGTGGGGAATGACAATGACAACGACAACTTCGAGAAGATAAGTCAGGGTAAGGCAAGGGGAAACAAGAGGGGGGTGTATTCAGTTATTACCCCACTTACAGGTTCGCACGCATCCCGCACACAAGCGCGCATACATACATCTTCAACCCCAAGAACAAAACCGGGCGCTCTCCCCTTCCTTACACGTCTTTCAACATTTATACGCCGTGTGCGTGCGTGCGTGCGTGCGTGCGTGCGTGCGTGCGTGTGGTGTGTGGTGCGTGTGGTGTGTGTGGTGTGTGCGTGTGTGTGTGTTTGCTGGATGACTTATGGGTTCTGTCGTGATTCAGTTAGGAGGACAAATGAATAAAATTTAAATAAAAATTGCAAGTGGCAGGAAGTTATCAGCGAAAACATGAAGTAAATGAATCACTGTCGGAAGAGAAAACTCCGCTACATGGATATGCCGTACGCGGTCCCTGCAAATCTGCTTGTCCTACGGAGAGGGTTAACGTAACACCAAACCTTTCTGTAAGCAGGGCGTTTGTCTTGGAACAGTCGACTAAACTACACCCTCAAGATCAGTCACACACATATGCACTCAGCAACATACACAACCCCGCGCGCACGCATGCACGCACGCATAATGCGGAGGAGAACATAAAATCAACGTGTATAAACAAGCACGTACGCACGAGGAAGTTTTGTGATCTACAAAATAGTGGTTTACATCTGAACAAATGAAGAACAAAGGGGACGGGATTTTAAACGAGGTGATAATTAAGACAAAACTGATAGGCGAACCTACACCCTCCAACTTCCACGTACGCACGCACGCAGTTCTAGAGACAAATATTATCATTTTCACCCGCGTGTGCACGCACTCACATGCAAACACAAAGAGTGAGAATGAAGGGAGACATAACAGAAAGAGATGAACGAACGAACGAACGAACGAACGAACGAACGAACGAACGAACGAACGAACGAACGAACGAACGAACGAACGAACGAACGAACGAACGAACGAACGAGTGATGATGATGAGAGAGAGACGAGTGAGCATGAGATGAAATGGTATTATATCATCAATATTATGGAACGCATACAATCAGACACATTCATAACATTGCTGCTTGATAATCATAAAATACTTCTCTCTCTCTCTACCACCAAAATCCGATGTTTTGTGCAATGCTATATAGTCGAAGTTTTGTCAACCATTCCCTCCCAGTAAATCTTTCTGTCAAATGTGCTAATGGACATACTCTGCCTTGAGTATCTGAAGAAATCTGGCGCCACGCACTTCAAACGAAACACTTGGAATTGTGTATTTTAAAGCAATGCGTCACAGATTTAAAAAAAAAGCTCCACCAGAATCAAGAATCGATATTTTTTTGTCCTCCATGTTACTGAATATATTATATTTTACGAACAGTTGTGCTTTATTTATCTAACAGAACTACAATATGATAGTACAATGCTGAAATTGTGCCCCACATATCGCAATCACCTTCTCTTTATTACCAAATGCGAAGCTCAGATTTTGGTCTAAATTAAGAACGCCCTATACTGTCACTGCTAATTAGGATGTGCCCGAGGTACTTACGACAACTGGCCTTACAGGAAGTCACAGGGCGCGTCTCAAAAAAAAAAAAAGAAAAGAAAAGGGAAAAAAAAGAAGAAAAATCCGTCAGTGAACAGGCCAAAGATTGTCTCTCTCGGTGTGTGCTTTAAAGATTGAGGTTAGGACTTCGTTAACTCCAGCGAAAGGCGTCTCAAGACAGGCTGTCCAAATAACTGAATGTCGGGAGCTGCCGGGAGCTGCCGGGAGCTGCCCGGAGCTGCCGGGAGCTGCCGAGAGCTGCCGAGAGCTGCCGAGAGCTGCCGGGAGCTGCCGGGCTGATTTCAACATGAGGCAACAGCTTCAGCACAACTATCCAACTGTTCCTTCTGCAGATAATCAATTTCTCAATTAAGCATTTGCTTCGTATACATAAACCTACAGACTACCGAACTTCACCGGGCTGTCACAAGTTAACGTGCAATAATTGTAAAAAGTTCCTTTATTTAGTCAATCAGGCTTCCAAACCCACGTCCGTTTTGGCCATAAAGGTCCATGTTGTATTTGTTACTGGCCGTCGAATGGAAAAGAAGACGCTTTTCTGTCATTTTTTTCTTTCTAGATCCGGGGGGGGGGAGGGGAGGGTGGTCTCGATTCCCATTTCCTACCCACTCGACATTAATAAAGCGTCTATATTAACATCATTGACAAGAAGTAGGTAGACGAAGACATTTTACACTGTTCTATGTAAGCCAGCCCAAACTGTGAACCGAGCACATGGGAAAGAAATACTTGCACATGCGTAGTTACATGAGTTCATCAGCAGCAATTGCAAGTTTCGTGTGGTGTGGTTTTCATACAGCAAAACCGAGCTTTGTGTGAGTGTCTACCGTTGTCAAGACAAATTTTGGTCTAGAGTACATGTCTTTTTCAATTTGCAGTGAATTGCTGAGGCAGAATTGGAAGAAGCAATTTTTGCCGTGTTTCCGATGTTGGCCATGGCTAGAAAGAAAGTATCACAGACTTACCTTGGCGCGAGCTTTCTCCAGACAGACTCAAACGCTTTTTCCTGAAAGGGTGCCAGATCTGTTTGTTTAAAATCTCCTGAGCCTCAGTAAAACTCCCAGACAGCAAAAAGACAAGACAATCTCGCGGGCTTTATGAGCCTGGAGGTCGGGCGTGCCCAGATTTTAAAGTTAGTCTCTGCCTCCAGCGCCCTCGCTCGCTAGCTGCTGGGATTCTGACACTGACCCGCCGATGGGACAAGAGCGCGCCTGGGGCCGACGGATTGGACGCTGGTCAACGCGTCGTACGTTCTGCTAACCCGGCACGCGACGCCGACGACAAAAGTTCGAATGTCGCTGCCAACAAGCCGTCGAGTTGGGGGAAAATCGTGCACATAAAAAAAAAAGCGCGCGAGAAAGAGAGTGGAAAATCCTGCCGCTTTTGCCTCGCCTGGCACGTGTGCGCGTGATAAGGCAGCTGCCGAGATTTGAATTGAACAATGTTCTCGGCAGCACGCGCAGACGGCATTCCGTGCAGGCGCGCACACGCAGACATGCACGTTCGCTCCCTCGCCCGGAACTTTTCAGTATGCGTCTTCTCTGGCAGGGTGCCATCCGACACAGTTACACACTCCAGATTCTCTCCGTGAAAGCTTTCAGCTTGCCTGGAAGCAATAAGAAACGACACGAGTGACTGCAGCTTGGAGTGAGAAAAAAAATCGTTGCCTGGAAGTTTTAAGACATGTAGCTTTTGAGGATGAATGGGCGTTTGGTTACCTAAAGACCGGTAGAAACACCTGCGACACAGGTGTGCGTTTGACACGTTTTCTTGGTTTCGAATGCCACGGACAATTTTAAGAATTCATTTAAGATAAAAAAAAGTTCTGTGCGGACTCACAATGTCAAGAATTTGCATTGGCCCATCTAAGAGCTTGAAACAACATTGTGTCTATCGGTATGTCTGTCCATCAAACCAAACCAGACCAGACCAGACCTGTCATCCATCTGTCTTACTATCTTCTTGTATTTATCTGTTTAAAAAGCAAAAAATCGTATTTTTGGAAGTTTATCTATCTTATTTGCCTGGGTTTCTGTGTATTACTCCAATCTTATGAAGTTTAGTCAGCCTTTTTTTTTAAAAAAAAAATTATTCATTTGTCCATTTGTTCGTGTGTCTGTTCTATCTCCCCGCCTGCCTGGTTATACAATACACACCTTTACTAAATTTACACATAATTGTACATGTATTTCTGAAGTGTGTCCTCATTTGTATTTCTTTTTTCCTTCCCTCCGTTCATTCTTCCCACCTGTCGCAGTGTAGATATATAGATCTCGATCTGTCAGGTGTGGTTGATGTTTGTTGTCTGCATGCGTGTGTCTCTGTTAACGTCTGTGCTCGGTTCAGCTTTAGGTACCCACGCACGTTAGATCATAGATTCATGTTCGGTTAACGCTCAAAGTTTACCAAAACCACGAAGTCCTGGCAGAATCGAGGAAATAAGCGACAGGTGAAAGAAGGAAAGGACAGAGGAAAAAGACGAGAAAATAGGAAAGAGTGAAGGAGTGGCAGGGAGACTGGACAAGGTGGAGTAGTATCATCCATTCCCCCCCCCCCCCACTCCAACCTTTACATTTCTTCGCGTTATAGCAACGGACAAGGAGTCGCTTTCCACGATGCATCCCCTCCCCCCTCATCTGAAAGCAGAAATGATCCAGCTTTCCTCAGCGCTCCGTGACCTTTGGGCAGTAAATAACGTTTGTGCTGCGAACTTTTGTGCAGCTTAACAAAAGAGCGATATGTACAGAGGGGCGCTGAACCTCGGCACCCGTAAGACAAGGACCTCCAAGTTGACGTATCAACAATCAACAGGGTAGCTGCGGAACATAGGGGCGGGGTGGAAATACGCCATGTTTTACGGCAGTCGGCGGGCGGGGGGGGGGTGGTGTGGAGGCGCATGACCGTTCCTGTCTTCTCTCCCCCCCCCCCACCATACATGTATGCGGTGAAAGAATTATGGATCTTTTTCTGAACGGAAAAGAAATGCAAGCTCTTACGGCCAGCGAAGAAGTTAGCGACACAGATATGGGAGAGAAAAATCTCAGGGAAGCTTTTTTTTAACCTCCTCTCCCCACCTCCCTTAAAATTTGATGCAATGAAATTTATTTAGTCATTAACGCTTTTATTCACTGGTCGCACCAGCGATGCCTTGCCCCCTGCGACGAGAGGCGATTGAAGTTTCAAGGGACACAATCGATCAAACGGCAACACACTGTGTTGCTGAGTTTTGCTTGGTTTGCTCCCCTTCATACAGTTTAATTATTGACACGGCTTCCATATTGGATAGCTCAGTCGGCAGTAGACTACCGAGTGGGAGGTTGCTGTTCGAATCCAGGTGTGGCCAAGGAGCATTTCCTGGAGTTATACAAACTCCATTGGGCCATCTCCCCTACATTACACTGGCTGTCGAAACTGTCCATCTTACTCCAGATACCACTCTGGTGGTTCGCTCAGTGCATAGTTTAGTAACAGCACCCTATGTCACCATAGTGCGAAATCACCGCCAGGTGGAAGCACTGTCCCTCTAAAAATAGACAACCATCCATATTGGGAAGAAGGCAGATTTATTCATCATGATAGTTTTAATTTCGTTTATTACTTATAAGGCCTGGGGGAAGGCTTTTATCTAGCAGAATGTAATAACGTACAGTATTATACAGTAGCCAATACATAACAAATCCATACACTTCATAATAGTAAAAATATTGTTGACGAAATGAATACATCCAGTTTGTAAGGGTAAGGCAGAAGCTTTCGCAAGAAACTGAAATGCTATTTATAAAGGGAGATAATAATGATGATTAATTTGCTTAAATTTCTTAGGGATTTAAAAAAAATTATTTTGCGTTTATTAATTTATCATTCTAAGATGTTGAAGTAGTAAGCTAAGAGAAGTTACTCTACATTTAAACAGCTACAGTAAGCCTAGTTTTTAAAATGAATAAATACACAGCAGATACTTCTCAAAGCCAATATTGTCTTTAAAAATTTGGAAATCAGTGTATATATATATATTGTTTTAAACATCTTGTTGTCCCATCTCTCTGTACTGGCTTTTCGGTCCTGATAGTACTAACATCTTTAATTTATTTAGGGAATAACTACAACCATATTTCCACACATAAAAGAGAGCAAGTTTGTCAAAAGAAGATGAACAAAGTCAAGCCATGCTGGCACAATCACAATTATTTGCGATACTAGTACACAATCGAAAACAAAAGTACAATTTTTTCCCTCTCCAATCTCTGCAGTCACCTGTGTTATCAACATTACAGTGCAAAACACCTTTTAAAGGAATGATAAAAGGCTAAATTCCTGTATTTCAGGCTTCTTTCCTTTCATGATACAACCTTCAAACATTTTTACAAAGAGAAAGGAGTCAAAACGTCACATCACACAGGAACATAAGACGCTTATGTCCATGTCAAGGCTTCAGTCACTGAAGAGGTAGGAGCATATGCAAATGAGACGCATGACGTCAGGGTCATGTGACCTCTTTCTGGTGGACGGGTGAGAATGTTGCAGTCGGAACTCATTTATCTCGAGAGAAGACATCAGTTTTTCATTCAAAATTTGGAAAAAAAAGTATGCTGTGGTAATTCAGTCACGAGAGACCAAATTTCTGCCTGGACTGGTCACCTAAGATCACCCCATTTTGTACACTTTATCGTCAGATTAGGCACTTCATATGTGAAAGTATGGATACTTGATCACGTTTTTGTGCTGCCTAAGTGTCTCAGTCTCTTGTTGCAAGTGTCAGTCTCTAGCTGCACGTGTTCGGCTCTTGACACACGTGTCGTATTTCGTGTAGAAATGAAACACAAGAGCCCTGCATAACTGATGTTTCCACCATCATTTTCATTTGTTTTGTGTTTCATATCTGGTACGGCAGCAGAAAAAAACAAGTAATGGAAATTAGGTAACCTCCATATTTTCTTCATTTTCTTCCTCCTGCTCTTGCACGCGGTCTTCATTGTCACCACCACCACCACCACCACCACCACCACCACCACCACCACCACCGCCGCCGCCGCCGCCGCCGCCGCCATCATTGTCATCTCTCTCCTCTTCTTCTTCGTCAGTCCCCTCTCCATCCAAGTATTCACTATAATCCATGCCATCGAAACTATCGCTACCATAATAATTCTCCTCGTCGTCGTCATCATCATCATCATCATCATCGTCGTCGAAATCCATATCATCGTTATCGTTGTCGAAATCCATATCATCGCTATCGTTGTCGAAGTCCATATCATTGCTATCGTTTTCGAAATCCGTATCATCGCTATCGTCGTCGTAATATTCCTCTGAGTAAAAGGGCGGCAGACGCCATCTGTCGTCGTGCAGATCGACGCCCAGGCCAGCCAGCACGTCCTCGAACAGAAGAAACTTTTTAATCGCCAAGGGCAGCGGAAGGGACATGACTCTGTCACCTCTGTCCTGGCAGCAAGGGATGGAACGAACCACAGCCAGGCGACACAGAGATCTGAGGGATCGAGGTTGGGCGGCAGCCAATGACAGCATCTCTGACAGCGGCTTGGCTTCACTATCTGCCCCCGCTGCTTGCATCTCTTTCGCGTGATAATCCGTGCTGAGCAAGAACACTTCCGAGTTGGAGAGGGCGCCACACTCCATCAAGATCTTCTGAACAGGTGTGTCCGCTGCGCCAATGGCCCTCTTAAGAGAAGAAACATAGGATGAGCGGACTGCAGGCGTGCTGCCATTTTCCTCGGCTTCTTCCAGCTGGCTTCTGTCCGATATCACTCCTTCCTGAAGCAGCCACACAACCATCTTCAGAGCATACCTTTCGTAAAAGGTCATAACTTCCGCCAGTAAAGAACTGCCCTTGCCGTCAACCAGCAGTGGCTTAGCTCCCTTGTTCAAAAGAATTTTGATAAGCGCCTGCGGGTTGTTTTCTGTTCTGGCGAGGCTGCGTAAAACCTTAAACTTCGTCAAAACCATTCGGCCGTTCCGATTGATGCAGTTGATGTTCAGTCCGCGATCGATCAGTGAATCCAAAAGACACACCCACGTCACGTGGTCTCGCTCTCTGTGAGACGACACCATGACGTGCAGCAGTGGCTTGTCGTTCAACGATTTGTTGATGTCAATACCACCTGTACAGTCCAATAATACCTTGGCCACTGTCCAGTTGGAATGGAGGACACAATTTTCAAAGGAGATCTGTGTTGGAGGCATAGTTTCCGCTTCGTCAGAAGACGCCGAAGGTGAGCTATTGTCTGTGATGGACTTAATGACCTCTTTTACTTTGGCTTCGTCAGCATGTTTCGGGAAGTGAAACACATTCTGAAGAAGAGTCGCTTTGTCAGTTTCTGTCCAATCACAGTGGGCTCCGACATGTATCAGGTTCCAGAATAAAGGCCAGTTTTTTTTCTCTAGCGCCATCCTCACAGCGTCCTTGTCTTTGGGTCCGAATGCGTTTAAATCCCCACCGTTCTTCACAAAGATCTCCAGGATTTCAGACAGATATTCACAATCAGTAGTGTTCATGGCAATTGTGTGAGCAACCGTCCACCCCTCCCCGTCAGGCATAGTCACGTCAGCTCCTAGCTCAACAAACCGTTTAAACAGGTCCCAGTCAGAATTCTTGGCCAAAATGTTTAAAGGCGTGTTCCCGCTATCATCACGTAAATTAACGTTTAGCGCGGGGTTTGGCATTAAGCGCTCAAACCATTTTGAAACCGATTGCGTAGCACACTGCGCTAAGCCATGGAATATGGAATCTCCTATCAAAGTTTCGGGGTCTGTGCACGTTTCGTCCATCAGGAACAGCTCCACGAGGTCCCATTTTTTCTTCAAAAATGCTACCTGTAAGGCTGATGCCCCGTCTGAGTTTCTGAGCGTTAAAAAGTCTCTTTTTCTCCCTCGCGTTTTGAGTATCAAATTCCACAGACTCGTTTCAGCACTGTGATCCTCAACCAGATGATGCAGGATTAGGTGTTGTTTCTCCAACGCTGCATCGATATTGTCACTCAAAGACCACAACAACGATGTTATAGGCCAGTTTCTGGACAGCACGGACAGCAGAAAAGGTGTCTTGCCGTCGGGGCACGCGATGTTTACGTCAGCGTCCATCCCAACCAATCGCTTGGCGATGACGTCGCTTTGGGGAGATGACGTCATAGCTACTCTGGACAGCAAGGGGAAGCCTTCGTTATCAATTTCGTTCACGTTCCGTTGAAATTCCAACAGCCGTTCTACGATGTCCATGTTACTGTGCTTCGCGGCCAGTTGTATAGGCGTGTTGCTTCCTGAGTCTCGTCCATTGACGTCAGCACCACGTGAAATCACGAGATCTAGAATCTTCTTTCGCATATCCTGACTCAGGGAATTGGACGCAGGGTTTACGGTGGCTAAAATGTGTAGAACGGACAACCCACTTGGATCCACTAGACGGACGTCTGCCCCTTTGAGCAGCAGTCGCTCCGTGATGTCCCAGTTGTTCCACTTCGCCGACAGCAGCAGAGCAGTGTTACCGTCAGGATCTAGACAATCAATTAGATCTGTGTGGTCGATAATATTGTCACACATGAAAAGATGGTTAATGCCCACATCGCTAAGACTCGGAAAGAGAAACTGGGTTTGATGCGATGTGTCTGCACAACACGTTATACAGCTGTTTCCTTCCACCATTTTCCCTATGGCATCACAGCCTTTTGTCTGAAAACTGGGCTTGAAACACCCAATGGTCGACGGATCACCTTGACTTGTGTTCCAGCGTTTCGCGATCGTGTGAAGAACGGTGCAGCCTCTAGAGTCGCGTTCTGAAAAGGACGCCCCTCTGACAACCAGCTCCATCAGCAGGCTCCAGTGTTCGTGTTTGGCAGCCAGGTGCAAAGGAGTGTTATTGTGAGGATCAATCTGACTTACGCACGCGCCTCCTGACAAGACAGCAGTGAGTAAAAATACCGGAGATTTCACGGCCGGACTTTGCACGCACTGCTTACATTGTAACTGCGGCTGACTCAACAGTCGGTGTAGAACCGACATGCCATGACTGTCAAGAGTATACGCCACAGCTCCGTAGTTTAACAGGTATTGGACTGCCAGCCAGTTGCCGCTCCTAGCCGCGAGATGTAGAGCTGTGTTGCCGCTAGGACACTGCTTCTCTACATCAGCTCCTTTGTCGACAAGGCGCCTGATGATGGATACTGATGTCGACACGCAACACTGGGCCACTCTGTGCAAAACGGTGTACCCATCACGGTCTGTCGCGTTGACCTCATGAAAATGATCAAGCAGCACGTCCACGATGTCGACATTTCCGGCAGCTGCGGCTCGATGGATGAGGACGATGATTTCCTGTTCGGAAAGAATTCCGGACTTTCCCAAAACAGACCTACAATAGCCACAGTTCCAACCTTCTTTGAACGTCTTGCCGGGGCTGGCTGCCATTCTGTACATAAAGATGAAGCCCTCGCTGTACAGCAGGTTGACGTAGCAACCCTGATGTCTCAGAATGAGATCAACGATGTTCCATTTATCTTTTTTGGCGGCAAGTTGCACGAGAGAATCCAAGCCCTGGCGTTTTGCATTCTTTGCTGCGTAACTGTCAAGAAGACACAGAAGCGCGTTCGTCTCGAGGGTCTCAGTTCTACTCTGAATGATTCTTTCAATGACGTGAAAACCTTCGCTGTCTACCTCGCGAAAGTTCGCTCCTCGCTGAATCAAGCGCTGGACCATGAACCAGTTTTCACGTCTGGCCGCCAGGTGGAGCGCAGTGTCACCGCTGGAGCAGCGAATCTCCAGATCAGCTCCTTTGTCCAAAAACACAGACAACACCTCCGAAGTACTGAGAATCGTGTTGTGTGAACTAGGCTCCGACATAACAACGATATGTACAGGTGTGAAACCTTCTCCGTTACAACAGCTAACATCAGCTCCTAAGTGAACCAGGTGTTTCACAAGTGTCCAGTTCTGCAGCTTTGCAGCAATGTGCAACACGGTGTTACCTGCTGGGCACTGAAGGTCTACGTTTGCACCTCGCTGAGTAAGAAGAGAAAATAGTTCAGTGACTTCTGCTGCATCTTTGTTGTCCGTCATAGCCAGTCTGTGCAAAACATTGTAACCCTCACTGTCTTTACATTCTGGAGACGCTTCAAAACCTATTAACAATTTAAGCAGAGTCCATTTCTTAGATTTCACAGCCAGGTGCGCAGCTGAACTGCCGCCCAAATCAGAACTGTTTATCTGGGCTCCTCTGTTGACAGACAGCGTGACGAGGGTTTCGGATGTCACGCTGTCCAAGGAGGTTCCCGAGACAGCGAGAACATGCAGCACAGATCTCTGATAATTGTCAGGAATGTCAGCACGCGCTCCGTGTTCCAGTAACAATCTCACGAACTCCCAGTTGTCGTTCTTGGCAGCCAGAATCGCAGCTGTGTTTCCTTCGCTGTCTTGACTGTCAGTGCTAATGCAAAACTTGATGAGCCTTTCTAACGCTTCGATTTTTGATTTACCACGTTCATTTCGATATTCATCCATGACCTTTGACTTTGTGTCCTTGCACTCGTTGCTGTTACTGTCGTCAATCTGTCGCGAACACCCAGGACACGGTAACACTTTCTGATATTTAGCAGCCAGGTGCAAAGCCGTGTCTCCACATGAGTTCTTGAGTCTAGCATCGGCTCCATGTTCCAAAAGAACCGGAAGTAGCGAGTCGAACCTGCTGTCCGGGCACATGACAAGTCTGTGCAGAACTGACAGACCATCTCTGTCCAAAGCGTTCAAGTCTGGCTCGGCCACAAGAATGTCACAGACACGTGACCACATGTTTAGCTCCGCTGCCAGCTGTACCAGTATGTTCTGGACGCTCTTGTCTTTACTGGCGAGAATGTTTTGTTTAGAATGTTTCCAAACCGCGCTGTAAACGTCCGCATGCAGATAAGGGTTTTGTCTGAGTGCCAGACTCGCGACCATCGTCTGTGACACTGACAACAACGTGGCCTCGTCTTCCAGTATATTTTTAGCTACTAACAGAAAGGACAGGAAAATGTCCCAGTTGTCGCATCTCGCGGCTTTAAGGATGGCCTCTCTTGCGACACCGTTCAATGAGTGGGCGTTAGCTTCAAATAAAAATAACTTCTTCAGTATTTCTTGGACAACTTGATGTCTCACCCTTGTAGTTATTGCCAGTTTCTGCAATAGGAAGGACTGGCGGACGTCATCGACCGATACAGCATTGTCGTAGACGAGATCTTTTACTAGATTCCAGTTGCCAGCTTCAGCAGCTGAATTTACCAGGACTGTGCCTTCCGAAAGAATTTTGTTATTCCCCTGAGGGACTTCTGGTGTATCATGTGCTGCAGGCTCCATCCTTTAGTGGCGTGATGTAGTGTGAGTTTATTTGGGAGGTCAACTGGAACGATTTCAAGATGCCTGGAGAAAGAAAAATAAAGGTTTCAGTTGCAAACAACAAGTGCAAATGAGGTGTGTGTGCGTGCGTTTATGCGTGCGTGATTGCGTGTGTGTGTGTGTGCAAATGAGGTGTGTGTGTGTGCAAATGAGGTGTGTGTGCGTGCGTTTATGCGTGCGTGATTGCGTGTGTGTGTGTGTGAGAGAGAGAGAGACAGACAGACAAGTGGACAGAAAAGGAGAATAAGTATGAAAAGTATAATTCAGTAACAGACAGTCAGTGAAATTCAATTAAAATATTTAGTTATTTAAAATATTTATTAGCCAATCTATTGAGAAGAGATTCAAGAAATAAGTTTTTAAAAATTATAACACAGATTTTCTTCCTTAAAAAAGAACTGTTCCATTCTTGTGAAAAATGAACGGCTTCGTCGCTGTTTCCGAACCTAAAGATAAAACCTATTATTATACAGACCAACATCTATCAACACAAACGAGAGCCCGTATCCCTAGAATCCAGACTCGTGACACCATGACATAAAGGTCTAAAGGACGACGTCATACAACAGGTTTTGGTTGATGCCGACGTCAAATTTCAAGCATTAAAAGCCAGTGGATCTCTCAGAATCAATTAATTTTCAAAGACTGTACAGGGAAGTTTTCAAACTGCGTGATGGAGCTTAAAAAAACGTCACTTTCGAGCCTCGATTTATTACGATTTCAAAAATGGGTTAACAGTGACAATGCCTATGAAACTTTGGTCAACAATTTTGGCAAGAGTGCTCCATGGAAATCCAGTGTGTACGAGTGATAAAGGGAGTTCAGCTGGGGTGGGGGAGGGGTGGAAGCAGCTTAACCAGACTCCCTCCCTTGCGGCTTCTTCCTGTACCCACATGTCAAGCAACAGCTCGGTTTAGAGTTCTGAAGACTCCGTCCGAGCCTTCATGAGGGCTGTTAAGGGTATACAGGAAGTCACGTGATTCAAAGCCTGGACCACCTAGTTCGAAAGGGGATCGACAGCGTATAGACGCTCAGGGAGGTTTTTTCCGAGAAATTGTCATCATTGGACTGTCTGTATGTCTTTTTAGTTTCCTGGATTCTACGGACTTTCAGACTGGCCCTCGAATGAGAAAGAGAGAGAGAGAGAGAATTCTTTATTTTCGAGGTTTATAGAATAAGTATTGAATGCATAATTTAATCCAGCCTTCACTTGGAGTATAACCGATAATGACAACACACACACTCTCACTCACACGCGCCCGAGGAGAAAGAGAGAAAGACACCGTTAGAAAAACATCAACACGGAAATTTTTATCTTAATAACTCCTTTTCTGACTTCATTGCAAAATTCGTCTCTGCAGAATACCGATAACGCGTTTTGACCAAGTACACATCTTTAACAAAAATGTGTAATCTTACTTTTGTTGACGAAAATGCCGTGTTAAAGGAAAAGTATATCAGAAAATGTATTTCTCGGAAACACGTTTGAATGTAACCCCCGACCTTTGCCCTCTTACCGGTTTGACCTTAAATTACTGTACAGCGCAGAAGCACTTAACCCAGCAGCAGGGCAGCACCATGATTGCCAAATACAATTTAAGCAAGTAGTGTGCTACGAGTTGTTTACATCTATATTTATACCATACTGTTTTATGTTATAAAAAGCAAAATTTCCATTACGAACCATACAAATGTCAGACAAGATGGCTGCTGAGTGCTCAGCGCCAGAATGGCAAGTCGTGAGCATATCGTCTGCTGATTTAATGTCAGTTCTGACTTTCGTCTCTGTTTTCTGGTCCACACACACAACCCTTCTTTTGGGACGATTTGATGATTCGGGCTCACACACTGGCTTGCCCTGTTTGTCAGTAAGTACGAAAGCGATGGTTGACATCACTTCTAGTTCTGCCAGATGTCTACGCCTGACCAAATCGGAAATTGCGTGTGAGCTTATTACGCCTTACACTGGCTAACGGGATTTTCCGTTTAAACACCTCTGTAGACACGATTGTGTGTTTAGAAAGCTTTTTTTAAAAAAATTACCACAGCCGGGTCACCACAGAGGAAGTCAGCCCGAAGAGAACCAGCTCGATCCTCTACCTCCACCATTTCAGACGCCGGAACCAGAGCACGCCCCCTCCCCAATCACCACCTTTTCCCTTTTCCCCTATAGAAATCACCGACAGGTGGAAGCATTCTCCCACAAACTAAAAAGCATAAGTTGTTCAGAATGAAATATTGATAAATAGAATCTTGTATGCTTTCAGTGTTACACATTTGACTTGTGACCTCAGACTCACGAGACTGTAAATAGTACACAACAATCATCAACACGCAAAGCAGAATTGACGGCTTTAGGAGTTTGCAGTGACCCGTAACGTACAGTACAGATCGCCAGCTGCCAACAGCGGCTAGAAAGCGCAGCCGGCCGTAAAGTGGAAAGTCTTACAGGGTTCTAACATAAAATGATGTGCGCAAGTCCAACGTTCGTTTTCATACATATAATGAATGGTAAACCGCATTTCTTCCTCAGAGCAGCTTAAAAGGAGGGGAAGTGGGAAGAAGAAGAGGGGGTAACCCAAACACCGAGCTTTCAAGGGAAGTAACTACATCAGCGGTACGTACCGAGTAGCTGCACGATCTGCTTTGCCCTCTTCTTACGGTTCGACTAGTATAATATATATGTGCTTTGTCTTCTTATTGCGATTTCCTGCCACTTTACTGCCATTTTACAGAAAGGACTCGGATGAAAACGAAAACATCTGGTGGAAGTAAACAGTCACTCCGCGTGCGCAAGATGGCCGTCTCGAAACTTTTTATTGGCCGGCCTATGTCAGATGGGTTCAGAGATGGACATTTAAAACACATAATCATGGAGAGTGTGATAATGGTCAGCTTTTTTACGACGAGGTAATTATAATTCCATACTTTTGGTTCTGTCTGTATTTCTTCTTCCTCTTCTTGAACAATGCTGAATGCAACTGTCGCGAGTTAGTCATACTATAGTGAGTAGCCAGATCTATTTGTGATTTGATTTGCTTCGTTGCCGGATAGATACTAAGATAAGTCTACTCACAGGAGAAATTAGGCTTTTGTTTTGTAAATAAGCAGTACAAATTTCTTTGATTTTGGTGTCTCTGCAGCCCACAGTTTGCTTACTGCAGGGGTTTGTCTTGTGTTTGTAGTGTGTAAAAGGTCTGTACACAATTTTGTATGGATCGAATTTGTTTTTTTTTTTAAATGAAGGTAGCCATCCATAGTATCGACATTTAAGAGAGTACAGTGTGTACTAGAAGTAACTTGCAGCCAGCAATATATATTAATAATATCGTCACCTTCTTACGAGTAACTTAACTGCACTGTATGAGTATTTTTGTTTCATTGTGCAGTGAAAGTGAAATGATATTAAAGGTGTAAAGGGGACATTCTCCTGAGCTACAAGATGGAAAATTTTTCTTTGGTACAAAACTTTAGGCTGTGAAAATTAATTGGTCATGACACGCACCGAGCATACAATTGAACGACACCATGGTGCGATGCAAAGCAGCAAAACGGAAAAATAGGTCGTCGGAGTCGAGCCACGAGCTACATGAAGACAAGTCTGTGTCACAGTCAAGCACTGTGAATTGAAGATTTTACACAACAAGTAAAAAGAAGAAGCAGACAACACTTAGCAACACTTTTCTCTGCCACTTTGCAGCAGAAAGGCTGCACAGGATGGACACAATGTTCCAGATGCAGAAAGGGACGGACACCGACATATCCCCCAAGCAGGTAAATATCAAAGTCCCTACAACAGACTTGATGAAAAAACCATGCGATGTAGCCACACAAATAGCTAAATTAAATCAGACTCTAGAAGAGAGGAGAGGTGAAATGTTCATCTTAAAGAAGGAAAATGACATACTGAGAATGGATGTGTATCTGATTCAGTGATTGTAAGAAAAAAGAATCAGAACTCTCAGTGAGGGTTTCAGACGCAAAACATCTAGCATCTACAGCAGAACAAAGATCTAATGACTTAGAACAGTACATACGGAGGAACAATGTGAGGATATTTGGGGTCCCGGAGAGTAACTTGGAGACAGCAACCGATTGTGAAAAGAAAGTCTTTCGAATTTTCAATTAAATCCTAGAACTAAGAGACATTACAGAGAAAGACGTCAAAGTGGCTCAAAGAGTGGGTAAAAAATCTCGACAAAACTGATCAAAATAGCAGAGTCAGCAAGAAGGTAGGTTAAGGGCTTCGTTTTTCCAAAAAAAGTAGCTGAGGCAGTTTGAAGGAACAAAAAGCTGAAAGGATTTTAGTATGTGCTCACAGAGGACTTGACGAAAAAGAACTTTCAGCTACTGATGGCATACAAAGGAAAACGGGATAGTGTCAGCGTGGTCAAGATGGGGTGTACTTTATGCAAGGACAGAGGATGGCCAGATTACTCGCATCGTTCACCATTCGCAAACCCCCAATGGCCCACTCCACACCTTTCACTAGCAGACGATGCAGTTGGCGACAGGGGTCAGAGCAATAATCAGTCCTCATTGAGGATCTGCTAGTCTAGCTGTCAGAGAAGAATTCGGGGGAAATGGAGCTTGGTGCAGTGGGAGGTTTAGGCTCATAGCCTGATCCTCTTTTTTGTTTTGTTTTTTCTTTTTTCCTCCGTAGCTCTTATGGTGGAGACTGACAGATTTGACCCAACCCGTGAATGACTTGAGAAGGGAGGTAACTCTTGAGGCGAGAGGTCAGGGTCAGATTTTGAGACCGAACTGTGGGAAATAAAACTTTGCTGTCATCCGAGACTACTGTGTGGAAGAGGCCAAGCGACAGTACGAACATTATCAGGAGTAGGATGATACTCTGTAAGATTTGGCTAAAAAGCTTTCACTCGAGTGCCCTTTTCTTTCTTTACTACATATCCATCTTAGGCTCAGGGGAAGGAGCAGTTTGCTTACACAGCTAATACGCTTTCTTTTCTGCTCCTGACCTGTTTTTCTCTCTCCTCGTACTCTGTCTATTCTGTACAACCTTATTTCTTACTCTTCCTTTCCCCCCTCCTGGAAAACACCACTGACTTTCATAGTTATGAACTCCTGGCGGAGTTTTTTGTCTTCAGCCCTGATTTTATTCTGGTCTGGTCAACAACAAGGTTGAGAGCGGTGTTTGTAGACAGTATCATGACCACAATTTTTGTGTGTGGAGAAAATGAGTAAACGTACGTGTGTGTATGTGTGTGTGTGTCCGTCTATGCTTGGGATAGCTATATATTGCCTATATATATATATATGTCTGTTATGAAGCATGTTAAAATTGTACTTTAAATGTCAATGGTTTAGCCCAACATCAGAAGAGAAAAGATGTTTTTGAATATCTGAGAGATCAGAAGGCTAGCATATACCTTTTACAAGAAACCCACCTTAGATCAGTAGAGCAAAACATAATGAGAACAATGTGGGGCTTTGAATGCCTGGTTAGTGGCAATAGCTCTAACAGTTTGGGGGTTGCCATCCTCTTTAACAATAACTTTGAGTACAAATTGGACAGAGTAATCAAGGGTGACAATGGCTCATTTATTATACTGGATGTGGAGGTGGAGGGCAGAAGAATCACACTAGTAAACATCTATGGACCTAGTGATGGTGACAGTAGTATAGTCATGTAGAAAACGAGCCTTATTATCCCGGAGGAGTGGATTAACCTGGATTAACCTGTGACCTAGGGGATTAACCCAATCGCAACGTGTGCGGACAATGATCCGCACAGCATAAGGTCGCGCTTACTAGCGAATGCGGAAAATAATTCGCGCAACTTTGAAAATTTATTTACGGGGAATCGCTAATCGTCTAAGGTAAAGAACTCCTACATTAGAAAGCTTATTCATTTCTCCACGAGTTGCTTCCCTTATACTGTGTTTAAACCGACAATGAGAACGCTTTTCGGTAAATAAATCGAACCGGGTGTCCACATGTGGTCTGTCACTTGAGAAATGCTAGATTTACTCTTCAAATTACATGCTAAAGCGGAAAATGACATTGTTTTGCAAATTTACTGTGATAAATTGGATGAAGACAAGAGTATTTGTGCCTGAAAGACCCAAGAAAGTGATTACGAAGAGAAAAACGTGCGAGCACGTTGTAAACAATGTCGTGACACTCACACTGTGTACAAGGGATGGCGAGGTCCAAGAAACACAGTAAGAAATGAGTTTTCTTTATTATTAATGTTTAAAACCAAATTTAAATAATGTTTTTATTGTTTGGGGGGATTTTTTAATGAATTTTTGAAAATAGGCTAAAAATGCCCCGTTTACCGGGATGGATCAAGGTACGATTCTGCGTCGCGTTTGAGTTAACCAACTAAGACTGAGTGACGTCATGACCTTGGGTGGGGTGAATGCCCTTGGGGGATGAGCCAATGGGAGTGAATCGTGTCATGAGGTGACCTCACCTTGTTAGAAGGGAAAGAGGTCAAGGTCACACATGGGAGGAAAGTGCGCCAAGGTTTTGAACTAGGTCAAGAGTGCACAGGATAGTAAAGCATGCGCTGACCACTGAACAAGTGGAATCGTTACGTCTAGAGGGTGCCAGCCGACGGAGATAAGATTACACGACTGTTTACTAGAGTGCGCGTAGACCTAAAGCGCGCGAAAAGGGTAGGTGGGTGGGTCATTAGGTGTTGGCGGAGGATAGATTACTGTTCAGTGCTCAAGCATGGGTGTGGGTTATTGTTGGTAAAAAAAAAAAAATCAAAGCTGCCCCCCTTTTTTTAAGTAAATGTCTCTGTGTTTGAGAGGTCAGAGAGTGCCATTGATCCTAGATGGAAGCATCCCTTTACAGCTCTGATTGCAGGTGCCACTGGAAGTGGGAAAACCTGTTTTGTGCAGCGATTTTTAGAGCATCTTTCTGAAATGATTTACCCTATTGTAGAAGAAGTTATTTGGTGCTACGGTGAATAGCAGTCTGGTTATCAGCAGATGAAAGGCATCACATTTGTAGAAGGGCTGCCTGAGGTGGAACAATGGCAGGGAGACAAACGCCAATTGGTCATATTAGATGACCTCATGGCAGAAACTGTTGATCGAGTGAACAAGTTGTTTACCAAAGGAAGTTATCACAGAAATCTGAGTGTGATGTTTATCATGCAGAACCTGTTTGGAAAAAACAGAACAACGCACCATCAGTCTCAATAGTCACTACATTGTCTTGTTTAAGAATCCCAGAGACGCTTCATAGATTACGCATTTGGGTAAGCAGATGTACCCAGGACAACTCAAGTATATTCAGGAGAGTTTTAAAGATGCAACATCGGTGCCTCATGGTTACTTGCTGCTAGACTTGCGACAGGAAACACCGGACCATCTTCGCTTGCGGACTCACATTTTCCCCACGCAACAGCAAGTTGTCTATGTTCAAAAATAAAACAGGAAATGGTCAGCCTGTGTGAGACGCCATGTGCCTATGTTGCAATTTTTGTGTGACGCCAAACCCAGGGTGGTCACAGCCATCGTAAAAGGAGCATCTCCCGATTTAATGAAAGCCATCAGCAAATGCTCTTTGAACGTTTTAAAAGGGCACGTTCATCTGACCCTAGCTCAGAACAGGCCTCTGTGAAAGTATAGAGCTTGCGGCTCCTGGCTAAGAAAAAAACCCACTAAAAGAAAGAAGATTTTACAGAAAGGTGGATTTATAGGTGCCTTGTTGAAACCCATTCTATCAGTGTTGGGGGGTGTTAGGCCTGGGTCAATAACATGGAGATTACCAAGAAGATGATGATGTGAGCAAGTTCAAACATGTTCAGAAAAACGCTGACGAAGCAACCTATTTTTTTAAAAAACCGTGACGATGTAACCCATTTAAAAAATCTGACTGAGCGAGTTCAAACGTTCAGAAAAACGCTGACGAAGCATGTTCAATCAACCCATTTTTTAAAAAAATCTGACTCTGAGCACCGCAGTATCCTCCACTCTGCTTGGTTTGCTGAAATCAGAGCTCACACGTGTGTAAGGGCTTGGTGCGATAACATAGGGGGTCTGGGTGTGATAGCAAAGATGCAGAGAAAAATGCTGACAAAGCAGATTTTTTTAAAAAGCTGAGTCTGAACAAGTTGAAACGTGTTCAGGAAAACGCTGATGAGGCAACCTCACCCCACCCCCAACCCCTCTCCCCCCCAAAAAAAATTTTTTTTACAGTGCACAAGTGTGGGTTGAGATATTTCCGGTAAAACAGTATAAAAACAGAGACTGTGCTTTACTTCTGCCAAGATCTCAGACCGAGAGAGCTTTTTTCTGTCCAAGTTGTGCTACTGCTCCGCCATGGAATTCAGACCGAGTCCTAACCGCAAAGTCAAAGTAAACAGATTTAATGGTACCATGATGGTACAATTTTCAGATTTCACAGAAAAAAAATTTGCTTTAAACTTCCCGCAGTGGGAGCAACTGGGAAAAACTGCTCCCCAAATCGGCCACGCGGTGGCCAATTTAGTAAAGGGTAGGTTTTGCTTTTTGCTTTTTTGTTTTTTAATTTAAGTTCATAGTTGTAATTAATTATTTTGAGGTATTCATTTTATTTTTGCAGAGTTGAGAAAGGAAAAGAAGATTGCAGCAACAGCGACAGCACCAGCCCCAAAACCCGCCCTAAAAAGATCAGCAGCAATAGCAGCAACAGCACCAGTGGCAACACCCGCCCCACCACCAACAGAAGTCATCGAGATAGGAGATGACGATGACAGTGAGTATAAGCCATAAAATGTGTGTGCTTTTGTGATTTTAGCATGTGTGTGAGGGTGTGTTTGTGTGTCGGTGTGTGTTAATAAAGTGTATCTTTTATTGAGTAGATCAGGGGTTGTAAAATGTAACTTGAATTTTTTTTTCAGTTTTCTTCTCTCTTTTTTAATTTATACACCAATACACGTGATCACGCAGACACTCATACTGCAAGTCTGTGTGACGACCATTAGATATTCTTGGTGGATTGTCTGTGTGACTCAACTTTGGATATGTTGAATATTAAGTCTACGTGACGTGATTGTGATATCCTGTGGGATTCCGATGAACAGCAAGTGTAGGTGATGGTGATTAGTTACCTTCCGTAGAGTGTGAAGAGTGTTAAGTTTTTCTGTTGTGATGCAGCTTGATAGCCGTTGTGGCTTTTGAGAAACCGTAGGTCTGAGTGACAAAACTTAGAAATCCTTTTTGGATTAAGTTGTAATAAATGATTGGTAACTTTAGATATACTAACTGTGGATAATAATAAGACTGTGTGAGACTTTGAATCTCTAGTAGACAGATACGTTGATTTTAAAATTCTTTGTGGTAAATTACTTGAGATAGTGGGACAACGATACCCCCCTGAAACTTAGTGAATAGTATGTTGTAGGACTGTGCATGAGAAGAGATGAACTGATTTTGGAGATTTAGATGAAAGGCTTGAACTTGTGTGAAGACAGAAAACGTGGTTAGTTGTTTGATTCAGTTAGTGCAGTTGAGAGTGAGTAGAACCGTAAGTTAGTGAATAGTTGGTGTATACGTGCAGTGATAGTGAAAGGTAGACAGAAGCCGCCATGTGCATCAGAGTAATAAATGCGTGAGTATAAGAGATCGAGTGTGAGCGTGTAGTTTAATAAATAAGGCTGGGTCCTTTTTAGAGAAACTGCTATGTCTCATTGTCTTGTGTTTGTGCGGAGTCGCACGCAGAAGAACACGCCCCCACACCCTTGGTCGCTTGGTGACAGTAAAATGTGTGGCCGAGTGGTGTGTGACATATAGAAATGCTGTTCCATGAGAAAAATGGGGGTCCACAAGCGTAGATGGTCCGGTGTTTCCTGTTGCAAGTCTAGCAGCAAGTAACCACAAGGTGCCGATGTTGCATCTTTAACTCTTTGACCCCACAGGGACCCGCAGGGCTAAGATACCCCAGAGGAAGCCTGCATAGATTGACACGTTTTAAAAAAAATACCACTTAAAAACTACAATACGCACAGTAATATATTTTACATATTTAGAAAGATCTATTCTTCGGCATCACAATGGAAACAATACTTTTAGTTAAAAATATTAAATACTACTTACTATTTGGTGCCAAATGTAGTCACTTTTGGCACACACAACAAACGAAACACGTGTAGCCATTGTGAACAATGGAAGTAGACCTGGCCAGCCGCTACACTAAACCTCGTTTGGCAAGCCAAAACTGTTTCCGAAACTCATTTAGACAGTTCAGGGGAAACAACCGATGATAGAGCTTTACAATGATACAAAGTTTACTTCCCTTATACCGTTAAATGCGTTGCTGCAAATGTTCAAATTTGCCGCAAGTTTGTCGGTGCGCAGAGTCGCTAGTCGTTTTGTTGTCGCAAGTTAGCCGAACCCAATGGGGTCAAAGAGTTAAAACTCTGCAGAATATACTTGAGTTTTCCTGGGTACATCTACTTACCCAAATGTGTAATCTGCGAAGCATCTCTGGGATTCTTAAATAAGACGATGTAGTGACTGTTGAGACTGATGGTGCACTGTTCTTTGTTTTTTCCAAACAGGTTCTGCACGATAAACATCACACTCAGATTTCAGTGATGACTTCCTTTGGTAAACAACTTGGTCACTAGATCATCTGTTTCTGCCATGAGGTCGTCTAATATGACCAATCGGTGCTTGTCTCCCTGCCATTGTTCCATCTCAGGCAGCCCTTCTACAAATGTCACACCTCTCATCTGCTGATATCCACTGCCATTCACCATAGCACTAAATGACTTCTTCTACAATAAGGTCAGTCATTTCAGAAAGATCCTCTAAAAATCGCTGTACAAAACAGGTTTTCCCACTTCTGGTGGGACCTGAAATCAGAGCTGTAAAGGGATGCTTCCATCTAGGATCCACGGCACCCTCTGACCTCTAAAACACAGAGATATCTACTTAAAAATTGTGTACACACATTCCCAGCTCTTTCACCCCACCCACTCCAGGGGGCCGCCTACATTGTATAAGAGCAGACCTTCAGGTATGACCTTCACCTATTTCGTTGAAAAATATGGTCAACGCGCTTTACTCTCACATGTGATCTTGACCTAGTTTTAAAATGGCATTCTTTACTCCATGTGACTATGACCTATTTCGTTTAATAACATTTACTCCCATTGGCCGATCCCCACCTTCCAGGTCATCCACCCCAAGGTCACTTGGCCAAGGTCAAGGTTGGTCGATTATCCCTAGGTCACTCGGTCAAGATCAAGGCTGCTCCTGCTTGTAGGGGTCGTTTTTAACATGACTATACTACCTTTGCAGCATTGTAAAACTGTTTTGTTTCACCATGATTCCTTACTGTCGTGTCACCCACAGGTCACAGTTTTTGTCATTATCTGTTCCTTTTTAATAAAAAATGATAATATTCTTACAAAATCAACTCACCATCAGGTGGTTTATCTGAATGCACATCTGTTGTTCAGGATGATGATTTTCATGATAATGAGTCCTTATTGCCATCCATAAAATGTAACCTGGACACAGAAACTAGCATTGACTTGAAGCGCATCCTTATTAATAGCAATGTTTTTGGCTGGGGAATAGGTCTGCAGGTAGCTGTGTGTATTGTTCATATACTTGATCACTAATCAGTAAACAAAAAGTAACAAAACAACATTTAGTGCTTGTTATAGGTAATTTCAAATATTCATGCTTTCAATTTGCAGTGCAAGACCATGGCTAGTTGTGAAAACCAGATACGATCTATATCCACCTCTTCTGCATGTGTGACTGGAGACTTTGCGCCCTGTGCTAGAAAAACACAAGGGAACATCTGCAGTGTCCTGCGAACAATGGCAACAAGTCAGCAGTGGGAGCAGGCTACAAAACTTTCTCTGAAAATTTGTTGAGCTTGGAATGTAGATGCCTATGGACATTAAACTGGCTCGACTAGATGAAGGTTCTGGTGTGGAAAATACTTTTGTCCAACATTCTGCATTGCTCCATGGTCATGCTGACTGAAGTTTAACAGAACTTAAAGGTAGTTTGTCTGGCTTATGAGTCGCCAAAACAACCAACTAGTGTAAAGTGTTTTGACGAAAACAAGACTCTCAGTTAACATCCAAAACTGCCCAAAGACATTAAATGAGCAAGATACTCAACCAATCTGTTTTCTGTGTTCTCAAAAACTTAGGAATGCATCAATTTTCAGACTTGATTCCAAGTTACGCCACTGTGCAACTTTCTTACAAAACCATAACCTGCAAGCAAATCTCCCTTGTGGTGATGTGATTTCACAAGAGGCAAAATATCACCCCAGGTGTCTCCCAACACTAACTATAATTGTCTGCACAAGCTAACTCTACATCTACACTGATTTAAAATAACACAGAGAGACATACCCTTACGATAAGTTATAGCTCAGTTCAAAATAACTCTTTCCTTACAAAAGCAGCACATAACCAATGCATACAACTAAAGTAGAAAATGTCAATACCATATATCAATTCAAAGGCAGTTCACCACTTCACATAACTTTCCTTAACTATCTTTCAAAGCAAACGTCTCAAATCAAGGCAGATCATCACTTTACCTAACTTCCTTAACTATGTTCCCATGAAAACATCTCGATTCAAAGGCAGTTCACCATTTTACTTCTTGAACTATCTTTCAATCCAAACATATCAGTTCAAAAGCAATTCACCACTTCACCTGAGTTCCTTAAATATCTTTCAATGTAAAACATACCAGTTCAAAGGCAGTTCACCATTTCTCCTAACTTAACTATCTTGTCATGCAAACATCTCAATTCAGAGGTAGTTCACTAGTTCGCCTAACTTGCTTTACTGTCTTCAATGTAAACATATCAGTTCAAAAGCAATTCACCACTTCACCTGACTTCCTTAAATATCTTTCAATGTAAAACATATCAGTTCAAAGGCAGTTCACCATTTCTCCTAACTTAACTATCTCGTCATGCAAACATCTCAATTCAGAGGTAGTTCACTAGTTCGCCTAACTTGCTTCACTGTCTTCAATGTAAACATATCAGTTCAAAGGCAGTTCACCACTTCACCTACTTAGCTTTCAGTGTGGTGTGGGTGTCTCTTTCGGATGCACTGTTGGACCGTGGCCTTGATATCAACCGCCGGGATCATAACGGCCAAACAGGATTGATGAAACGCACTGTTCTGGAGTAGTTCCTTGACATAAACAATGACCCATGTTCTCTTTTCAACATCTTGCTGGACAGAGGGGTTAGTCCTGCGGTGGACGATAGGGGATGGATGATGGTTACGAAAGTCCTGAAGATCCACAGGAGGCATTAAAAAAAGCACAGAAAATGATAAAAGTAAAGCATTTTGATTTGGATGTCCTCAAGAATTTTGAAAAATGTAAAATAACAATTATACTTTCTGCACATAAGAGTATTTGACAGTATTAGCTGGAAATTTCAACTCCAAGAACCTGACTAACACAATTGACATCAGATCTGCAAGTGACATCTCCGCCAGTTATGTTTCTGTCACCTAGAAAGCAAAGAAAATAAAACAAACTTTTAAAAACATCCGAAACCATCAGTAACATATTTTACTTGTAGCCAAGGATGAGTAACACAGCCAATATGCTATAACTAAATTCTGATAGAAACATTCAAATTTTAAAAAGTTATGTTGTATCGTTTGCATTTGTTTAAATTTGCCTTTAGTCAGCAGTATAGGGAGGTCCTGTCACAAAAGTAGTTGCTTCTTCAGCATGTTACAGACTTTTTTCGCACACCACAGAATCCATAGTTTGAGAAACCACCTTCAAGAGATGGTTTGGAGATTATGGCAGCAATACTTTCATGGTCATACCACAGGAAATCCTTGAATTGCTTCGTCCGAAAGAAACATTTTTTTCTCTTCGCTGCATGCCCGCAATTGACATAAACCTCACCAGCGTTTATGTGTTTTACATCTATCCAGCAGCTGTGAGGCCCTTTTTGCTACACTAGCATCACTGCAACAGCAAATTTATACAAATTCATTTAAACCTTTTATTTTTATTAATCTATTGAGCTATTTTGATAATAATAATAATGTAATTAAAGAGAAGAAATTAAAATAAACTTCGCTTGTCCACGGAACTTGTAAGTGATTTATATTTATCTGTACTTGTTTGTACCTTCCTGAAGAAGGCGCCATGCCCCGAAACGATGATTTGTTGTCTGTCTAAATCTCGCTTGGCTAAGGTTTTTTGTTGCACCATGGAACTGTAGCGTCATTTAGGAAACTCCGTCCTGCAGTTGTGTTAGAAATCAACAAGTGGTGAAGTTGACGAAAAGTCGTCTTATCTGTAGTGTCAGATAAGAAAGTTTGACCTGTTAGTATGTACAAGGACGCCAAATTGCCTGAGAACAGGGATTCTTATTGGGCCGAGTATGGTGAATCGACAACCTTGTAAAAAAGAGAAACCACATTGTTCTGGGTGGATGTTGTGAAGGGATGACTGTGTACATGAATAGATCGTCTGCATGGGGCTTGCCATCCGAAGCAACGGGACCACACCATCGTCAAGCAATGTCATTATTTTCCATGAAAGACACTTACCTGGTCTCTCGGTGTGCTGGACCTCACAAGTAAGGTTTGGTTTGATCCAAAACTCTGTGGGCTCTGGACTGTGCAAGACTGACAACATGGGATATTAATCTCAGCTTTATATTTCAGTTTAGTCACTACCTTCAATCCCCATTTATATTTTGTGAACTGTATGTCAATGTATCTCTTACAATAACCTTGTCTTGTGCAAACATTTTATTTCTTAGAAACACAAATCCTCTTGTGTCATATTCAGATGAAAGAGCAGCAACTTTCCCTTGTGCATGTCTTGGTTGGATGTTTTACATGATTTTGTGTGTATATGGTGATTATTTCGAGAAAATTGTAAGTTATGGAGACAGTATATTTTTGTTGTTTTTAATAAAGAATCCCTTTGAAATCAGAACGACACTGAATAATGGAGCATGTATTTGAATGACTGTGTGGGGGTGGTGGGAGGGTGTGTATGCACGCATGTATTGGTTGGTTTGGTTTTTTTCGGCACAGTGAGAAAGCTTGTCCCATGTATAACCAATTGCTTGTTATATGTTTAAGAATATTCGATAGAGTATCAAAGCAAGATCAAGGTATGTGTAGCTTTTATCATATGTAGTGTATGTAGCTTTTATCATATGTAGTGCATGTGTAGCTTTTATCATACTACTGTACACTTCCTACTACAAGCAGAACAGGATTAATAAAGGATAGCGGTAATTATTGAAGCCTTCATGCTTGTCTCAAAACAAGACTCCTCAACCAAAAGGGACCCAACTCTAGCAGCATGAGTTGCTTCCCTCAACAAGGAGTGGAGCATCTGTATATAGGTCGGTGCTGCTTGTTATGGGACCGGCAACTATTTAAACGGAAATTTCCGTTAGCGTCGACGCGGGTGATCATTTGTTTTGCAAAGACCCAGGGATAGGAGATTTTACTTTTTCTTTCGTTTTTGGTACTTTCAGAGTCTGTTAGAGACGCGAAACATTTTCAAATTCGACCTGTTTCTAGCTGTTTTAATGAGTGTGTGGCCGTCCTGAACAAAACGCAAAACAAAATTAAGGGATGGGGGATGTGGAGGCCGGTGGATTGTAGCCGTCGGCCCTTAATTATTTCTAGTTCTCAGGCTGCACTGCACGCAGTATAAGCCTGAACTTGACTGTATGACTAGAAGGGTCTGCTTATTACTGGGGTAGGTCAAATGGTTCACTTACTGATTGCGACACATTCGGCAATCCAATGTGCTATGGTCTTGCATATTACGGATCCCTACGCCTTCTGAACGAGGAGCCATGCAGCGACTTCCGTGTTCACAAGACGAAGTAGTAGTGTCCCTCAACGGTCAAATATAGGGGGATTTCCGCCCAGTAGTACAATGGAGACACCAGTGGGTCTTGATTCAGGTTTCCAAGTCTGGAGGGCCATGTGCATTTTTTTCCCCAAAATTTCTTTCATTGGCCATTCAAAACACAGTATGATCATGTGATAAACACTAAGGATGGGCAAATTTACAGACTCAGCCATCTTGTCATGAGAAGTGGGTGGTAAGTAGTATCATTATCTTCGCTAAACCTCACAGCTTCACGCGAAGAGGTGTGTGAAAACACACACACCCTATATAAGCAAACTCTAACAGTTGTACAGTGGGTTAGTTACGCATTGAGTACAAGATGCATGTAGATGTGCTTGTGTATCGTCACTTCGATGCTACAGTTTGTCATCTAGCGGCTTTTCTTCCCGCCTACCGTCCGAAAACCAACATCAGACCTGTCGGTCAGCGTTCTCTTAGTTTCCCTGATCCTAAAGCCTGGAACACGCTGACTGCTAAACTAAGGTATGCCCCTTCGCTTGCTACATTTAAAACAACTCAGAACCCATCTTTTTCATCTCGCCTTCCACTGATTTCACTGAGCTTGTTGGTAACGCTGACCCACGCTGAGAGAGAGAGAGAGAAAAGAGAGAGGTTGATGGAGTCTGTGGTGGGAGTGTTTGGATTTGGAGTGTAACCTATTTGTATTGTGGTTGTTTGTGTAAAGCGTGTTGAGCCCTACTGGAAAATGGGATATGAAACAAAAACTAAATTATTATATTTTATTATTACCATTGTTATATAATGAATGTTATTATAGTATTTTCATATGTACACACTTCTACACGCAGACAGTGACTTCGGGCGTGGATATAAGTTCGAATAAGTTAAGTCCATTTATAGGTATTTTCTTTGCATCTTTCGGTCGCTCTGTCGGTCGGTCGGTCGGTCGGTCACGCATAGGTATGTATACATATGCACGTCTTTGTCTACGCCGCGCAGACCCATATACTACAGTCACCACCACCACTACAACCACCATAACATCATCTCAGACCAAAGCCTCACATGTCACACCGCATCACACAAAGTGAATTATGGAGTTTTTAAAAAGCCTGTATCACAATATACATAAACTTCACGCCATAGCTATAATTTTCTCACTTCTCTTCTGTTCACTTTCCGTCATTCTGTCACTGCTTTGCTTTCAGCGCGGACCCAACAGAACTGATACAGGCCCTGAGGTCACAGAGTCAGGCAGTGCTCTTAACACTCCCGATAGATGACGTCACATCCACTGGAATGGAACAAGCCACACACAGTCAGCAGGAAACTCGTCAAGAAAGCGACGCCATGGTTCCGGAAAGTACAGTGCTGCTGAACTCAGCTGCTGAAGCTGGTAACTGGCAGCTGGTGAAAGATCTCATTTCAAATGGTGACATCACATTCCTCAATATACAGCAGGCCTCCATCCTGCAGAAACTGGCTTCTGCCACAGAAGTTAGTCATCAGCTTGTTAAGGATATACTGCTGAAACTATTTTCAAATGAAGAACAATCTGCAAGACTGAAAAAAGTCGCACAGGACGCTGTCCTTGAGGCGGCAAAGAATGACAACTGGAGCATGTTGATGACGTTTTTGATGGCAGTCGACTGTGTCCTTGAAGATGAGGCCAGCCTTTTCTCACTATTGGAGTTGATGTCGTCTAGTCACACTCTGACGGAAATGCCGTATCTACACACAGACGTGCTGAGTGCAGTCTGGGGACATTCACACCAGACGATACTCAACAGCAAAGACCGGAGAGTCCACAACATCTTCGTCCAGCTGGCAGCCAAACTCAGCATGTGGTCACGTGTCTGTGACGTTCTGGTCACCAAGCCTGATCTGAACCTTCTGGACAGAGATGGTCTGTCAGTCCTGCACAGACTCGTCATGTGTCCGGACAGCAGGTTTGACTCTCTACTTCCGGTTCTTCTGGAGCATGGAGCTGACGTCAACCTCAAGAACGCGCAAGGAGACGGAGTGCTGCATCTGGCTGCCACAAACCAGAAGTTTCCGCATGCGCCTGGTTGTTTGAGAAAAGCGGACAGAAATAACAGCAGCACGTCTGAGCACTTTGAGTCAGAGATCATGAAGAAATATCAAAATATGTGTGCTGGTTCTAAACGCCAGGCCCTAGCAAACCTGATTAACCATTGTGATAACGTTGACGACAGGGACAAAGGAGGAAGTACAGCAGTAATGTTAGCTGCAAAGAACGATAACTGGGAATTTGTGAGAATGTTGATGGATCACGGAGCACGTGCAGATCTCGCTGACGACTGTAAAAGATCAGTGCTGCATATTCTAGCTCTCTCGGAGTCGCCCATGGACATCACGACGTATGGAACCCTTGTCAATGTGTCTCTAAACAGAGGGGCTCAGGTAAACAGTGCTGACTTGAACGGCGATTCGGTTCCCCACCTGGCTGTGAAATCCAAAAACTGGGCTTTGCTTAGTGTTCTAATAGCGCTCGAAGCGAACTTAGAATTTGCAGATAGTGCGGGATACAGCTTCGTGCACAGACTGGCTATGACAGAAACCGAACATGCAAAAGAAGTCGCTGAGATATTTTCACTTCTTTCTCGCCAAGGGGCAAATATAGAACTTCCATGCGCAGACGGCAACACAGCATTGCTCCTAGCTGCTAGGCAACACAACTGGGAACTAGTCAAACATCTTGTACACTTAGGAGCCAACGTACGCCACTGTAACATGGAAGGTTTAACTGCTGTACACCATCTTGCTGTGTCAGAGTCGCGTTCACGGGAGACACTTGTGTGTCTTCATGTCCAACTATATGACCCTGAACACACAGATGTTATGTGTATCCTAGATCTTCTCCTGGAGAAAGGAGGCGAACTGGAGGCGCGGTGTTCAAATGGCGAAACTGCGTTACACGTGGCGGCCAGGCATGGAAACTGGGTCATGGTCAGACATTTGTTTCAGCGAGGAGCAAAACTCCATGACCTTGATGGCCAAGGTCGTCATATTGCCGAGAGACTCATTGAGTGTGAGTGTGGAACGGACGCTTGTGAGACCGACGTAGTGCTTAGAGTTTTTCTGGATAGTTACGCAGCAACACATGCGATTGAAGGTCCTAACTGGGATTCCATCCTGCAGCTTGCCGCGAAGTACGAGAAGTGGAGGATTGTGGATCACGTTCTCAGATGCCGTGGAGGAAGTGTCGACCAATCATACAGCGAGGGGCTGAGTGTTGTTCATAGGATGGTCACGAGCCGAAGCGAGACATTCAAAGCAGGGTGGAGTTCTTGTTACGCCAAGTCTGTCTTAGATCGGTCGAAAATTCTCGACAAACCTCGACTCGTCTCTCTTATTCATCAGGCCGCTGCTGCTGGAAATGTCGATATCGTCGACGCTTTGCTGGACAATTTGGAGGATGTGAACAAGACAGATGGCGAAGGACTAACGGTTCTTCACAGAGTGGCTCAGTGTTGTGTGTCTACATCAGTAGCTCTAATTAGACGCCTTGTAGAAAAGGGGGCGGATGTGAACAAACAGTGTCCTAGCGGTGACACGGCTCTACATTTAGCAGCTAAGAGTGGCAACTGGTTGGTTGTCCAGCACCTGTTAAAGTCTGGAGCTTTGGCCAGTGCTCTTGACAGTGAAGGCATGTCAGTTCTTCACCGGCTGATGGCCCAGTCACATTTAAGGTGTAAACAGTGTGTAAAGAACCCATCTGCTAGGAAGCCAGCCAAGTTACTTGCTGCTATGTTGTCCAAACGAGCCTTGATTAGTCAAAGAGATTTTGACGGCAACACCCCTCTGCACCTGGCTGTAAAAAATGAACACTGGGACATGGCGAGTGAGCTGTTGTTCAGAAGGGCGCCCTTGAAAGAATGCGATGCTGGTGGGTGCACAGTCCTTCACACGCTTGCCAAGCGCCTTAAATGTCATACCCATGAGTGTTCTCCCTTTATTCAGCCATGCCTTCAAATGGAATCCTCACCTACTGTTACTTGTGACGCGAACGATACACTACCATCTGGAAACGGTTGTGTGGCCTGCAGCATCGACGATGACGTGGACTCTATGTTTCTTTTCTCCAGTCGCTTGAAGGAGAATCTAAATCATCTTTTCCTCTTCCTTCATCTTTTCGACTTTCTCTTTGACAGCACAACGCCCATCGATGCAGTAGACAGTGACGGGAACACAGCCCTGCTCTTGTCGGCAAAATACAGCAACTGGGACATCACACAACAACTGCTGCTCAAAGGTGCAAATCCATTTTCAGTCGATCATCGTGGCTTCTCAGTGCTACACGTTCTGGCTTCTCAACAGTCGACGCCTGGGGAAAGTTATGGGACTGAAGCCGTGAAGAGGAACTTACGGAAACAGTTCATCAAGCAACGTACTGACATCACCAGACGAGATGCAGAAGGCAACACGGCCATACAAGTGGCGGCAAAGCACGGCAACATGGACATGGTAGAAGAACTGTTAAAGTTTCACCGGAACGTGAACGACGTTGACAGCCATGGCTTCACCTTGTTGTGCAGAGCTGCTATGACGTCATCTCCCATCTGTAAAAAGATCGTCTGCCGCCTGCTACAGAGGGGTGCTGACGTCAACATCACGTGTCCGGAAGGCCACAGACCTCTGCTGCTGTCAGTTTTGTACAATAACTGGCCCATAGCATTATTACTGTTGCGCAGAAGAGCTAACAGAGATATTTTATTTCAGAAAAAAAGTCTATTGATACAATGCCTTCTAGAGGACACTAACTCTGAAGAAACGCAGGAAGATAAATCAAAATTTCTTTTTACACTGGTTATTTCGAAAACAGTGGACATAGCGACGCATAGAAGTTCAGACGGCAAATCTGTCCTACAGCATGCATTCATGACTAAACAGTGGAATACTGCACGAATACTTCTTCAACAGACAGCGTGCTTAGACCCAGAATCTCTAGCGGGAGAATATGTTTTCCATGCTCTGGCAGCCATGGCCTTGCAAGTGAAAGATGAAAAATGGATTTTGCCCCTGATGCCTCACCGTAACTTCAACATCAACTTACGTGACGGCAATGGCGAAACGCCACTGAGCATCTTGGCAAAAAATTACCAGTGGAATTTGGTGAGGCGGTTTGTGAAGCTTGGAGCAGACGTGAATATGCCCGACAGCCAAGGATGGACCGTAGTTCATAGACTGGCTGAGCAAAATGTTCGCTTGCATGGAGAGAACTTCATATTAAAGCTTCTAGAACTGTTTCTGGAGGAAGGTGCAGACATAAACACCACGGGACCTGCAGGTAAAACAGCTGTAATTTTGGCGCTGGGTAAGGAAAAGTGGAAAATGTTTT
Organism: Lanistes nyassanus; assembly: GCA_004794575.1. Taxonomy (NCBI): domain Eukaryota; kingdom Metazoa; phylum Mollusca; class Gastropoda; order Architaenioglossa; family Ampullariidae; genus Lanistes; species Lanistes nyassanus. Next base: position 31,145 of record SMGT01007032.1, on the reverse strand, counting down.
GGCGTCTGATACATGCAGGAGCGCAGATTGACTGGGCTGAAGCTGATAAATGTTTGATCCTTGAAAATGTTTGTCACATTCCAAGCAGATATGCGCAGGACAATAATTTAAAGCACGCTGTAAAATCCATTTTAAAACACTTTTCTAAAGCAAAATACTCACCCGAAAAGACAACCCAGTCATCAGCACTTCGCGCAATTGAAAAGTGCGTTCGATTTTCCAACTGGACAATGGCCGAGCTGTTACTTCATTATGGACCAGAAATCGATTTTAACGTCACGCTAAGTGGGGAACCCCTGCTATTCACAATGCTGTCGTCATACACAAAGAGAAATCACCAGCGATGGGTTTCTTTTCTGGACGCACTGATTGACAAGGGGCTGGACATTAACGTCAGAGATAACTCCGGTAAAACCGTGTTAATGACACTGGAAGTTATGCTGTGCCTTGTTAGCCACAAACCACCTGCCTTCATCGAGGTGTTGCTTCAAAGAGGAGCAAATCCGCTGCTAGTGGACAGCACAGGAAGATCACTTCTTACGAACTTTGTACATGGATTTGGTTGGTATTCACTGAGGCCGGTCACCTACCTCCTAGAGCTAGGAGTGATTCCCTACGAGCGATTCCTTGAAGGGGCTAGAACGATCTCTGCTTCCCCCATGAAAATAACTGTCCAGAGAAAGGACGTGAATCTTCTCAAGATTCTCTTGGAATGCGGCGCCAGCTCCAACTCGGAAGTCTTCGCTCTCAACACAGAATGCCAGAAGAACAAGGCACAGGCTGAGGGAAACAGACGCACAGAAGAGCTGGAACAGGTCTGTGAGATCCTGGGACAGGCAGCAACACGACCTCGGTCTTTGGAGTCTCTGTGTCGGCTCGCTGTTCTTCGCTGCTTGCCGTGCTCTCTCAGCCACAAAGACCATGTCAGGTCCCTTCCGGTGCCGGCTCTTTTGAAGTCGTACCTGTTGTTCGCTGACGTGCTGCCCGATTCTGTTGTACAGACAGAACGTAACGAAAGCTCTGATGAGGATTAGGATGAGGAGCAAGAGGAGGAGGATGAAGAAGACTATATGTAGTTGTTGAGGATGAATATCAAATCTGTGCTGAGTCGATATTAACTTTTCCCGATTAATTCTCTCCCTCACTCGCTCGCTCTCTCACACACACTGCGAGATTCAACCCGAGAGAAGTCTTCAGCAGAGAGCGCAAAGGGCTATGGCAGGGCTCCTTTTGACATATCAGCTAATGAAGCAAATAACAGCGGCGATGAATCTGTTGTTTCTTTTTACAGGACACGGAGACCAAAGTAGATAGATATAATAAAAGTGTCGGGGATAACAATTTACAAGGCAGGATGATTAATAATTTAAAAGTCCTTTTCTACAACGTTGAAGGCGTCTCCAAGTTACATTGTGATCTGTTAAATTACGCGAAGTACTTTCACTTGAGTATTGTCTTCGAGTTGAAACATCCTATGCTTTTTAAATTTAAAACAAGGGAACTGGACCTAGCTAGAAAAAGAGAAAGACGAAGACAATCTACATGTTTCCGGGCACTACCACTTCATCAGGACGACATCAAAACGACGAAAAAAGAAAAAGACTTAGATGCAGTAGATGTGGCGCGTGGGCTGCATAGCAGGAGAATGCATCTACTGCAGCTAAGTCTTTTTTTCCTTTTTCTTTTTCGTTTTTTTCGGCGTTTTGTGTCGTCCTGATGAAGGGGTAGTGCCCCGAAACATGTAGATTGTCTTCGTCTTTGTCCTTTTCTATCTTGGTCCAGTTCCCTTGTTTTAAATTTAATTTGGACTTTCCTCCAAGCGCCAGTCACTTGTTTTTCTTTTACATTCTATGCTGTTGTTTCACCAACGTTATTCTCCTTTCATAAACTGTTTGTCTCACCTGCTGTAAAGGTATTGCAGGGATTAGGACGGCTGTCTGGTGTTATTTTAGTATTTTTAAAAAGTAATGGAATACTTGCACAAGATTGAAATCGAGTGTGATAATATGATTGCAATACATATCTCAACAGATCCTGTGTAGACCTAAACGAATAATACTGTTAGGTGTTCACATTGGTCCAATATATTCTTCTTTCTACAAAGTGAGAGCTTGTTGCAGTTGTACGTAGATTTGACATGTCGATGTCGCGTTTATCAGATTTATAAAATACTTGTTTTGGAAATTAAAGAACCACGTGAGTTTTAAAAAAATGACTCTTTGCATTTGATCTTTCAGATGTGGTCAGATTTACACCTAGCTGACAAAAAAGCGAACCAAACAGTTGAAATATTTGTTCGATTTTGGTCATAACTCGAGTTCTTGCAACACTTGTAACGTGCATTTTGAAAATTCAAACCGGGCGAAGCCTGTGATATTGAGGACTGATCATTAAAAGCAATAACACTTAACCGAATGGCCGGGCCGCCCTTCCTACACACTGCATTTACGCATAGTCAGTATGTATTCGAAATTAGTCAAAATGTAGACCTACATAGCAAACACTACTCAGTTCAGGAAATGGCAAGTATTTTTCAAATTGGCAGCATGAAAATAGAGTGCCTGTGTGAACCCCTTGGCCATAGAGCTGGTCTGTTATGTCTGTGCGGCTGACGCACAATCAGTGTGCTGAGAGCAGCTGCTAAATCTGGGCAACATGAGATGCTGTACATCTATTGACGTTTGTCATCGGCTTTTCTGCCTATGTCAAGGTTGAAAGAAAACACCTAACTTAATATTTGGATTGGGTTCGCTGGGCATGCGAGTGCGTGTCCCCATTATTTCATGTAAAAGTGAGTATATTACACATTCACCAAGTAAATATTCTGTGAAAGAGAATCCCTCTCCCTTCCCACAGTGAAGCGAGCGTGAATGACGCACATGGAGGTGTGCGAACGACGTCAATCAAGCAGGTCATGACATGACGCAATGGAAAAACAAAAATACGTCGCCGAGCGGGCGATATTTTGTGACGGTACACCGCACAGCATGAAGGACCCCGACCCTAGAGACAAAAGCTATCTCATCTAGCGGCTTTTCCTCCCACCTACCGTCCGAAAACCAACCTCAGAGCTGTTGGTCAGCGTTCTCTTAGTTTTCCTGATCCTAAAGTCTGGAACACGCTGGCTGCTAAACTATAAGGTATGCCCCTTGGCTTGCTACATTTAAAACAACTACGACCCATCTTTTTCATCTCGCCTTCCACTGATTTCACTGAGCATTGCGTACCCTCTGGAGCATCATTAGCATATCAGAGCATACGTCACGTACGCATGCGCATAAAGCGCTGAACGCAGAAGCCGCTGCATCCGGGGGCAATTTTCTGTCTGATTCAAAATTGTTTCGAAGCAGCTTTTCCCAAATGTGCAGCTGAGCGAAGAGGATGTTCCTGGTGCTTTATTATCGAACACAAGTATATTAGACAACACAGTTACGTCACTTGAAAGGTTACAACTGAAGCCCCCGGCAATGACCTCTGGCCACATGGTTCATTTCCGGAATCTATTTTTAGGATTTTCTTAGGACCTAGTTTTCCCAGAGGGTACGCACATTGGTAACGCTGACCCACGCTGAGAGAGAGAGAGAGAGAGGTTGGTGGGGTCTGTGGTGTGAGTGTTTGCATGTTGAGTGTTACTTATTTGTATTGTGGTTGTTTGTGTAAAGCGTGTTGAGACCTACGGGAAAATGGGATATGAAAGAAAACTGAATTTTTATTATATTTTATTATTACCATTTTTATATTATAAATATTATTATAGTATTTTCATATTTACACACTTCTACACGCAGACAGTGACTTCGGGCGTGGATTTAAGTTGGAATAAGTTACTTCCATTTATAGTAATTTTCATTGCATCTTTCTGTCGGTCGGTCGGTCGGTCGGTCGCGCATAGGTATGTATACATAGACACGTCTTTGTGTACGCCGTGCAGACCCATATACTACAATCACCAATAACCTCAACATCAACTTACGTGACGGCAATGGCGACACGCCAGTGAACATCTTGGCAGAAAATCACCAGTGGAATTGGGTGAAGCGGTTTGTGAAGCATGGAGCAGACGTGAATATGCCCGACAGCCAAGGATGGACTGTGGTTCACAGACTGGCTGAGAAAAATGTTCGCTGGCAGGGAGAGAACTTTATATTAAAGCTGCTAGAACTGTTTCTGGAGGAAGGTGCAGACATAAACACGACGGGACCAGCAGGTGAAACAGCTGTAATTTTGGCGCTGGGTAAGGAAAAGTGGAAAATGTTTTGGCGTCTGATACACGCAGGAGCGCAGATTGACTGGGCTGAAGCTGATAAATGTTTGATCCTTGAAAATGTTTGTCACATTCCAAACAGATATGCGCAGGACAATAATTTAAAGCTCACAGTAAAATCCCTTTCAAAACACTTTCTAAAGCAAAATACTCACCCGAAAAGACAACTCAGTCATCAGCACTTCGCGCAGAGATAACTCCGGTAAAACCGTGTTAATGACACGGGAAGTTATGCTGTGCTTTCTTAGCCACAAACCACCTTCCTTGATCAAGGTGTTGCTTCAAAGAGGAGCAAATCCGCTGCTAGTGGACAGCACAGGAAGATCACTTCTTACGGACGTTGTAGAAACATTTGGTGAGTATTCACTGAGGCCGGTCATTTACCTCCTAGAACTAGGAGTGATTCCCTACGAGCGACCCCTTGAAAGGGCTAGAACGTTCTCTGCTTCCCCCACGCAAATAGCTGTCCAGAGAGAGAACCTGAGTCTTCTCAAGATCCTGTTGGAATGCGGCGCCAGCTCCAACTCGGAAGTCTTCGCTCTCAACACAGAATGCCAGAAGAACAAGGCACAGGTTGAGGGAAACAGACGCACAGAAGATCTGGAACAGGTCTGTGAGATCCTGGGATAGTCAGCAACACGACCTCGGTCTCTGGAGTCTCTCTGTCGGCTCGCCGTTGTCCGCTGCCTGCCGTGTTCTCTCAGCCACAAAGACCATGTCAATTCGCTTCCGGTGCCGGATCTTTTGAAGTCGTACCTGTTGTTCGCTGACTTGCTGACCGAAGTTAACGAAAGCTCTGATGAGGATGAGGATGAGGAGCAAGAGGAGGAGGAAGAAGACTTTGTGTAACTGTTGAGGATGAATATCAAATCTGTGCTGAGTCGTCATTAACTTTTCCCGATTAATTCTCTCCCTCACTCGCTCGCTCTCTCACACACACTGCGAGATTCAACCCGAGAGAAGTCTTTAGCACGGAGTGCAAAGGGGTGTGGCCAAAGAAAGCCCAAAGAAAATCTAGTTTCACGGAACTCTGCCTGCCGTCGTGGTCAGCTGTATTTTAAGTGCCAGTCAATGTTAAGGTGAGAGACGTGCATGTTAGTTATACGCATTAAAATAGTTCACTGCATCTGAACAACTGGCAAAATCCCATCATCTATTGGACATGATGAGCACACGGGCTCAGTATAATCTCTCTCCCCCTTCGCACCCCCTCTTTTTTTCGCCTTCCTCCACCTTCCTGAGCTGATTTCAAATTTCGTGCTAGTTTATGTTTCTTTAGTTCTTCTGTAAGGTTTCCCCTTTCTTTGCTATTTAGGTTACACTCTAACAGCACGTGCGATGTGTTAAACCTATCACCATAGCTACAACTTAGTGGATTTTTGTACATCATGTGGTATTCGCCATTTAATCTCATTCTGCTTATTCTTGCCTGGTTTGTTCTAGTAGATTTCAATAATTGTACACTGTTACTCGGTAGTTCTTCTATTTCCTTTTTCTTTTCCCAGGGAGGGAGGATTGTCACGGAAACGACCCCCCGCTAGCGTTCCGGTGACAAACAGATAGAAACTTTTAGCTACAAAATGGCGACATCTTTATTCACTGTCTTCCGTTGTTGCCATAATGTAGCAAGTCTAGTAGAACAGCATTGTTAAACACAGATTAGTTCATTCATTCAGAAGTTGTAGTAAATTCCTATGTATTTTGCATGCCCCACACGATATTTTATTGAAGAGCTTTCTTTAATCAGTACGTTCTCTACTTTCTATACATGAATATCTAGGACAACTTGACCCCAACGCACTAATTTCCCGCCCTAAGATCAACGTGTAGATTTCGCGCCGAATTCGCCCAAGGTCGTAGAAACCTATATTCTATTTAAGTTTCAAGGTCTCTTTAGTGACGCAAAACTCCTTGTACTTTCACGCCAAATCCACTCAAGGACATGCAAGCTAAGCATTTTCTTCTAGAACTTTCTATTTCTAGAAGCTTCAGCAGACGACCAGACACGTACACCACTTGTTACACCCAATCACAGGTAGGCACGTGTCCACGTGATCACCAAGACGCGTGGACCGAAAGCGTCCCGTACCGTGAGTCACAGGAGAACCATCGAAGAGTAAAGACGTAGGGAGTGATTTCCTGAGAGGTAGAGAGTTTAGGCCTGCAGTATCAGGCAGTTGTCGTATACCTAGTGTCCTGTTTGCCTAGTCAGGGCAGCTAGAAGTCCCCTAGGGAAGGGGAAGTCGTTTACCAGACTAAGTAGAGTCTGGAAGCTGTGTAGCAGACTAAGGAGAGTCTGAAAGTTGTTAACAGACTGAGGAGAGTTTGTATATATGCCAGAGGGAATTAGTTTCTCGCGCCATTGGTGGCGGAACGTATGTACCAAGAGAAGGTACTTTGGTATCAAGACTGTCGTCTTGAAAACTCGTCCTCGTTGAAACCGGTGTCAGGAGACCCAGTAAATCGTCGAATCGTTGCTGTCTTGCCCTAGGAAAGAAACCTACGCTCTGTGACTGCAGGCTAGAAGATCCATCAGCCTGTTAGACTGTGAACTCTAGTCGCTTCAGTGAAAGAAACAGGAACTGTGATATTTCAAGGTAATCTCACCAGTCCAGTCGAACGTTGACCTGAAACCTGTCCGGCGAACTTGGTATCCACATAGATCTACACCTCCCGCACCTTGGGAAATGAACGTTGTCTATTATAGTGACTCACCGATACATTTTCTACCAGTGGTTTTTTGTGAACTATAGTGAAAGGAATCGTAACATACAGTGGATTTATTGTGCCAGAGTCGACGGATATCAGTGGTGAGTGAGCTAAATCTTTTACAGTATACATGTCCATCGGAGTGAATGATTGCTTGAGACTGTAATTAGATCTCGTCGACATTTTTCATCAGATCTGTCACCTTAGTGGATATTCGAGCCTAGTTAGTGGATGAATCTATTCCTTTCTCGATTGTCGTGTATTGTGGTGTCCAGTAATCGAAGACTCTTTTATTTAATAACATTGTATTGAGGAGCTTCTTTACTGTGTGGACCTGGATTTATTTGAGCAACAGTCGGAGAGCGAGGTAGTGTGAGTGGCGGAGTGCGCACGCCATCCCCTATCCCCCTGTCTTTCCCTCACACAGAGTGAGGAGGAAATAAAGATAATTACGCTAAAAGCCAGTTTAACTAGCTAATGTAAATAGAAAAAGATAAGAAATATGCCTACAAACTAACCTAATCTATTAAGACGTTGGGTGAGTTTAGTATCTACTGAAAAAGTATATCGAGTGGAGTCAGAGGATGTTAGTTGTTAGTGTCTGTAACTATCCTAGAAGGATGTAGAAACTTTTAAAAAGTGAGCCTAACACAGCACGCTGCAAGATGACAGCGAGTCACAGCCACGGATCGCTGGCGGTACTCTCCCCCCCCCGCCCCCCGCGTCCGCTGTGGCTGTGAGCGTGGTGGCCAAAACCGTCTCCGTGATGGCTGCGTCCATCACACGTCTCTCGCTCATTCATACCTTTTCTCTTCTCTCCCATTTCCCTTCCTCCTCTTTCGTTCTCTCTATCTCTCTCTGTTTTTTTCCTATCTTCCTTCCTTCTCTGTGAGTCCTGTTGTTTCGCCCTGTCCACACACTCTCTGATCTCCCTTCCTGCCTGTTTCTGTCGATTGTATTTAACATCGTATAGTAAAATTCAGTCATCTCAAATAATTGGACAAACCTTGTGGAGACTACACACAACGAAAACGAAAAAAAAGTAAATAACATATCAAGGCACAACTAAAGTTTCTGTCCGTCACTAAGCAAAACACACGCGACTCCCTTTATGGTTTGTAAGAGATTTCCTTCTGTCTGCTTGTTGCTTATGTTTGCGTTCGTGTCTCTTTGGGGCCCGAAACTATCGTTTCGTGTAAGAGATAAGAGCAAAAGTTACTTCATTTTCTGTCTCAGGCGTCAAGATCCTAACAGGGTTCTGCTTTTATCCTTCGTGCAATCCTGGCAGACGTCACTGAGAATACTTGTGGAGCTCTCATCACTGCGAGTCCGTCAAGCATAGTGATGCATATTTCCTGATAATCAACGCTTCCAATCAACGTTCTAACGTTCATCGTGTACAGCCCAAGAGAAGATTATCATGGAAATGACGTCACAAGCAGATCAACCAGCAAGCGATGCTATGCTTAAGGAAAGTGTGGTACTGCTGAATTCAGCAATGGACGTTGAAAACTGGATCCTAGTAAACGATCTCCTTTCAAAAGGTGACGTGGACATCTGTGATGGGATGTACTCTTCACTGTTTCAAAAACTGGCGTCATCTAGAGGAGTCAGCCATGTGCTTGTCAGAGATATAGTAAGAACAACTCTTAAATCAGAGAATGGTACTAATGCGTTGAAAATTATCGGCGAAAACACAGTCAAGATTGCCACAGATGACAACTGGGACACCTTCATAGATTTTCTGTCAGAGACTAAATCTTTATTGACAGACAATACTGCCTTAGTGACGATTGTTCAGTCAATGGTCACTAGTCAGACCCTCAGGACAAAACCTTACCTCCACATGGATGTTTTTACCTCCCTTTGGAGAAACTCGAAACAGAACATTCTTGATTGCAAAGAACAGTCAGTCCACAACACTCTGGTACAGCTGGCAGCTGAACTCAACATGTGGTCACGTGTCTGTGATCTCCTCGTGGTCAAGCCAGACTTGAACGTCCTGGACAGGGATGGTCTGTCAGTTCTGCACAGACTCGTCATGTGTCCTGACAGCAGATTTGACTCCTTACTTCCGCTTCTGCTGGAACATGGACCCGATGTCAGATTCAGAAACTCAAAGGGAGAAACTTCCTTGCACATTGCTGCCAAACACCAGAAGATTGTACATCCGTCTGAGAATTCGTATCAGGCGAAGACAAATGATAAAAGTCAGCGTGATAAGACCGAGATCATGAATGACTATCGCAGAAAAGGTTTTGATTCCAAACTCCAAGCGCTTGAGCAGCTAATTCAATCTTGTCGTTGTCTGGATGATCGTGATGAAGAGGGGAACACAGCTGTGATGGTGGCCGTAAAGAACGACAACTGGGAATTCCTGAAACTGCTGTTCAAGCACGGAGCCCTTGCTGATATTCCAGACGGATGTCAGAGATCCGTGCTGCATGTTCTGGCTCTTAAAAGACCGTCCATGGATTTCCAAACGTGTGAATGTCTTGCTAATGTGTGCGTCAACAATGGAGCTCGGGTTAACAGGACAGACATGGATGGAAGTTCACCACTTCACCTGGCAGTTCAGTCTGGGAACTGGAGTTTATTTGAAACGTTCGTTTCCTTAGGAGCTCAGCCGGAACTTCCAGACGCTGCAGGATACAACGTTTTGCACAGACTGGCTATGACCACAAGTGACCAGCTAGACCACGTGTGTCCATCCTTCCTTCTCCTTTATCGTCGAGGTGCAAATATGAACACTCAGTGTCCTGCGGGTAACACTATATTGCACCTCGCAGCAAGGTGTGGAAACCTAAAACTAGTTGAATATCTGATTAATCTTTGTAGTGACGTCAATCATTCTAACAGGGCAGGCTGTACAGTTCTTCACATTCTTGCTTTCAATAAGATTCGTTTCTCCCAGGGTGAACAGTGTTCAGGAGATCAACTAAGTGATACTGAACGTACATATTTTCTCTCTATCCTCGATCACCTGATTGATAAAGGGGCCAACCTGAATCATCGCTGTTTGACTGACGACACGGCACTGCAGCTGGCGGCCAAACATGAAAACTGGACCGTTTTCAAGCACTTGCTTCACCGAGGAGCAAAGATTCACGAAGTTGACAGCGAGGGAATCACTGTTGTGCAAAGATTTGTTCGAAGCAGCTTAGAACCCAGCGAGACACAATCCATTTTCCAAATCCTTCTTCAGCACTCCGCTATGACAAACACACGAAACAGTCGTGGGGATTCAGTTTTACAACTCGCCGCCAAACATGGAAAATGGAGCGTTGTTGAGCACATGGTCAGACATCTGGTGGAAAATGCAGACGAGAGGGACAGCGAGGGATTTAGAATTATTGACAGAGCAGTACTCACCCTTAAACATGCGCTCAGTAAATGGTTTTCTCCATCTTACTGTACGTACAGTCTTGAACTAATAAAAAAAGCCACAAATTGCGAACTTTCTTCTCTCCTCCATATGGCTGCTAGATCACAGACTGGTGACGTCCTCAATGTGGTGTTGGATATTTTTCAAAACGTCAACGTCACAGATTTTGAGGGATTCACACCCCTTCACAGAGTCGCACAGCATCGTGCAGAAACCCCTTCAGGTTTAATAAGTCGCCTTGTGCAGAAAGGAGCGCATGTCGACATACGATGTTGTAACGGAAACACAGCAATTCAACTCGCTGCGAAAAGCAACAACTGGCGAGCTGTTCAAGAGCTTTTACAGTACGACGCCAGCGTCAGTGGTGTTGACAATGAAGGGAATTCAGTTCTACATAGATTGGTGGGCCAGACTCACCTACTGTGTGAACAGTGCAAACAAGGAACTGCTACTAAGAAACTTGTCTTCTTGCTCGTCCTTCTACTGTCTAAAGTAGCTTTGATTGATGAAAAAGATCGCCATGGTAACACTGCTTTGCATCTGGCTGTCAGACACGAACAGTGGGACATGGCGATAGAGCTGCTAGCTAGCGGAGCGTCCTTGACAGAACGGGACTATGAAGAATGTACCATCTTGCATCTTCTTGCCAAGCGCAATAACTCTGTTAATGTCGAGTTGTCCTCCGGTCAGTCTGCATCTTCTCGCGAGGGTTCCACGTCACAGCCACACAAAGTCGACAGCCATTTCGTCACAAGAATGCCCTCAATTAACAGCTGTGTGGCTTGGAGTCTGGACGATAACGAAGAACCTCCGTGTCTCTTTCTCTCCTCCAGCCTTGCAAAACAGAACTTTAATCACCTTGACATGTGCGACCTTTTTGTCAAGCAAACAAATCTCGTTGATGCTTGTGATTGTCACGGCAACACAGCGTTGCTGCTGTCGGCAAAACACAAGAACTGGGACATCACACAGCGACTGTTGCTCACAGGTGCAAATCCATACTTAAGGAATTCGGAGGGATTTTTGTTGCTGCATGTTCTATCTGCCGTAAGCCCTGTGTGTGTTGACGGCCGATTGGCAGGGAACGCGCAGGTTGACATTCTGAACCACCTGATCTCGCGAAGTGCTTACGTCAGAGCACGAGACCCAGAAGGCAACACGCCCATACAACTTGCTGCCAAGCACGGTAACATGGACATAGTGAACTTGCTGTTGGATTTCTCAGTGAACGTGAACGAGACTGATAGCGAGGGATTTACTTTGCTGTCGAGAGTCGCACAGACACCATCTCCAAAATCTCAGGACATCGCTAGACGTCTGTTGCGGAAAGGAGCTGACGTACAAATTTTGTGTCCTGTTGGTAAGACACCGATAATGATATCGATCTTATCAAGAAACTGGCCTGTCGTGTCGCTATTACTTCTGAATTCCGATGTCAGCCGAGAACAAGTTTTACAGGAAGATATTCTAATTCATCTTATCGAAGATATTTGCACGGGAGACACTGACTTACCTGAGAATGAAAGTCTGATATTGGGGGTTTTGATGAGGGAAGAGAAAATGGTACATCAAAGGAGATCAGACGGAGTGTCGGCCATGCAGTTAGCAGTCATGAAAAGACAATGGAACATTGTTAGTCAACTTTACGACTGTGGACACGACACTGATATGGAACCTTTACTGGGAGAAATGGCGTTCCATGGTTTAGCTGAATATGTAGTGTCTACAGATGACACAGATTCCATTTCTGCCATGATGCCTAGCAGCAAGTTGAACATGGATTTGCGCGACGAGGACGGAGAGACCCCTTTGAACATTTTGGCCTCGCGTGATCGCTGGGACTTAGTTAAACTTTTTGTCGACCATGGAGCAGACGTCAGTCTGCCTGACAGTGAGGGCTGGACGGTACTTCAACGACTAGTCATGACAGATGAATGGTATGAAATGGACACAAACCGTTCTGAATTTCTGAGCATGCTGCTCGAAAGAGGTTCAGACATCAACATGTCGGGACCAAACGGAAGAACTGCGGTAATGATGGCACTGGAAGAGAAGCGCTGGCCTGTATTCTGGCATCTGCTACAGCTGGGAGCTGAGTTTGACTGGGCTAACTGTGATAAGGGTTTGATCCTCCAAAATATTTATCGCATGCCTAGAGAGCACATTCAGGAAGAAAAACTGACACAGATTGTGGAACGCCTCTCAGAGACCCGACCGGGACTGATGTTTGATGGAACGGACTGTGTGTGTTGTGCTCAGCGCGCCTTTGAAAAATGTGTAATGCATTCCAGATGGACAGCGGCAAAGGTATTGCTTCAGTCGTTCCGACAGTTAGTGAACGGCGACTCGCAACTTTTGCATAAAATTGTGTCATTATATGAACATTATGACCATGACATATGGATGTCCCTTCTGGACACTCTGCTGGCACGTGGACTTGATATCAACTGCCGGAATGACAGCGGCAAAACAGTGCTGATGAAAGTAAAAGTTCTATACAGCCTTATAAAATCACAAATGTCTACAGGTGACCTGTTCACAACATTGCTGGCAAAGGGATGCAATCCACTGTTGACAGACGACGTGGGAGATACTATACTTACACACGCATTGGACTTTAGGATTCATGACGCCTTGACAATAGTTATCTCCCTTGTCAAGCTAGGCGTGATCTTCCACCTGCCTCAGACTGATAGCATCATAGACAAC
>SMGT01007032.1:0-13041 GCA_004794575.1 Lanistes nyassanus | reverse complement strand
GGACTCCACACATACACATTCCCACACAGACTTCCCAACGAATACACCGGACTCCACACATACACATTCCCACACAGACTTCCCAACGAATACACTGGACTCCACACATACACATTCCCACACAGACTTCCCAACGAATACACCGGACTCCACACATACATGTGATGTCCCAGCAACCGTGACGGATCACGGGGGCACAGTCTACACGCCTCGTACAAAAATTTGGCGTCTTGCTTTTGTAGTAGATCCAGATGTACGCGGAGTGATGTAAAAATAAGGAAAATAATAACCTTCCATTGTGCATTTGAGCAGGCAGACATATTTTTCACAAGTGAGGGTACAAGGAGTAGAGTAAGTATTGTAATTCTCTGGTTTGACAGTGTGGACCAATTAACAAATGACACACTAATTCGAGGAATGCTGACCAGTCCTGAGAGAACTAATCGCCTCAAGAATAAAATGTTTATTACTTTAACCTTTGCCATCTTCTCAAAGTTCGCTAAAATCCAGCAGCAACGAGGTAACTGCACTCCACTGTGCACAAAACCCGGCTTATGTACTGTCACACCATTTTGGTCAGCTTAGAGTACTTGCGAAAACCCGTATCTATTCCTATTTCAACCTCAATTAATGTTTAAAGGGAAATAACGTTATAAAAGGGACTGGCTAAGCTAAAGATTAAACGCAGTTGCTTCCCTTAAACTACTTTGTGGAAGGCACGCGGTGTTTTAAAGGACGTGTCTCACTGGTAAGGCATTGGCAAAGTTAGACAAAGACGCGTCTCACAGGAACAGGGAACAGTCGAGGGACAATTCACAAGAATTAAACTAACAATAACCCAAGACATTTCCATCACATCCTGACATAAGACAAATTGCCACTTTTTATAAGTGCAATACTGTAGCAGCCTACACAACTATTTCGCACACAATAACTTTTCGGTTGAATAAAATACTTTTCTGCAAACTAAGTTCTACCTTCTCAGGCGCACTGAATCGTCACATCTGAAACCTCCTCTTCAGAATTATCATTGCTTCTCTCATAGCATCTTCATCGAAATTGTATGACTTCTTCTCGTAATTTAATTCTAGGTCTCGTCTTCATTGTCACTAGTTTCACCATTCTGTGAATCCACTTCTGAACTCTCCTGAACTAAATCCTCCTACCTGTCGTCATCGCCGTTCTCATCGTGAGTATCCTCGTTTTCCTCTTCCCTATCCTCGTTATCAGTGCCATCTCCTCACTCTCAGATTTCCGCGATCTCCTCTTCATCTTCTCCGTAATCATCGTCATCTTCTCCGTCATCTTCGTCATCTTCATAGTAGTCTGAGTCGGGAAACCATGGATCGAAATCCTCAACTTCTAAGTCAGAATAAAGTTGTGAACACTCGTCACTGAACAGCAGGTATTCTTTTAAAACAAACGGAACTGGGAGGCACAGTATCGTGTCTCTTCTGTTCCCGCCGCGCGGTAAAGTGCGCGACACGGCGACGCGACAGAGAGACTGCAAGGAACGGGGCTGGCTGGCTGCCTGTTCTAGAATCAGACACATTTGATCAGTACCAGCATCCCTGTCTGCATGTTGCAGTTTTTCAACTTGGTATTCTGTGTTGAGACGGAAAAGTTCAGAGTTGGAGAAAAGCCCGCATTCAACTAATATCTTAACATCTTGCGCTTTCACTTCACTTAACGCTCTCTTCACCTGGTAAATGAAAAGCGCGTTAAGGATCCGACATCCGATGCGTTGACCAGGGTCTTCATGTCGACGTCTGTTGGAGATTAGTTCATGCTGTAAAAACCATGCCGTTATTCTGAAAGAATCCCTGCCATACAATCGTATAGCTCTTGTCAGTACTGTCTTGCCGTAGTCGTCCACTATGGAGGAATCAGCCCCTTTGTCAATCAAAACTTTAAAAAGACCAGATGGGTTTTTGTCTGTATCAATCAGACTCAGCAAAGCTTGACGGTCCATGATCGCTGTCCACCCCACGTGATCCCGGCAGTTGATGTCAAGTCCGCGGTCAAGCAGGGCGTCCAGTAGAGACAACCATGTCACGTGATCTGCCTCCTCGTATAGAGACACCATTTCGTGCAGTAAAGGCGTTTTAAAGAACACAATTTTGGTGTCGATTTCGGGTATACACTGCAGTAGCACTTTTGCCACTGTCCAGTTAGAAAACAGAACACAGTCCTTGAAGACATTCTGTGGTGAAAGGGATTTTGTCTGACCATCTGTGGAGTTGACACCGGACTGTGTTAAGTACATGATGAGTTTTGACAGTTTTTCTTCATCATCATTGCATCTTGGATACCTGTACATTTTCTCAAGCAGCAAATGTTTGTCAGCTTTGGCCCAGTCAAAGCGAGCTCCTAACTGTATCAGCTGCCAGAACACAGGCCAATTCTGTTTGTTCACCGCAAGCATGGCGGGTGTTAGGCCTTCCGGTCCAGTCCTGTTGATGTCTGTGCCATATTTTACTAAAGTCTTTAAGTGTTCTGCTGAATCCTCCCAGTGACTAGACATCGCTAGTTTATGAAATGCGGTCCACCCATCTGGGGCAGGCATGTTTACGTCCGCTCCGTGCTCAGCGAATATATTGACCCACTCCCAGCGACTGCCGTTGGCAAGTATGTTCAAAGGTGTGTTGCCATCATCATCACACAAGTTCATGTTAAGCCGGCGATGTTCCATCAGACTCTGAAGCATCTTGTTGCTGTTCGCGACCAGCGCACATTGGGCCAAGACATGAAATGCTGAATCTCCCGCAAAGCCTCTAGGTCCGTACAGGCGCCATGCTGAAGAAGCTTTCCAGCCATATGCCACTTTTTCTGTACGATTGCTAGTTGTAAAGCAGACATGCCTGCAGAATTTCTGTTCGTTATGAGGTCACGGCTTCTCGATAGTATTCTCGCGATCAGTTCCGAAAGGTTCATCTCAGAACTGTGGTCTTCAACCAGGCGATGGAGGATTAAGCGCTGCTCTTGAAAAAATTCGTCAATATTGGCATTGGAAGTTGAGTACCATAGTGACGAAGTTACACGCCAGTTCCTGGACAGGACGGAAACTAGCAAAGGTGTCTTGCCGTCAGGGCCCGCGAGGTTCACGTCAGCACCTTTTCCCAACAAGCACGTGACGATATTCTCACATTTGGGAGAGGAACTCAGGGCGACTCTGGACAATAAAGTGAAGCCATCGCTGTCAGTCTCGTTCACGTTCACATGAAAATCCAACAGTCGCATCACCATTTCCATGTTGCCGTGCTTGGCAGCCAGCTGTAGGGGCGTGTTGCCTTCTTCATCTCGTGAGTTCACCTCAACGCTTCGCGAAATTAGGAGATCGAGTATTTTCTTGTGCCTCTCCTCACTCAAAAAATGGCACCCAGGTTTCACAGCAGCTAGAATATGCAGGACTGACGATCCTTGTTGATCCACAAAGTGGACATCTGCACCTCTGAGCAGCAGGCGCTCTGTTATATCCCAGTTGTGGTGCTTTGCCGACAGCAACAGCGCTGTGTTGCCGTGATGATCAACGGCGTTAAGGGGTATCAAATTGTCCATGAAATAATCACAGATGAGAAGATGATCGAAATGTTGCTCGGCAAGAATAGAAAAGAAAAACGGATTTTCTAGGTAGTCGGATGACCAAGACAAAAAGGGATTTTGTGGGCCACTGTACATGCCGGCAATGTTTTCACGATCGCTTTTCAAGGAGCAGGACAAACAGCCGTTCTCTAAAGATTCCTGTCTATTCACGTTGGTGACACCTACTGTGCCAGTCGATGTGGGGTTTGCCTGCAAGCATGTTCGATCAAGGGCTGACGTCTCGGGAAGAGAGCTGCAACGCGAGGATAGCACGTGCAGGACAGTCCATCCACGAGAGTCTCGTTCCATCAAGGACGCTCTCCTAGCAATCAGCGCCATCGCCAAGCTCCAGTGTTCGTTCTTTACCGCAAGGTGCAGTGGCGTGTTACCATGACTATCTCTCTGATGTGACATCCCTCCTTTCGCCACTACAGCAGCGACTAAACGGGCCATGGTTTTATTAGCTGTTTGTGGCTGGCATTGTTTGCATCGGAAATGTGACTGACTTGCCAGTCTGTGCAAAACTGAGTTGCCTTCATTGTCAAGGGCGTTTGCCCAAGCTCCGTACTGCAGCAGACATTTCACAGCCATCCAGTTGTTGCTTCTGGCAGCGAGGTGTAGAGCTGTGTTGCCATCAGGACATCGCCTGTTTATCTCTGCTCCTTTCTCCACAAGCCGTCTGATCACGGCGACAGATATTGATACGCGACACTGGGCCACTTTGTGAAGAACAGTAAATCCCATGGAATCCGTCTCGTTGACGTCCTCAACTTTGTCGACCAGCACGTGCACGGCGTCGACATTTCTGGCTGCGGCAGCCTGATGGATGAGCTCGACGATCTGCCGACCGTTGAGATTTGTACAAGTTTCCAAAAGAAATCGGACAAACGAGCAACTTCGTCCTTCTTTGAAGGTTTTTCCACGGCTAGTGACAACTCTTTGAAAGACGGTAAACCCTTCGCTGTCTCTCTCGTCTTCATTTCCTCGCGTATGTCTGAGAATGTGTTCAACAACTGTCCATTTCTCGTGTTTGGCAGCCATCTGCAGGACTGAGTCTCTGTGCTGGGTTAGTCCGACTGTGACTGCGGAATGGTGAAGAAGAAGCTGGAAGATTGAATGTGACTCTGTTGACTCCATTGTGGCCTCAACAAACCTTTGCATAACACTGATTCCCTCGCTGTCAGTCTCGTAAATACGTGCTCCTCGCCGAAGCAGATGTTGGAACACTGTCCAGTTTTCATGCCGGGCCGCCAGCTGGAGAGCTGTGTCGCCGCTTGAGAAGCGACGCTCCAGGTCGACTCCTTTATCGCTGAAGCCATCGATGACAGATGATATTTCTGCGGAGTTACTCGCGCGGTGTTGATAAAATGAACACTGGTCCCAAATTCGAAATCCAGGCTTATACAAAGCCAAGAGATGGAGAACTGTACAGCCTTCTCTGTTTCTACGATTTACGTCTGTGCCAAGGTCTATTAAATGTTTTACTAGAGTCCAGTTTTCACACCTAACAGCTAGGTGCAATATCGTGTCACCTGTTGAACACTCAGCGTTCAGATTTAAACCTCGATGATAAAGAAACAGAAAGAGAGAACACACGTGTAATGCATGTTCAGGTTTGGTCATAGCCAGTCTGTGCAACACATTGTAACCCTCTCCGTCTAGAACTTCCAGGTGTGCTCCGAGATATACCAACAATTTCAGGAAAGTCCAGTTGTTAGACTGAACAGCCAGGTGCAGAGCTGAACATCCATACACGTCTGTAGCATTGACCTGAGCACCTCCATTGACGCAACCAATAGCAAGACTTTCATCTATCAAATCTTTCACATTAGAAAATTGGGTAAGAGCCAGAACATGCAGAACGGATCTCCAACATCCATCAGTAATATCAGCACGAGCTCCGTGTCTCAGCAGCGATTTCAGGAACCACCAGTTGTCGTTCTTTGCAGCTACAATCACAGCCGTGTTCCCTTCACCATCGCAATCGTCTAGCGTAGAGAAAGCTCTAATAAGTCGTTCGAATGTTCGCAATTTACAGAAAACACGCTTTCTCAAATATTCAAAAATAAACTTTGAGCGAAAATCCTTGAAATCTGTGTTGTGCATCCATTTAACCCTCTGATGTTTGGCAGCAAGGTGCAAAGCGGTTTCTCTCTTTGAGTTTTTGATGATGACGTCAGCTCCATGCTCCAGAAGAACGGGAAGTAAAGAGTCAAGCCTGCTGTCCGGACACATGACGAGTCTGTGCAGAACTGACAGACCATCTCTGTCCAGAAGGTTCAGATCAGGCTTGGTGACCAGAACGTCACAGACACGTGACCACATGTTGAGTTTGGCTGCCAGCTGGACGAAGATGTTGTGGACTCTCCGGTCTTTGCTGTTGAGTATCGTCTGGTGTGAATGTGTCCAGACTGCACTCAGCACGTCTGTGTGTAGATACGGCCTTTCCGTCAGAGTGTGACTAGACGCCATCAGCTGCAATAGTGAGAAAAGGCTGGCCTCATCTTCAAGGACACAGTCGACTGTCATCAAAAACGTCATCAACATGCTCCAGTTGTCATTCTTTGCCGCCTCAAGGACAGGGTCCTGCGCGACTTTTTTCAGTCCTGCAGATTGTTCTTCATTTGAAAATAGTTTCAGCAGTATATCCTTAACAAGCCGATGACTAACTTTTGTAGCAGAAGCCAGTTTCTGCAGGATGGAGGCCTGCTGTATATTGAGGAATGTAACGTCACCATTTGAAATGAGATCTTTCACCAGCCGCCAGTTACCAGCTTCAGCAGCTGAGTTCAGCAGCACTGAGCTTTCTGGAATCATGGCATCGCTTTCATGACGAATTTCCTGCTGACTGTGTGAGGTTTGCTCCATTCCAGTGGCTGTGGCGTCATCTATCTGGAGTTTTAAAGCACTGTCTGACTCTGTGACCTCAGGGCCTGCATCAGAAACGTATGAGTTCTTTCAGGTCAGCGCTGAAACCAAAGCAGTGACAGAATGACGGAAAGTGAACAGAAGGGAAGTAGGAAAATTCTAGCTATGGCGCGATGTATATGTGCAATGTGGTCAGGACTATTTAAAAACTCCGTAACTCTCTGTGATGCGGTGAGGCATTTGAGACTTTGGTCTGATGTGATGTTATGGTGATTGTAGTATATGGGTCTGCGTGGGAATGTATGTGTTGATATGTATGTGAACCTCTCTATAAACGCCTCCCTGTCCGCACATATATCATGTGTATGAGAGTTAAAAGGTGTACATGTGAAGGTGTATGTCAGAAAGACTCTAGACACACCTGATCTGTCTGTCTCCATAGTTACGTTATACTCCATCACACCTGATAACGTCTGTACCCGTTAGTATCCGTGTTTATCTTAGCCTTTAAGGCAGCCGCCTGGTGCTAGTGTACTGCACAGGACAAGGCGAATACATTCATCCCGAGATGGGAGAGCGTCGAGGAATGAGACATTATTCACTCCAAGTAAAATACGCAGAGACAGACAGACAGACAGACAGACAGACAGACAGACACACACACACACACACACACACAGGGAAAAGAAAAGCAAAAGAAAGTGAGCAGGAGTTCATTTGTAGACATCCCATACAATTATTAGTTTTTTGTTACGACCTCAAGTGAAGTTAGACTGAAGATAACAATCAAAGTACGTTGTCAGGCCTACAACGGAAGGACGATAACGGCCGACGGCTTAGCTGTTTCTGTTATCTTTATCTGTTTATCTATTTTTATTTTGTGCTCACAAAGGTTGTACAACAGAGCAGATTTCTTTTTATTAATGGCTGAATTGAATGTTGGTACTTGTAGACGTTTAAATGGACATAATAATTTTAGCACCTTCATAAACGATATAGAGAAAAGATACTGGAGCAAAAGATATTTTCACAAGGTAAATTGTAAAACCGGCGATTTTCTTAGCAGTGGTTACAATATACAAAACTGTGACTGATTCTCTCTCCTTGGGTATAAACATACATCTCACATAATGTTTTCCCTCCCTGAACAACTGAACTGTGAAGAGATTCTAACAATCGTCATGGAAGCTCTCCTTCTGCTTTCTTTGTTCTTCTTCCGTTACTCATGTTCTTCTTTTCAACCCCACCCCCACCTCCATGAACAACCTTTTTTGTTGGTTAGTGCGTGCGGTTATGGTTGAGAGTGTGCGACTGTTGTTAGCGTTTATATATATATATAGAGAGAGAGAGTGTGTGTGTGTGTGTGATACAGCTCTTCGCGTGAATCCATGAGGTCTGACGCAGATTAAACATGATAGTACTCACCGCCCACCTGAGCCAGACAAGATGGCCGACTGTGTACCTTCAGCTATGGTCCCAGTGTTCACCACATGATTTTACTGTGTTTCGAATCTTGAAGGAAGGAAATAAAGAGAACTACACAATCTTCATTTTAGCTTCCAAACACAAATCAAATCTCGCTGCTTTCACCAGGTAACGAATGGGAACAACGTCATTAAATTGTGACCGTTGAGGGACACTACACAGTACTAAAATTTGTCACGTGAACACGGAGGTGGTTGACTCGCCGTTGGTTCTTAGTTGTAACAGCATTCGTAAGGATTTTTAATAGATTTGGTCAACGGGAATTCCCGTATATGTCACAATCAGCACTTAACCCTTTAGCAGCATCGGAACCATCTGACGTACTCCAGTAATTAGCATGTAGGTGCTTCTAGTCATACAATCATGTTCTGACCTATGTTGTATGCAGTACAACTTTACCCAGTCACTTGGTCGCAGTGAAATGTGAACTGCATACCAACACCGAGAACTGAGCTGTCACAAGAGAAAGAGGTGACTTACAATTCCGTTCCCCTCCCCTTCCCCCACCCCCACTATTGTTTCGCGTTTTGTGCAAGACAGCTGCACTCTCACTAAAATAGCCACCAGTGCTAACAGGTCATATTCGGCAGTGCTCCGTGTGCCTGAGGTCTGATCGTGTACCCAGGTGTTTACTTTTGATAGCCTCAGCGTGTTCTGGCATATTTCCCAAACACGGTAGAGCTATTTCTAATATACATACTATTTAAAAGCATTCAACAAGAGAGAATTAATGCTAGGAATGTATACAATCGGTATCAGCTAAACGGGAACAGTATACGACTTTTCATTTCAATATTATTGAAATGAAATTTTACCAAAAAATCAGCTGGATCTTTTTCTCAAAATCCACAGAAAGAACTGTAAACAATTAATAGTTAAGATTCCGACAAGAAGGCTTTTTCCTCTACGGCCGGGTTCACTCAAGATTGATCTATTGTTGTTATGATGTTTTGGCGTCTCGTTGCCCTAACCAATCAGGAGGAAGAGCAACTCGTTACCGTCGACCTGATTGGCTCGCTAAAACAGCCAGTCGGGAGAGCACGCGGTGGAGCGAGGGAAGGGGTCGGCCAAAAGCCGAGGGTAACCCACCCCATTCCCCCGGTTGACCCGTCACCCGGAGATGTGGTCGGGTGGGAGGTGGGTGTGAACAACCCTCCGGGCTACAGCCCACCACCCCGAACGGATAGAAAGCCTATTCGCGTTTTTCTGGCAAGCTCACGTTCAGGGTTATAAAGGCAGCCGACTACCAACCTCGAACGCCGAATGCCGAATGCACCCAACAGTTCCGGGGTAGTTACTACAGAAGAGTACGACCGTTTCCGCGACGTAGATACAGAGAACCAGCAGCTGCTGCAACAGGGGTGACTCTTGTCAGTCGGGAAAAGAACTCGTGCATTTCGGACCGGTGCTGGGACTGTGGAGCTGAGAGACGTGGCGTCTGCGGTATTCCTATCCAACATCGTGAAAGTGAGTTTAGGTACAGTGTAGGAACGTAGGACACGATCGTAACTCTAAGTTGTCTTGAACGTCGGTATTGAACTGGCTTAGAAGACAGTATACATCAAACTTGTTGATTTGTCGGTTGTCCAACGGGACTAGTTATTTGTAGAATACTTACGGTTATCTCTTGTGAACGTCGATCGATCTTATTGTGTGTTAAGACGTCGGCGTGACGTCATTTTCTGAGTTGTTTTAGCACGTAGTACCGAAGACAAACGAAGTGTCTTCGGAAAGGATACGTGTAACAAAATGAGAGTAGCGTGCATGAGACCAGAATTGTTTATTTGGTTATTAAACCTGTGGGTGACTTATGAACCAGAGGGTAGCCTGCTCAGTTCAAAGAAGTAAATGTGCTCTCCCAGGGAACGAATCGTACTGGGGAGTGGGGTTAACCAACCTCCCTGATCCAAGAGTCATTGACATCAGGTGACAGCATGACAACCGATCACGAATGCATTAGTAATGTCCGGCAGGTCCACAGTGCATGAGTAAATATTCACGTGATGCTGTTTACAAGGGCAGAGGCACTTGAGGGGATAGACCATGTGATGCAGAGGGCGTTAGAGTAGGGAGAAATAAAAAGGTCTGAGAGGAGGAGGGAAGGAAGAGATCAGACCACGGAGAAGTTTCGGGTTTACGCCCAGACTCTGGGGATATGGTAGCTTGGCCGCTGGCCTCAAAAAGAGTTTTGATCAAGAAAGGCAAGGTGGGATGTAGCCGGCGGAAGATCGAGGGGCACAGTGGAAGGTGAGCACCAGGGCTGCCTTTTTCGTGCACCTCCGCTACAACTGCACCATAGGGCGTCAGGCTAGCGGAAGCCACTGCCTTTAGCGGCCAGGAAAAGTAAGAGAGTAAAAGAATGCCAGGCTCCCGTCTGAGTCACCTACAGGGTAGACGGTAGAGAGCGAGAAGAGGTCCAATAATAGCCACCGGACGAGAGAACAGGTTGTAGGGTTAAGCCAGCCACAGACTGAAATGATCGAGGAATAATGTTTAAGACGTGCTCTCCTGGTTTGGCGTCTTCTCGACTGGATGAGCTAGGGTGCAGGAAAAGGGAGGGACGGTGTCTGAAAACTTTACACACAGACACAGACAGAGAGATACAGACACACACAGACACAGACAGAGAGACACAGACACACACAGACACAGACAGACACAGACAGAGAGACACAGACACACACAGACAGACACAGACAGACAGACACAGACAGAGAGACACAGACACACACAGACAGACACAGACAGAGAGACACAGACACATACAGACACACACAGACACACAGACACAGACAGAGAGACACAGACACACACAGACACACACAGACACAGACAGAGAGACACAGACACACACAGACACAGACAGAGAGACACAGACACATACAGACACACACAGACACACAGACACAGACAGAGAGACACAGACACACACAGACAGACACAGACAGAGAGACACAGACACACACAGACACACAGACACAGACAGAGAGACACAGACAGACAAACACAGACACAGACAGACACAGACAGACAAACACAGACACACACAGACACAGACAGACACAGACAGACACAGACAGACAAACACAGACAGACACAGACACAGACAGACACAGACGCACACAGACACAGACACACACACACACACACACAGACACAGAGAGACACAGACACATACAGACACAGACAGACAGACACAGACACACACCGACACACACAGACAGGCAGACACAGACACACACAGACACACACACACAGACAGACAGACACAGACACACACAGACAAAGACACACACAGACAAAGGAAAAAGGAAAGCAAAAGAAATTGAACAGGAGGAGTTCGTTTATATTTTAAAACATTCCATCCACGTATTAGGTTTTTTTGTTTTGTTTTCGAACTCAGGTGAATTTAGACTGAAGTTAACAATCAAAGTACGTTGTCATGCCTACAACGGAAGTACGATAACGACCGACGGCTTAACTATTTCTGTTATCTTTCCACGTGAGTCACCCAGACAAATATGTCGTCGCGGGCAGTAACACTAAATTCTTCGGCACATATTCTTTGAACATACACCCGCTCGCTCGCTCGCCCGCACGCACGCACTCACAAACATGCAAACAAAATACACACCGACAAAACCTACACGTTACAAACAACCACAGTTACATTCTCTGTCAAGACAAAGCATGCATTAAGGCCTTTGAGGGAGACTAATATTTCGTCATGTGAAGAAGGAAGTGGTTCCCTTAGTAATCGTTTTAACTTGCATCAGAAGGCGTAATTATTTATAATTATTTACAAGAACCAAAACCACAAGACAGTGGCATAAACCATTAAATTCGGTGAATGGGACTTTGCACGTATCAGAACCATACAAGGTCTATATGTGTATCTGTGCGTCAAATATACGTTTAACACATACCTGACTTGCTTTTCCACAGACACGTGAGGACGCCAAACTGTCCGTACCTAAGTTTCACACGGTGGATAGAAATACTCCATATCGCCCAAAGGACGTACACAGTACAGACAGGATAGGGAGAACAGACAGACAGATAGAAGGACCGACGGATGGGCTGTCTGATGGACAGACAGAGAAAAAAATATCACAATAAAAGAAAAACGAAGAAAATGAATAGAAACAAACAAAAAAGAGCAAAAGAAAGTGAATGGGAGAAGTTCATTTGTATAAAGGAATCCTGTGGACGCGTTCCGGTTTTTTAGGTTCAACTTCAAGGTAATTTAAATTAGAGACAAGAATGAAAACACGTTATCATGTCTACAACAGTGGTATGATGACGTCAGAGCTGAGCTATTTCTGTTATCTTTCCACGTGAGTCACCCAGACGATTATATTTTTCAGAAATCTTATGCAGTACAAGCATATGTTTGTCCTGTGGCTCCCAGGTCAACAACAAACCCTATATCTCCACTCACTTAGAATATTCCTCGCGTGATAAACGCATTTACCATTAAGGACATTAGAAGTCGGTGGAAGTTTTAAAATCCATATTGTGTGACGGTTTCTTGTGCTCTGTAAGCCAGCAACTTCAATCATCGACAATATGATACCCGTATGTTAATGCTTGCCTGTCGCTATTAATAGCACGTGATACTGAAAACGCCAATAGAGTCGAGGGTCTGAGTCAGGTTGATTGAAATGTCTCTTCTAAGGAGATAAAAGGCATTGCTGACGTTCTATGTACAAAATTCAAAGACTTGAATCAAGTATTTTATACTTGCTTACATCGGAAGAGCGGAAACTGTTACAGAAGTTTTGACCATTATTGTCATTTCAATATATCGTCATTTCAATATTTCTTCATTTCAATTTTTCGTCATTTCAACGCGGAAAGGTTTAGCTCGACTGTAGTAAAGGAACGACAGGGTGTAGATTAGTAATGGGGTCTTTAGGTGTATCTAGCCATATGACGATAATACGCATGTGAGCAGCGTAGCCCTATTGCATTGCTTAGTCACAGACGCTTGCAAATTGTGTTACATTTTGTGACTTTGCAACAAAGAAAAGGGCTTTTGAATTTACCGGAAAAATTACAAATCCTTTAGTATAATAAATAAATAAAATAAAATAAAATGTGGAT
>SMGT01007031.1:461669-496931 GCA_004794575.1 Lanistes nyassanus | reverse complement strand
TCAATCGATCGATCGATCGAGCGAGCGAGCGAGCGAGCGAGCGTGTTGGGGCTTAACACCGTGCCAGCAACGAAGGCTATATCACGGCGGATAGCAAAGAGAGAAAACACAGGTAGAAGGAGAACGGAGGGGGAGGGAGAGAGAGGAGGGAGACAGCTAGGCCACAAGGTAAAATCAACAGGAGGAAAAGAGGCACAGAAAAGAAAACTTAAACACGGGAATAAAAGCCGATGCCACCCAAAAAGGCGAGTATCACAGAAGGAGAAATTGAGCGAAAAGGGCAGAAAAATGACGCTGACGGATACGGCTAAACGGGTGCAAGAAACTAAAACGTGTCGGGTACAGTAGGCAGGGTTATCCCGACGCGCCTTCAGTATGAGTGACGGGTGAACAGTGCGACAGATCGAAATTAGCATTATACTGGGCCTCTAGATGGCAACGGAAAATAATGCTATGCAACGGTGTTCATCGGGGTGATCAAGAAGACTTGGCTTCAGTTGCATTCACTTGTATACGTATGCTCACTTACCTGTTTACTCTCCCTCTCCCCCGACCCGTCCGCGCTACTCTCTTGTCATCGAGTTATCCAGCAGCGGAGTAGAAGAGCTTACCATGCAGGTGAGTCGTACTCAAGAACTGCTTGAGTACGTTCGAACCCTCACCTGGTCCTGATGCTTACACGCTGTTCCACGCTGCTCACGGATTTCAGAAATATACGGAATGCACGAAAATTTGCATTGTCTTTTATTGATAAGAAAGCATGTAGATCTGGAAAGTGTTACAACTACTGTAGGTTTACCTCGAAGCGAAGTGCGACTACATTACAGCGACAAATTTGAAAGCTACAAGTGCTGCGTCACATACCTGTATGGGCGGCACGCAGAAACAGGTTGAATGATAACGACGCAGGCAGGTGAACACTTGCGGGGTCACTCACGGTCAAGTTTAGGCCGAGTTCAAGTGATAAAGCAATTGTTTTTTGTTTTGTTTCGCATCGTTTCGTTTCGCAAGTTGCAAGAATAGTTTACTAGCATGCGGGCGCATGTTCCATCAGTACTCCCTATACTCTGTCAGTGGCTGTGAAGGACAGATGCCGTGAACTCACCTGTATAACTACACTGGCATCCGTCGCCTGTCGGTGTCTGTGACGTCTACTTGCCCGGTTCACGCAGGTGTAACCAAGGCCACCGAAATCATTTTTCGGAGAGGGAGGGGCTAGACTGCTCCCAGGGTATGCGCGCGCGTTTGTGTGTGCGTGCGTGGGTGCGCGCCCTCGCGCATGTATGCGAGTATGTCGCAGTGTGTACTGTTTGTAGCTGTGTCCAATGCATGCTTCCGCGTCGTTAGGAAGGGGATTTGTAAGGACATACAGCGAGTCATGTCCCTCCCTTGCTGGGAGTGTATTAGTAAACGCCGAATGGCTCAGCACTGCGTGATTCTCTTTAGAGTATACGTTACGGGCCCGCAGTACTTTTGGACAGTTACCAGGATGGAGTGGACCGAAGATGAAACGTGTAGTGTCCTTTTATTTTATCGCGTACGCGGGTGCCTGCGTGCTGTGACGTGGCGGGCCGTACCTTAACTTATTGGACTCAACTTCTCAGAATTACTGGACAAACTGTTATGGTGATCTCGTAAAATGTAGATTTAATTGAGCAATCGTCACCAAAACCTTTACTGCCTAAGGTCAATGGTTTCTACACCAGAGGGTGAAGACGCTATGAAATAATGTGAATAACTAGAGAAATCTACCGAGGGAAAAGATTCTCATACTCTGACACGTTCGCTCAGTCTCACACAGGCAAAACACTACTAGCTCAAGAGCCCCCACCCTCGTAAAAGACACAACTGCAGCGAACCGTTATTCAACATATATTTCAAACGCTAACTGGCTCGACAACATCAAATATATCTACAGATTATTTACAAAGAATCACCTTGCTCGTGTCTAGGGTAAGACGCTGCCTGATTACGTCATACCACGTGGTATCAGACAAAGAAGATAATCAAACTCCAGAGGGGGAATCAAATTGCAAAAAACGGCCTATGATCCCGCTCTATACACATACAGTAAGTGACCAACAACAGAGCTCCTACTATCGTCACTACTGAATCAACTACTTCTGCGATACACAACTCTGAAGCTATACAAACTGAATCAATAAGTGACCAACGACAGAGCACCTACTCTTGTCACTACTAAAACAACAACTTCTGCGATACACAGCTCTAAAGCTATTAATAAGTGACCAACAACAGAGCACCTACTCTTGTCACTACTCAAACAACTATTTCTGAGATACACAATTCCAAAGCTACTCCACGACCAACAATGAAGCTATGACAACCACGATCAGCACTACACTCTTACCTCCCCTTGGCGTATTGCCCGGCCACTAGCTTATGACGTCTCCTGTCTCCGGCAGGATAAAACCACCTATCTTAATTCAACCCGAGTCCCAGACTCTAAGATAAGTTTATGGTAAGAGCAGTCCTATAAGGCGCAACAGCAGTAGTCACTTACGAGTCTTTGTCTTGTAGACTTGTCGGCGAAATACAGCCCGGTGTAATCGCGTGATTGCTAGCTGAAGCTCTTTCGTCCTGGCTAAGATGGCGAGGGATCCACACGTGTCCGCTTCTCTTGGTCTTCCTACATTAACTCACTCTCCATGTCCTGTCCTCTCTGTGTATCGTCCCTGTAATCGCGTTTTCGCCTCCTTAAGTAGTAGGCGTTCTGACGCATTAACCTCGAGTAAACCGGTTCTGGTCAGACTAGGTGGAGCAGGGCAGCTGCCATGACCAATGGCATATCACTCCCCTACCGAGGTGTGAAGAGAAGGGGAGGGGGTAGCAGGCTAAACTAAGAGTGACAGGTGATAAACTAGGAGTGACATGTGACACGTGCGTGCGCATGAAAGAAGAATATATTAGATGATTTTACGGTACCCCGTCGAAGTCGAAGACAGAAAGTTGTTTGTTTCCGGATGTCGGATAACCGTTACAGTTTCAAGGCTATCAGAAGCTGGATTTTACAGTCATTATATTTACTTGTTTGCGTTGCTAGACTGAATGAAAAAAATCTCAAACTTTCAGAACTAAGCAATGGCGAATATACACGGAAAATGAAACAAAGCACCAAATACCCCAAGATGTTGCCCATTTAACAGCAACTTTTCCGACTCATACAGTCGATGTCCCATAGCGGCCATCAGAGCCTGCTATAAATTCAGCATTAGTCTTCAGGTCATAGGTCAAGCTAGCCTGTAAAGATGAGGCCAAAACGAATGTGTAGGTGCATAAAGGGCCGAAGTTCAGCCCCGTTTTGTCTCCCACACACTCAAAGAATCCGCCCTCCTCCTCAACGTCATGTCGGATTTTAAGTTGCTCAGTCCTATACAGTGGTCACCCCCTATTTCATTACGAGCCATGCAACTCCGTGTCGTTGCGGAAGAGTTCATGTCCCCTCCCCCCTCTGTTCGTGAGGTCGCAAATAAGCCAATGGACAATTAACGAGTCTATCACCTTTCAGACGAAAGACGTATATTATAGCTACCTCGACATACTACTAGCTGAAGTCAAATGGGGTTAGCTTCTGCTCGATTTATGACGATGCACGTGCATGACGAAGAGTAGTATTGCTTGAGAGTATCAGTTCGGCAGGTAGGGTAGCGGGCTACAAATTGTATTTTGCTGCAACTTGAGTAGTGTACGTACAATGGCTGTTTTTATGAAGTGGCGGAATTTTTTCGCTGCAGGAATTGCCCTGCGAAAATACTTGAGTGACAATGTCCCGCGCGGTCTATCGACCTCGATCCTTATTAAAGCCTTTTTCACAGAAACTTTCATAACAAAGGTCTATAAACTTGTACTTTGTAGTTTTACAAAGCAACTGTTTGGAAGACAATGTTTGAGAAGGGACGGGGAAGGCTGCTAGGGTTTTAGAGGGGGAAAAAAGAGGCAAAATTCGTAGACACTGATCGGCCGACAGCCTTTACATACAGACTGTCTTCTAGACAGAGTTGAAGCTATCATGCAGCGACGCCTACAATAAATTAAGATTTGCTCAAGTCATTGCCAGAGCTCTCGTGAGCCATCCCCACTACTCATATATGCATTTAAAGCCGACCCTGCTAAATGGCATAACCACTTTCCATATTTTTTAAAATGTGTATCCTGAGCTTTTTAACATTCAACGAAGAGAAATGCACATCTTTGATTTTTAAATGCAACTCGGCAGCGTGTACAGTGGTAAGCACGCCACACCAAAAGAATTATTGATTCGGCTTACAATTTGAAAGTGTAATTTCTCTCCATTTCTGCTAAATCGTTAAATTTCATCCTCATTTCGAAAAAAATTGAGACCATGATGGGGATCGACATCGTCTTCAAAATTTTACTGTCATATTGATGCATATAACTTGTTTCCCCACTGTCTCAGCAGATGATTTTGCCATAATTTCGTAGTGTGGGGGTTGGTGGGGTGCCTATATGTTTCATTTGTTGACCTTCTTTTGGCTTGTTGATACATTTTTTTGTTTAAAAATATTTCTTCATTGTGTGTTTGGCTGTGTGTGATTCTTATCAGAAGATTTTGTCACCATTTATTTCATTTGTGGTTTTTTTCCATGTATGTTTGTTGTAAAGAAAGCATCGCTCGAGATAAGCTTGAAGAATCACTGCAAATCAAGGAAAAATAAACAAGATCTTTATGTTTGTCAGGAGCAGCCCAGGAAAAGACTGAACATTTTTTGTCAGGAGCAGCTGCCTGCTGGATCGATATCACAATCCAAACAAAGATTAACAGTAACATGCAGTAACTTTATTCTGTTTTGGATTTTGGATAAATAAGTATCCATTGACGTGAAAAAAACATTAATGCAAAGAATATATTTACATCATAATTCAGTTAATAGTTATAAAAGTAATAAGGCTGCATGCTTAAATGTATACAAGCTTTCGTGAACAATATATTGGCAGAGTGAGAGAGACATATCCAGCCTTGCAAGAAAACTTTAAAGACATGAAGCATAAAAAGTAGCAAATACAATGTTATCACTTCCCATATAGGTTTCAGTATATATACATATATAAATAACGTTTTAATAACAATATTCATAATACTTGTGATATACGGGGAGATGACTCAGTTAAAATATGCATACCATTTTTCCGATGGCTCACCTAATCTTTCTCCCTTTGTGGGATGATGATTTTTCTGAAATTTAGTTCATTTCCGCAAACTGTGAATGAGTCTCTTGGAGTGTAGCAAAAAATTAGTGCTCTACTTTTTAACAAAAAATGTAACAAACTAAAAGTTTTGAAGTAATAAAGTAGCAAAATACAATTTTTAAGTAGCCTGCAGTTCTGTCACTGATGGCGACAATAAGTTGTAAAACACACACACATTACGAAAGAGATAATTTCAAGTAGCACATATTTTGAAGAATTCATAATATGCAGAATTGTAGATAATGGAAACTTGACTGTTTCCAAATGCAATAGTAAATCTAAGATTCCTAGTAGACTATATAAGAAGAAACTAAACTCCACATCTCCCACCCTGATTCATTTCATCAGGTGAAGTAGACTAGGAGAGTATCAACATAACACTGATCACAGAGTTAGACTTGATTAGAGGAGAGAGTGCCAGATGGCACCGAGCAGCTCGGCAAGTGGCTGCTCATCTGGTACTCGGGAGGCTAGGGCAGGTTCTAAACTGGCAATTCACAAAGTGTTTTTTTTTCAGTATGGTTAGTATGCCACTTTCCCTTTCCATTTCCTTCTTGCCACTTTTCCTCTCCCAGTTCCCTTTTCTCTTCTTGTAACAGAATTTTCTTTGGCACATTCCTTTTGCGCACCTTTGTAAATGCAATTTCTTAATTTTATTTCGCCCACCTCTTTTAACAACTGTGCTTCTTAGCCTTATCTGTTTGGGGTTTAGTTGACTGATGGAAGTGATACTTGATTAAAAGTGATAGGATCGATTTACTTTTGTCTTCTTATTATTTCTTTAGTCAGCCAGGAGAGAATCTGTGTGCAGCGCTAGCCTCTAGCCCGAACCGTAATAATAAGTCGACGTACACATTAGCGTGTTAATTCTCCGCTGGTGTGTACCGATTACAATAGTATGGTCCAATTCGCACAGTCACACAGTATGGTTGAGTTTGGGTTATAAGCATCTAAAGCATGCTGATACTTCTGTAGCGTTTTATCGGGTGAGCTGGAGTTTGGGGAAGAGACAATTAAGTAAAGTAATCCCCTAAAGCTAACCCCCCCTTTTCAATCAAAAGGGACACGACCAGATAATTCAACACATTTATTGAACTACGATCATAAAAGGATAGCAGAGGAAAGAAAGTGGTGGATGAACAAAGATGTAAAAGTGCGTGTGTGTGTGTGTGTGTGTGTAATAATAGTAATGTAAGGTGTGTCACAAATCTCAGAACAGGAAGTGAAATAAACAGTGTACAATTAAACTAATACAAAGCGTAAAGACTACTTGCGGTAGATTATAATCCAAACAGGAACAGAATAATCAACACAGTGTATGTTCACACTCAATAGTGGTCCGCAGTCGTAGTCCGTATGTAGAAAACAGTATCTGACAGTAAACCCGGGATGCAGAGACGCGAAGTCCGGTCTGTAGAGCGTAAATCCAGGAAGAACAGGATGCAAGGTGAGAGATGCACTGAAGACCCAGCAACGCCTTCGACAGAGATTCGCAGCAGATCGACCTGGTTCTCGTGTGGATATCCGGTACATGAACAACGTAATATAGAGTTCGGTTAGGTGCCCTTGGAGTGACCGTCACAGGAAAAACTCCTTGCTCCTGCGTCCCTAACGTTGTCAACTTTCTTGAATGAAAAGTGACAATGATATGAGAACATACAAAGTTCTTTAACAATAGCGCTTGGAAAACCTTCCACAACGTAACAACTTCAGCTGCTTACTTTTCTGAGGATTCCATCTGATCCATCACGAAGGGCATTATGGTTAAGAGCCAGAAACAGAGTGGACACCTCCAGAAAACCATGGATCCCTTCACAACACGAAGTAATCTATTCTGATCATTTTGTGCCAGAAGATTTTACAACCTCCAGACATGGGACCCTAAAGATTTTGAAGGAGACAGCAGTAGCATCTATTTTTTCATGGAAGGCAACACCACAGGTAGACCGATTGATTTCAGTACAATTTGTCAGTTCAGGTACTAACTGGGCACAACATATAACTTTTTATTATAAGAAACATGCACAGAAAATAGTTCAGCCACTTAAATCAGCTTTGTTAAATTATCATTCAAATGTGGAGGTCAGTAACAAGAAAACCATACCATGGCTTGGAAGTTGAGTTCTTGTTTTAGTTTATTTCACCTTAAATTATATCAGCATGCAACAAAATGTATTTTAACATGTGAGATTACCTTGACACCCTTGAGGTACAAAATGGATTTTTTGCCATTTACCAAACTAAAATGTAAGGCCAAGTTGACTAGGTAAAAATTTAGTATATAATGTATAGTAATAATTTTATCTGACCAGACATCAAGTAGAAAGGCAAACACAGGTGCCAAAGCAGAAGAGGTGATGAAAGATGATGTGGGTAATGAATGCGACAAAGAAAACTGTGCTTCTGAGGCTGCTGCGAGAGATCATCCCTATGCTTCAGATGTACACACCGTGAAAATCTGAGTAATCTCAGTCGCACTGGAGAAAGTGCGAGAAACAAATTGACAAAGATCATTTTTTAAACACAAGTAGACACTGTCAATGTTAAAGGGCTTTTAAGTTTTGAATTTTCCATCAACAGTAATCTGAAGTTCAGGCAAAGATGAGAGAGAGAGAATGTTGCTGATTTTTCACGATACTATGGTTACATGACTAAATTATGATGGTGCTAGGCTACATTGCCTGTACCTTGTAGTACCTGTAATATTGCATAATACTCTTTATGTGAAAGTAATCATTTTACATGCACTGTCTTTGTCATTTTCCATATTTTGTACATTTTACTGACTATATGTCTTAACTACAAAAGCATTTATGGAACTGAAGAATGAACATCCAACAGCACTGTCATCTAAAAATTAAACGATTCAAAGAACTTATAAAGAACAGTGCTCGTGGAGTTAATAAACATTGCTCGCTTCTTCAGTCTCGCTTGGTTCTCTAAGGCCATCCCTCAGATAAGACCTTCTGTTGCTTTTTTCAAGGTCGTAATGGAGGGGTACTACTGTAGTAGAGTCTTGAGTTCTACTTCTCAGGTAGGGCCATGCCAGGTAGGTGGTGGAAATGCCTTAAAGGGAAACTTAACCCTAGACTCAACTTGAGATGAATTCATAGATATTGATATTGTGAGTCTTGTCAGCCACAAATTTCAAGCTGTATCGGTACTATTTCCATACAATCCAAGTTTTAATTTCGGTAAATAGTGGTACACGGACGTCGCCATGTTGTGGTACTCTTCCGAGAATGAAAGCAAAATATCGCTGCTGTCGTCTGGTCTGGTGACGTCAGTTCTCCAGAAGCATTCAACATGCCACAGTGCAAAGCGTTCGGCTGTTTCAACGAACAGTGCAAAGCGTTAATGTAGACGGAAGCCACTAGAGCTTTTTTGGGATTATGAATCCAGCAAAATAAAAGTTGCCTCGTCGTGCGTAAGAGTATAAATAGCACAAATCGCACCTCGTGTGCCGGGACCATTTTATGAGGGAGTGCTTTGAAGGCACCTACGAAAATGATGTGGCTGCTTCGCTTGGCTTCAAGACTTTTAAGAAAAAGTTAAAGAAAGGAGCCATTCCGACAATTATCAATACAAAGTGTGCCAATGTAAAAGGCATTGCAGTAAGGCAAGACCGGACGGAAGCTGAGCCTGAGAGCGAGAACAGCTAGACGATTACAGCTGAGAGTGAACAGACAGACAGCGCGGGTTAAAAAAAAAAATTCACAGTTTTACTGCTAAACAACCAATGGTAATGATATAAAATATTACGGTTTTTTTAAAATCATGATATAATTTGTATGAAGTGTTATTTATTTTATTTAAGTAAATATAGAAAATACTTAAATAGGTATATACAAATAATGCATACAGTATGATTGATTTTTTAAAATATGCCATATGTATGGCTACAAGGCCTGTATAGCAATACAAAGTACTTGAAAACAAACGCATGTATATGCATGCATGTGTGCATGGACACCCGTACACACAACAAAGGACACCTATGTAAATATACTAGTCACAACAGCACTCGTCGTCTTGCTCAGTATCGGTACTTTCCGTGTTTTGTAGTTCTTCCTCTGTGTGTTCTGGGTCATAAGTGTAATATTAAGCTACAACTCCCAGATCCATAACGGAAATTATCTTGCGAATGTTCGCGATGTCACTAACAAAAGCGTCTGCCCGATGTCTGTGACGATGCTGCTTTGGGCGCTGTCGGCTGCGGGCTGCAGTAGCTTTCTCCCTGCCTGGGTAACTGACGTCACTCATCCAGGCAACATGGCGGCTTCCATGTAAGGCCGATGAGCGGCATTAAAAGCTGGGTTGTAAGTGAACAGTTCTTTTGTAGCTTGAAATTTAGGGTTAAAAAGACTCACAACAGCAATATTCATCAATTCAAGCCAGGTTACTTCTAAGGTTAAGTTTCCCTTTAAAGGGTATGAAGCCTATAAAAGAAAAACAAGTGACTGGCGCTTGGAGGAAAATCCGAATTAAATTTAAAACAAGAGAACTGGACCAAGCTAAAAAAAGGACAAAGACGAAGACAATCTACATGTTTCGGGGCACTACCCCTTCATCAGAACGACACAAAAAAAGACGAAAAAACGAAACATAAAAAGAAAAAGACTAAGCTGCAGTAGATGTGGCGCGTGGGCGTGATAGCAGGAAAATGACCAAGGGAGAGTAAGAGGGGTCAAAGAGGGCCAACCAATCGCAAGGTGGGTAGGAAAGGGTAGAGAAGGGTGGGGGTGTAGAGTGCGCGGGGGAAAGAGAGAGAGAAAGGCATGGGTAAGGGGGCGTCAGTGTGTGAGAGTGGGACAGGGAGGGAGGTGAGAGAAAAAGTAAAAGAGAGAGGAGGGGTGAGGGGGTTAAGGGAAAAGGAGGGAGGGGGAGAGTCAGTGTTTAAGGTTTGAGTCCTGTGGGTGCCATAGTGCCAAAATGGATAATGAAGTAGGACTCCATGTTCCCGTACTGCCAGCCATCTCACTTTTCTTAAAACCTGTCTCCGCTTGAAAGTAACTCCCAAAGGCTTTCTCCTACGTTACTCCCCATCTGACCCCACTAACCCCTCCATCTTATGCAGAACTAACCGTATCCTTCTTTCTACCAGCCGTAAACTCATCCGCTCTCAGATCTCTTACTTAGACACTAAACTCACTTCTCTTCGCACTGCTCGCTCCACCTATAGAAAACTTCTTTCTCTCCTCCCTCCTGCCCCCTTTACGTTGGTTACCTCTCTAGTCCACACATATAATCAACTGGTCTACCAGGAGTGCCTTTACACGAAAAATCGCAAGCTCTCTACCCTCACACAGGATCGTTGGGTCAGGAAAAAACCTCCTTCCAGCCCACCAACCCCATCCCCCGTGGCCTCGTTGCATTCGGTCCCCACCACCACCTCCAGCGCCCCCCCCCCCACACACACACTCCAACCTAGTTAAATGTATCCCTGATAACCTCCCCCTGACTGATGCTGAGAAATCGGTGCTGTCCAAGGGCCTGAAATTCATCCCCCTCTGGCCTTTCATCAGCCGTTACCAAACACTCCTTGACCGCGACCGCTTTTTCCGGTGGACGGCTGCACTTCAATCAGTGCCGAAGCCTCCCCTTTCGACGACAGACGATATCTTTCACGACATCTTCACACATGTGGAACAGTACATCAACAAGTGCCGCATTGAAATAACACACCTACGCCCGTCCGTCACAGCAAACTGTCAATACATGAGTTCCAAGCCATTGAGTCCCTCCGGCAAGGCACCAACATTGTTATCAAACCAGCCGACAAAAGCGGTGCGATCGTTCTTGTTGTTGATTTGAAAGGGAAAGTGCTTACACCTTGCGGTGATTTCGCACTGGGGGGAGGGGGCAGTGGGCTTGGGGAAGGAAGGGGAGGGAAGAGGGCTGTGGCTTGGTGCTCTGGACTGGTGGTGGCTATGTGGTCGCTTTCCTGGCGCGGCTGGAAGAAGGTGGCTGCCTGTGGCTTGAGAGGTGGAGCGCCCGCTGGTCGACCCTAGTGTCGCCCCACTTCTACATTTTGCTTATCTCTACCTTTGTGTTCGCCTTTTACTTTTTAGTGCTGTACAGTTTACGCTTGTCCTATAGTTTATGGTTTTTACCCCTTTTTTATTTATTTTTTTAATTATTAAATATATCTAACGTCTGGATGGGCGTTTACTACCTGGGCTGTCAGATCCATTATGTATTGGCTTTAGAGACGATTTTAGATTGAAGTTATGGTTTAGATTGTGCAGCACATTTTTAAGTGGTGCGATCATCATCTGGGACCGCAATTTATTCATAGCCGAGGCGCACCGGCAGCTACTAGACACCACCTTCTACAAGCCTCACTCCGACCAAACACCTGCAGCCGACACGAAAACGATCTCTAAATTGATCCGAACCTCCATAGACTCAGCAGATTTACCACCATCAGCTAAACACCTCATCAAGAAAGACACGAAACAACCGTCCTTCTACCTACTGCCCAAAATACACAAGGCCAACAACCCTGGCCGACCCATCGTCTCCGCTTGTAGCTGCCCCACAGAAAACATTTCCCACTGGATACTATACTTCAGCCCGTCGTCCAGTCGCTCCCCACCTACATCAAGGACACCACAGACACTCTCACACTCCTGGACCATTTCAATTCCTCCCACACTTTCACACCCACTCTCCTCTTAACCCTTGACGTCACATCCATATCCCACACTGATGGCTTGACTGCACTGTCCCCTCCACTTACGCAGCGACCACCACCCTCCTACACACACTCTGATAATTAGGTTGGCAGAGTTGGTCCTCAAACTCAACACATTCGAGTTTGACGGCCAGTGTTTCCGCCAGATTAGTGGCGTGGCGGTGGGAACCAAAATGGGCCCTAGTTATGCTTGCCTCTTCATGGGTTGGCTCGAACACAACATCCGTAACAACCACACGGGCTTAAGGGGATCTTCTAGATTTTTTGGCAGGCTAAAATTTATTTCTTTGCATGTTTTAAAGTCAGAGTCTAGATTTAAGTTTGAGCTGGCTTATTTCCATTGCTGTGATGTCATTTCTAACATATATTGCTACCCCTCCTCCTCTTTTAGGTGTAGGTCTAGATTTGAATATTGGGGGATATTTATATCCACATAGTGGGATAGGTTCCTTGGTGAAGTTTGTTTCTTGAAGGGCAATAACTTTAGGCATGTTATCTTTTATGAAGTTTACCAATTCTATTTTATTGCTATTTAGTGCCCTGCAGTTCCACTGCATAAACCTCACCATTCGAACATCCATTTTAGATCTAAAAGATCATTAATCCCGACAGTGTTTTTAGCATGCTAGTTAACAATGACATTTAGGGTTTGAGGTAATAGTTATCATCCTGGGTGATCTTGCCTATGTATTTGTTTATTTTATCCATTAGTGTCAAGACTTCTTCTGTCAACATCTCTATTTTGTCTGGGTTGTCAGATTGCTTGGTCTGTGGTCGGTTCTCAGTCTGTGTTGTCTTTGTCTTGTTCTAGCTTGGTCCAGTTCCCTTGTTTTAAATTTAATTTGGGTAGGAAGCCTATCAAGAATACATGGTCAACCGTGTCAGTCACAGCAGAGAGATTACTGATGGACGGTGGTGCTGCTGCTGTAGATGCAGACAAGCTGCCGCATATTGCCACATCGAGATGCTGCGCAGGCCATGAACTTCAGCTGGGGCTGCATCATCTGAAAACGTGACATCATGTCAAGTAAAAACACCAAAGCCGGTGACTCAAAATCATTGTTCCCACGCTTCTATGACCTTTAAAGCAAACTTACAGACCATTGTGTCACAGTAACTCGACGTCTTCTTGAAACATTCACCACATACACACACTCATATTAAGCATTCAATCAAGACATGCACATCAGAACCTTGTTGCTTCGACTCAAATCTGAATAAGACCTGAAGACACTCCTCTTTCTAGGAAACGACATTTTATTTACACAAAAAACAAAGGAATTGTAAGACAGATAATGAATGTATATACTGGAACCAAAAGAAACGCAAACAAAGGAAGCTGGTGATTTTATTTGAATTTTATTTTTTCATTCAAACGAGTTTGAATCGATTAATTTCGATAAAATCGGTACAGCAAGTCTTTGCGTAATGTGTGTTCATCTGCCATGCTGAGAAAACGTTTGGAATGTCCCAATCATCCCCATTGGAATCAACAACTATACCACTTCGCCCAGCTCATCCAGTCGAACAGATGCCCAAATAGGGAGTGCGTCCCAAACTTTATCTGTTGAACATAAACCGTTGCAGGTGGTGGCCGGCTTACCATGCAACCTATTCCATAGTCTAGTGGCTATTATTGGACCTCTTCTCTATCTCTACTGTCTACCCTATTAGTGACACAGACTGAAGCCTGCTCTTCTGCTACTCAAACCCTTGGCTAGCCGCTGAAGGCAGTGGCTTCTTCCAGAATAAAGCTCCGTTATACAGCTGCAGTGGAGGCGCACGTAGAAGGCAGCTCTGTAGCTCACCTTTCCACTGTGCCCCTCAGTCTTCTGCCTATGGGCCTTCTGTTGTCAAAACTTTCTAAGTTCCATGGCCAAGCAAGCATAGCCCTATGGGCTGGGCGTAAGCCCGAGCAAGCTTCTTCCGTCTGTATCCTTCTCTCTCTTGATCTAATCTGAATCTCCCATCTCCATCCTCAAGTCCCCCTTTTTATTTCTCCCTACTGCAACGCCCTCTACATCACATGCTCTATTCTTGTAAACAGCATCACAAGTCTCCAAGCCCAGCGACCGGAAATTACTAATGCATTTGTACTTGGCTGACATCAAGCTGTCGTCTGCTGTCCCCGACTCTTGGACCTGGGAGGTCCCTTTCCCCATTACGTATTGTTCTCTGGGAGAGCACGAAATTTACTTCCCTGAACTAAACGACCCGCCCTCTGGGTTAAACTGAGTGAACAACGCCAGTCCTACTCGCCAGTTCTCAATTTCGTTACACAACACCCTGGGACCTGATGAGCATGGCGTGCATCAGAAGGTGCAGATCTGCCTGTTCCAGCTGTTGAGCTGCTGTTGGCCTCAGAAGAACAGTTTTCAGATCTCTCTGCAGATGGTCCCATAAGTGCTCGATTGGCTGTCGGCGCGGCTGATGTGAAAGTGACTTTCATCGGAGAAAAGTATGTCTCGGCATTGCCGCCATGTCCATGTCCAGTTCAGGTGCAACTGGGCCCACTGTATTCTCTGCTGCTGAAGTTGTGCAGTCAGCACTGACCACCATGCAGGACGGCGGTCGTACAGCTGTCATTCAGATACCTGACAATGCATTGTCTAGTGGCTGATGGCAGCTCCATGGCTCCCGACAGTGGCTCTGGCCATCTCTGTGGCAGGGAGGAACAGTTGGCGCAGGTGGTCACGGTACATCTGCCTGTCCTGTTATGCAGTCGTGACATGAGGTCATCCACTTCTGACTCCATCTAAGTTCTGCCAGTAGCTTGAAAGCGAGCCCACAAACGACAGATTGTGGAAACTGCCACACCCAGTGGATATGCAACGACACTTGGGCAGTTTCCAGCCTGCAGTTGTCCAATGGGTCTTTCCTGATCTGTAGCGTTCAGTCTTGGCATTCTTCTGCTGCTGACAGGTGGTCTGCCTTGGAGAGTACGAGCATCTGCTTTTCCTGCTAGTGGGTGATGCCGTCTGTTTGCAAAGAAAGTTCTAGTCTTGGTGCTTTTGTTCACGGTGCACAATTGCCCGACTTCAACATGCCAGAAGGGACACGTTTTTTTCTGCCAGGCACATCGTCATAAAGGGCTACACTCAGCAGACCTCACGTCAACCTAATTTGTGTTGCTATCATTTTACCCAAAAGCAAGACATTTGACTACTCCTTGACCATGTGTCAATTAGCATTTCTTTTGATTTTGAGTATAGTCTACTAATGCAAAAATAGAGTCAAGGTAGTGACTTCGCTAAAATATATAACTGAAATATAAAGCAACAATAGCGTAGTGAAAAGTGAGACTAGTGCCCCTTCCTTTGTGCAGTGGTAACCAGCGTCAAGATATAGTTGGTCGGTGGCTGGTGTCAAAATGTAGTTCACTGGTAGCCAGTGTCAACTGTCAAGATATAGGTCATTGGGGAGATGCTGTGTGGGCCCATACACATCCTTGGGTGATAGGAAAGAGCCTCCATAGAGTCATAATTTCGCACTAAGGGTGGGGGGGGGGATTTTGAGGGTAGGGTTATGGCTAGCTGTTGGTTCCCTGCCATGATGGTTCCCAGCTACATCTTCCCTCTGGCACCCTGCTGCTGGTGGTGGTTTGCTTTGTCTGCAGTGGGGTGCTGTCCCCCCTGATTCTATTGTCGCCCTGTTCCTCAGTTCTGTTTATCTCTACCTTGAAGTTTCACCTTAGGGTTTATTTTCTTTTGCTTTATATCTTTAATTTAGATTTTTAATTCTGCATCACCAGAGAGAGGAGAAAGAAACAACAGACGAGGCAGGAAAAGGGTGGGGAAAGAGAAAGTTGCGTTTCACTGGGTTATACAGGAGAGAATACAGCGAAGAAGTGAAAGAAAAGCCAGACTGACACTAGTTCTAACAAGGTTACACATACATTGGTATAATGATTACAAGGAGTTCGGTCGTAAGGTGTCCTGCAGCCCTTCTCTAGCTTGATGGTGGTGTCTCGACCTTCACGACCCCAGGCATTCACTACGTCATTCACAGTCGTGCTCTGCAGCAGATTACAAAAATCACTGACTAGCATTTACTGTAACAAACTATTGCAAGATCACTTCTTTATCTACGTCACATGCTGACACATTCTGCAACAGACTACACACAGCCATTTTCTAGAATAGTTTACACAAGATCGATAAACGGTTCTCTGGCATGTTCTGTAAATATCTTAGATGAGCATGAACTTTTAAATGGTATTATCAGCTGGTGGTTTATATTTGTGATTTATGTGCCAGAATGTTTGACTGTTTAAGAACACACATTTTATGCTGTATGGTTTTGCTATATGTGTGAATAAATGTGTATGCATGCTCCCTCTCCCTCAAGCCATCCCTCCCTCTCTCCCTCAAACATGAGCGCACATGCACATTTATAAAATGCAAAATCCACCCATCCGCCTGTCTATAATTTTATGTGTGATGGGTGGCAGCCATCACGGAGACGGTTTTGGCCACCACGCTCACAGCCACAGCGTCGCCGGGGGGGGGGCAGGTCGGGTGGTGCCCAGCGAACCGTGGCTGTGAGGCACTGTGTCCTTTTACCGCGTGCTGTGCTAGGCTCACTCTCTTTAAACGTTTCTATATCCTTCTAGGATAGTTGCAGGTACTAACAACTAACATATTCGGATTCTACTCGAATTACTCTTTCAGTAGATACTAAACTCATCAAACATCTTAATAGATTAGGTTATTTTGTAGGCATATTTCTTATCTTTTTCTATTCACATTAGCTAGTTAAACTGCCTTTTAACGTAATGATCTTTATTTCCTTCTCACTCTACTTAACTTTCCTTAACACTAACAGGAAGAGCAGAGCGCACTTTATTTATCGCATATTTTCATGTTCGTGTACATATATTCTTTGTATTTTTAATCTTAAGTCTTGTGTGTGTAAGAAACACAAATTTTGGCATTCACGGCACGTACGCCGGCTTGCTGCTGCTTGCCCAGACAGTGTCCCCGTTGCGGTTCGCATCCTACCCGATAAATGTGGGCTACGGACCGGGCAAAGGCAGAGATGAAGGGCAGAGTGCAATGGGGAGACGAACCATGTAGGCAGAGCACGAGTCAGCAGGGAGGGAACAGGCAGGCTCTCAGAGCGACCCTAGCCGTCGGGCAGCAGCAGCGGTAGCGGCCCCAAATAAATCTGTCTACAAGACAAAAACTTGCCTTTGTTGGGAAGAGAGTGAGGGAGAGGAGAGAGGAAAACTCACGGAGCGAACCTGCTCCGCTACATATGAAAATAAATATCTTACAGAGTTGAAGCGGGAGAAGTTGGTGTAGCTGTAATGTGGCCCGGGATAGTCGGCGTTGCAGCTGATCACCCAGTTGGCCCACTCAACCAGCTCGTGATCCCACACCTGGTTCCATAGAAGAGATGTCAAATTAAACCAAAATTAAACATGTAAACAAACAACTGAAACACGAATGAGCTTATTGAAAAGCTGTTATGAATAAAGTGCATGCTTACAAGTGGCGAATTCTTACAAGGTTTTCTGCTCTCCTCAAATGGTTGTGGGCTGCAAGCAAATTAATCTCCTCTGTTTTGGTAAGGGTATCTGTACAGAGAAACAAACACAGCTATCCAGGCCTATAAACTTATGCATACCTTATAATCACATATGTATTCCTTATATTTACCATATATTCATATATGCATACCTTATATTCACATACGCATACCTTATATTCACATACGTTTAACTTATATTTTGTTACTGACTAAAAAGAAATGTAAGTTATGCATATGATGGAAAACAGGAAAACAGTGTCATGCTTCATTGATTTTCTAAAGTATACTAAAGTAGAGATAGTACACTAATATTGCATATTTCATAACACTCTAATCCTTCTATTTGCAACACCATTTCATTAAGAAACAGATAAATACACAAGGTATAAATCAAGTGTGATAAAAACATGCACCAATAAAACATGCCCGCATGCATGCACATACACACGAATACAGATTGCATGCTTATTACTCACAGACGGTCCATGCCAAGGATAAATTAAAACTACTATAGCACAGAGCCTATTAATGCACAAATCTGAATATCTTGAAAGCTTCTGTGTGTATAATATTCACTTCGTTTCCTAATATAAAGGTGAAAGCTTAAGAATTTACACCAACATGATGGTGTACAGATATATTACGCTAAGGCCAATGGGGTTTTTAAATTACTAAAATCCACCGACGTACATTTTAGAGGGATGCAAGTCTCACAATATGCTAAGATCTGTGGACTTGCTTTCTTTTAATGCTGTCCAGTGATGGAGCAAAGGGCCATGCACTTGGGACAAGGTATATTTACTGTTTTACTATTTTTAGCCTATGTCGAACTAATTTGACAGAAGATATTTTGCAACAGACAAGTTTTCATGTAAAGAATGTAGATATTAGTAGCTTAGAAAATTTTATATGAGTTGTGACAAGACCTCAATGGTATTAATCATTTTTTAAATATAGGAAGCAAACAGGCAGTTTTGTTTACTTTTTTTACTGCTTTTAGCTGAGGGTCCAGGATGAAAATATTCTAAGTGGTAACTGGCCAAAATCAATAGAACAGGGTTGTGCTTACATACGTATTTGTATCGAGTCTTTCAGTCATAACAGCTGTCATAAGGTTTGTTTGCCCTGTGTATTTTTATTATGTACACCTTTAGGCATGAACAGGAGATCTGAACACCCTTGCAATCCACCTTGGACTATTAAAAGATAGGCACGGAAAAAAACCATGATGATTGTGTATGTGTTGCATGGGTCAGTGATCTGCACATAGATGTGCATTTGGAGGAAAATATGATACATGCTGTACTATTCACAGCCTTCCTGAAACCTACATAACCTATAATTAGTTGCCTAATAGTACCCTTGCCCACTAATTTTTTTAAGTCTATACCACCATATTAGTTCTACTTGCCAGAATTCACATTGTACC
Source organism: Lanistes nyassanus (assembly GCA_004794575.1). Taxonomy (NCBI): domain Eukaryota; kingdom Metazoa; phylum Mollusca; class Gastropoda; order Architaenioglossa; family Ampullariidae; genus Lanistes; species Lanistes nyassanus. The sequence continues at coordinate 478,044 of SMGT01007031.1, read as the reverse complement.
CAAAAGTTAAACTAATATTTTTGCATGTCGAAACTAGAGAGTAAAATGTAACAGTGGACAGAACAGAAGGTTACCTTTATGTGTTCTTGGGTAGATAGAAGGTTTACAAGACAGGTAAAATAAATTCTCCCTCAATTCATGCTTTTGTTGCAAAACGAATTCTGCACTTTTCTTTGGTGGGGTGTGACATCAAGGAATGTGATGTTTTTATTGTATCTGGGGTACTTATAAGAGTCCGAAGAGTCAATCAGATTTGTTTTGCATCCCCTGTAGCTGGCTTTGACACCAATACAGCATAAACATCCGTAGGAGGATCAGTCAAGCCACAGACGACCTTAAAGAAGCCAGTGGCAGCTATCATCCATACCTACAGCAGAACGTCGGCTGTGGGAATGTGTGCGAGCAGGTGAAGGGTTGTCAGCGGGCTGGAAGTCATTTGCTGGGAATCCTGATATCACCAGGCCACCTGACACAGACATTTCAAAATTTGTATGTCTCATTCAGAACACAAACCCTTGTCTATACTGCAAAGCCCAACAAAGGGAAGGATGCTGATTTATTTTTATCCTCATGTACTCTTATGGATTTTATGATCAGTTTTTCAGTAGTATTTTCAGGAGGAATTAAATTCAATGTGTTGTTCTTTCATTGTCTTACTTTTATTTAGCGCAAACTATTCTGTGTGAGTGCATACCTTCCTCCAGATCCAAGCCCAAGTAAAATTTTTTTTAAAAATTAAGGCGCATACTAGAAACTAGGTTCCTGCCAATTATGCCACTTTAAGGGGAGAGTTAACATAATCCCTGCAGCTATATTGTATCACCTGAAGCTGTTGGCAAATCATAGACCAAAATTAATTTATTCTTATATATTTTGGCTTTGTGGGATCTGAAGGGGGATCACAACTACAAGACAATGCAATCCAGTCTATGTATAAACGATGTAATTATAATAACATCTGAGATATTGAGCCTAATTCCAAGACATCACATAAGGGGTCATATAGGATAATATCCGGTATATGAGCAAGAAACATTATTATAACATACTACACACCTGACAGACAGGATAAAACTGCAATCACATGCAGAAAGATGATAGGAGAAAAGAATTCGAAATGCAACATTGGCCCCATCTTTCTTGCAGCATGCAATTCAGTTTTCCTTTTAAAAGCTTCGAAATCTGATGAAGAAATAAAATGAGATGAAAATTAACTAACGGCTACAATAACAGACAAAACACCTGTACACTTTGCATAAAACATGCATGCAAACACACACTGGGGCCTTGATAGTTCAGTTGGTAGTGCTGGGGACTAGCAGGTGGATGGTTGTTGCTTCGAATCCAGGTGTGGCCAAGGATTATTTCCTGGAGTTATACATTGTACAAACTCCATCTGGCCATTCCCACACATTAAACTGCATGTCCATACTGGCCATCTTACTGCAGCTATCAGCCTGATTGTTCTTTCAGTGCATAGCTTAGAAATAAGACACCATCCCCCTTGTAGCCCACGGTCCTGATATGCACCCAGTTTGTGGCAGGCATTAGCCACCCACACACACAACTGAGGGACTGAGTAAAGTGGAAAGGCAATAACACACTACTCACTAAAACAGTAAACCTGCATGTCAGATAATACTCAAAAATGAAGCACAAATTAGGTGATTTAACTCTGTAGGTGAATGTTGTTTCTCTTCATCTGACCCAATCAGGGAAGCAGATCGATGAGTGATCAGAACACTGGCCTCCGAACACAAAGGTGCTGGTTCGATACCCGTGCACAGCATCACACATCCCCCAGTTCACTCACCTGAGAATGGGTACCTGACTGTTACAACCCCCCCCCTCTCTCTCTCTCACCGCAGTCCGTCTCATCAGTAAAAGAGAGGTTGTAGGGGGCGTGTCCTTTCTACCAACACTCGTGCAAAACACAACACAAGACCGGCAGTGAAAATCAACAAGGCCCCAGCCAGGTATAATTTCTTAAACTCCCCGTGTTTACTGAAATTCCCTAGATTAATAGAATTCACTCACTTCAATAACTATAGGTACAAGCAGAACAAATGTCAAGAACCCGATCCAAAACCCAGATCGGCCAACACTCTGCAATGTCACTACACACAGGTAAATTTTACAAAATTCTTAAATTTCCCAGGCAAATCTAGCAGAAATTGCATCTACACTCATTCCTCTAGCAATCACACCCACCATTCGCACAACAGCATATAGAGCATAACTCCCTTTCAGCCCTTTCACCAGTTCCACCGTTACTAATAACTTCAAGACATTACACCCCAGACCATACCAAAGATTATCGCACCTTCACTTCTTTCAATCTCCAGGTTTCGTTACTAATAAAGTCCTAAATGTTTATATATCACTCAATTCCACAGTCACTGTTAACTTCGTGTCATAACAGTCTGTACCCTGCTTTTACGAAGGTTGGGGTTAACGACATAAGACCGAAAGATGCGTACGTTACTGCTTTCCAAATGGTCTTCTACAAAATAAAGAATCTCTGCGCAGCAAGTTATAGCTGCCCAGGCTGCTGACACTAGCGCCACAGAGACTCGTAGTCAAACCAAGATGGAGCCGGTAGACGAAGATGCCAACTGCTCAACGTGTAAACTCCAAAGGGCTCCTTCAGCGTGAAAACTCACAAAGATATCAACAATACTCCAAGTGAGGGTGGTACTCCAAAAACGCCTTCTCTTCACTATATCCTCAGGAAAATACTCCAACACTTGTCTTCACTATATCCACAGGAAAAAAACTCCAACACTTGAACTGAGATATATCCTCCCACCTGCTCGATCTCTCGGGGATGACACAAAGAATTCCCCCACACCACTGGAGAGTCGCACAGATCAGAAAAGTCCCCACCAATTTAGGAGACACTCAAAGCACTGCAGAGAACACACCTCCCTCTCTTCCATACAGAACCACTCTACCCATCTCCTGCCTTCGCCCCTCTCTGAGCGAGATTTTCTTCTCCCCTAACACTACTCAGTTGGTGAATGAAGTAACTGACCAGTACTCATCACTCTTTCTCTGTACTCACCAATAGTGGCAATAGTCAATACACAATTCTTGTATATGGATAATCCATTCAGAAAGTAACTTACGAGCAAACAAACAAAAAAAATCCAAACTGCCACGGTCAACCAACAACAACCATCTGGGCCTCCATCAAAGCTTACGCTGATGGCGAATACATTGATGTACACCCCCATGACACTGACCTATGGATCAGGGAAGGTAGTGGTGAAAAACTAGTCCTAGCGCTTTCAATGAAAATGTGATTTAACTTCATGAAAATCATGTTAAAACTTTCTGCAAACACAGACCTTTACTGCAGTTGGGTTTTTGCTTGTTTTTTGTGTATAGTATAGATAATTTTATCATAGGCTTGCATAAAATTCATTACTATAATTGCATATAATTCATTCATGTTCTATGTTAAACTTCTATGCTTACAGCTGTATCTGGGAAATGTTTTCTGCAGGAGGTTGAATTAGAACAGCATTACAAGCACAAAAATGGAGAAAATGATATGGTAGCCACTATCCTGATTTCCCACTTTGAATCATTTATCAAAAGTGATACAGTATGATTATAATCCCTTAATATATATCATTATGTTATGTGCTGTCAAGTATTTTTGTACCATATTTGGTCTCTCTCTCTCTCATCTTAGGTTTATGTAATCCCATGTGTACTCATGCAAGAGAGAAAAAGAGAATAATTTATTCACACTTTCAAAGATCACAAGATCCATTTCCAGTCATGTTTGTAATTAATCTGTGCCCTGCTTTAGATTTCCAAACATAATACAGCATTCTGGTAAATATTCAAAAGCAAGTAGCTTAAAACAGTATCTTGTATACACCATATATCCACCTCACAAAAAAGTAGAGTTAATGTACAAGGTGTCACCACTGCTGAAGAGCTATCACTGTTGGTTTTAGATCTCTCCACCTTGTCTGAGAAAGGTGGCTGAACAAATAAACAGTGATCAATCCCTCCTATCATACAATGCCTCTCATCTTACCTCAAAAAGTCATAAGGATGTCAGACAGGCAAGTACTTCACTCACAATTTTAGAAGCTTACAGCTGGCATGAAAATATTGCCTTGAAACGCACAAGATTAGATGATAAGCCCCAAAAACATATTCAGAAATTTCAAAGTATCAGATTACCACTCCGAAACACTAAGAGTAATCTTGTGCAGAATGAATTTAAAGGAATTGCAAACATTAAATATGTGTGCATAACCAATTACAAAGAATCTACACTATACTTATTAATTGTAACTGATTGTGCTTTTTTGAACTTAAAAAAACTAGGACAAAATGATGTAAAAATATCAGACGAAAACATCCAGGACGTGTTCCGGAGGTAGTCAACCAAACTTGACATGCTTTTCTGATTGCATGTGGGACGGGGTGGGGACAGGAGTCAGGGGGTGGGATGGAGATTAGGTGGCAGCAATACATACAAGACCTACAATAAGTGACTGAGCCCCACCCCACCTGCTAACCCCCCACCCAGTAAACACCCCCACCCCTATCTCCCCCTCACCTAACCCTCACACCCCACCTTAACCCTGGGTTAGGCACTAGGTGCATTTAGGGGGTGGGGGTAGGCAAGGGTTGGGGTTGTGCGGGTGTGGGTGGGGGTTCCAATGACTGGTTGTGGGTCTCCTATGTGTTGCTACAGACACTGTTTCAGAGGCCAAGGTTAGTCTGCCCATACACCTCCTGCCGTCTTGGTCTAAACTTATCTGACTTTTCTGACTAAATTTTCGTTAGTCAAGAGCCATGCAATCAACATTTTATGCTAGTCCATTCTTGTGCCTAGACAGAGGACTTGGGCCAAAGCAGTGCAACTGACTGCCACTCACCTGTTTATTCCACACTAAGTCATCTACCTTAACCAATATCTTGTCATGCATAAGAACAACAAATTTCTGTATCTCTAACAAATTTTCCATTGCAGCTTTAATTTCTTGTATTACAGGCGAATTGAAGCCCAATTTAAGATAAATATAGTTTATATAATCACAGAGGGTTGATTCCTGTAGTAGTTTGTGCACCCAGTGCCTATCGGCATCTTGTAAACTTCTGGCCCTCTGCTGTGAATTGACTTTGCTAGCCTTATAATCACTTTGTAGTAAATGTTCTGCACTCTTTTTGTCAAAACAGTTTTGTTAGAAAAAGACTTAGCTGCAGTAGATGTGGCGTGTTGGCTGCATGGCAGGAAAATGACCAAGGGAGGGTGAGTAAGAGGGGTTAAAGAGGGGCAGCCAATCACAAGGTGGGTAGGAAAGGGTAGGCAAGGGTGGGGGTGGAGAGTGGGCGGGGGAGAGAGAGAGAATAAGAAAGCATGGGCAAGGAGGCCATGTTAGGTACCAGACGTCAACCGATCTGCTAAAGGCTAGCCAGAAGTCCAGTCTACCCACTTACCAAGAGTCACAGACGCTTGCTGGGGTCCATATATCACCTATATCAACGCCCCCACCCCAGCCCCTTGCCAGACGCTTGCTGGGGTCCATATATTGCCTATATCAACACCCACACCCCAGCCCCTTACCAGACGGTTGCTGGGGTTCATATATCGCCTATTATCAAAACCCCCACCCCAGCCCCTTACCAGACGCTTGCTGGGGTTCATATATCGCATATATCAACACCCCCACCCCAACCCCTTACCAGACGCCTCCCCAACTCCGAGGGCTAGCCCTTTCCTAAACCCATCCCTAACCCTTCCCCCCACCCTCCCGAAACGCCACCACCTCTTCCTACCCGCCCCCTCCAAAGACCGTCCAGAATAGACGAGCTCGCCATTCGAACTGGCTGCAGGGAATAGAAACTTCTGGTCGCAAGAACAATTTTTAAAAAATCCTTGTGTTCGTCTGAATAGAATACAGTGGTATATCAATTAACGGCCGCCCTATTTAGGTACATATATTTGTTTCACAACGGGCAGTCGCAGCGGTAGTGCCTTGTTTAACGGTGTTCGCTTCGCAGTAAATTTGAGCCTGCTGCGGGTTTTTGCATTCTACACTGATTCGCTATTGTCGTGAAACTCAAACAGATATTCGTAGGTTCACCGTTACACATACTCACGCAAACTGGCGGGCAATATGGCGGACAGCCAGGTGATGATCGTCACCATGCATGCAGTGACGTAGACGTTATGTCCTGGGTGCAACCCCCCCCCCCAAAAAAAAAAAACAACCTGGGGCTGGCTGGCACGAGCATTCATGTCTGCACTTCCAAGAGTGTCCGTTAGGACCATTTGCACTGTGTATTGTACGTACACCTTTACGTACGAAAAGGATGATACGAATGCTCATGCAAGTCACTTTATTAGTCCGACAGACGTAGTCTGCTCGAGTTTAGTAAAGAAGCTGCAACCCCCTCGAGACATTTTGGGCATCGTAGATAAAGTTAATACTGGCACAGATCGAAGTTGTGAATCGGCGTGGAACACCACCATACTACAGGTCCGTCAAGGTCAAGTCGACTGCTGACAGGCAGCTGTCTATTTTGCTCCAAGTTTTGTTTTAATTAATAGTGATTTTCAGATTGCCTACACCCAGCAATGCATTTCCCTGTACTGCCAGTTCTTGGAGCAGAATTTCAATCTCACTACTGGTTTGCTGGACTGGTTTGGTTTGCAGATTCTTTTCTTTCATCCCTGTGACTGCTGAGGGGGGGGGGTGGTGCTTAACGTCCAGCCGCAAACTATGTGCATATCAGGACGGTGTTGCTTAGACAAAGTTTACGTGCTGCCACACGTGGGACTGATGGCGCAACACGGGCCTCAGTCCCACCCAGTCACATTATACTGACACCGGGCCATCAAGTCCTAGTACTGTTCCCTGTAGTGCCAGGCGTCTGGCAGGGCAGCTACTAGATTGCCAATTTTTAAGTCTTAGGGATGCGAACCACCGACCTCCCGCCTCGGAAGCGGACGCCTTAACCACTAGCTAGAACACCGAGGCGGTCTGTGACTGCTGAGATGAAGTGAGGTGGGTGCTAAGGAGAAATCCGGCCGTCGAAAAATAACACATTGGATAGTTATTCTTTCCCTTTGTCGCCTTGTGCATACCGAATTTTATCCCTTTATTAGAAAGGAATAGCTTTCATTTCAATAGCATGCCCGGTGTATCTGCATGGCCTATACGTAGTCTGGACTAAGGGGTTTAGTGGGACGTATGATGGGCTTAAGTTACGCCAAAGCCGTGCAACTGGCCCCGGCAGATTTATTTTTTCGCTGACGTCGTGTCGCCAGCCTGGCGAGCAGAGCTGCGACCCGCCCACCGATGTCGTCAGTGAGCCCTCGTCCTTTTATTTTCCGCGCAGGCGCAGTCTGCTTGCCATCGGCCAAAAAAGGAAGTTGGGCGTTCGCGTGACCATGCAGTCGTCTGCTTACCGGCAGACGATACAACTTCTACGGGTTTATGCGCTTCTATCTGCGATTTCGGAGATGTGCGGTAGTTCTTGCAAGGCAGCAGCTGCTGCAATTGGGGGCGGAGGTATTGGAGGATCCGCACTTAAAATAAGTCGCCGCTGTTATTGTTTTTGTCCACATTTGTCATGTTTTACTTATTTTGTTTTTGCACGTGCGTAAAGAAAGGCTATGAAACGATCGACGTATCCGTGCATTTACTTAAAGGAAAGCTTAACCCTACACGCAACTTGAGATGAATTCATAGATATTGATATTGTGAGTCTTGTCAATCATAAATTTCAAGCTGTATCGGTACTATTTCCATACAATCCACTTTTAATTTCGGTAAATAATGGCACACGGACGTCGCCATGTTGTGGTACTCTTTCGCGAATGAAAGCAAAATATCGCTGCTGTCGTCTGGTCTGGTGACGTCAGTTCCCCAGAAGCATTCAATATGCTACAGTACAAAGCGCTCGGCTGTTTAAACGAACAGTGCAAATCGTTTAATGTAGACGGAAGCCATAAAAGCTTTTTGGGGATTCTGAATCCAGCAAAATCAAAAGATTGCTATGCACTATGTAAAAAGTGGCTTGAAAATTTAAAGAACGCCAAGTTGCCTCCTCGTGCGAAGGAGTATAAATGGCACAATTATCACACATGGGCAGTGGGCAGTCCTTGGACTTGGACTTGCACGGGAAATAGACGCTCCCGCCCTCCACGAGTCTCCCACTGCCTTGTGGGTAATCCTGGGGAGGATAAAGGCTAAGGGAGGACACCCTAACAGAAAACGGGCTGTAAATGCGGCAGCCCAGGGTGAAAGTCTTCCTTGTGGAAGGCACCGGCCAGGCTAAGAGCTTCAAGTAAGTTCAACGCCACGCGTTCACGACCAAGGCGAACCACCTAGTTGGAGGATCTCGGCTGTGGTTACAGGACCTGGAGAGGGATGGGCGCCGTCAGGTCCTAACTGCCCAAGTTTCACCATGAGGACAACAACAACCAAGACCATACCGGATCGGTCGTCGCCCGGGTTAACAAGGACCGCGCCTTCTGTCACCCACCAGGGGAGAGGTGTAAAATATGCTACTGGTGGACCACCTAAAAGAATAAGAGCCAGAAACAGCATCACCATTGGCACATGAAATGTTAGAACACTGAGAGGAGAAGGAAAACTTGAAGAACTTGAACATGAAATGAAAAGGTACAGCTGGAGCATACTTGGACTCTGTGAAGTACGCTGGAAGAATTTTGGAGAGTTAGCTACAGACGATAGACATCGGCTTTACTTCAGTGGCAAAGGGGACAAGCATGAGCAAGACATGCTCACAAAGACATCATGCACTGTGTCATGGGCTGCCGGCCAGTCTCGAGTCGACACATATCGATTCGTTTGAGGGCAACCCCATTCAACATCACCATCATACAAGCATATGCCCCAACATCAGACCATGATGATTACGAGGTAGAAAAGTTCTACGATCAGCTGCAGGAAGTCGTAGATCAAACACCTAAGAAAGACATCATCGTTGTGCAAGGAGACTGCAATGCCAAAGTGGGAAAAGACGCCTGCGTGAACTGGCAGGGAACCTGTGGCCAGTCCTCCAATGCAGAGACCAACGAGAGAGGCTTAAGGCTTCTGGAATTTGCCAGTTATAATGATCTCCTGCTGGCAAACACCCTCGGCCACCACAAAGCACCCAGAAGATGGACATGGCACTCTCCTGATGGGAACACCAAAAACCAGATTGATTACATCATGGTCCAGAAGCGCTTCCGGTCAAGTGTAAAAGCTGCAAGAACAAGAAGCTTTCCAGGAGCTGACATTGGAAGCGATCATGACCTGGTCATGATGACCTTTCGGCTTCACCTGAAAAAGGTTAACTAAACGAAAGACACCAGGCTAAAGTTCGACTGGTCACCATGTAAAAATAATAATAATACAGAATGGGATAACACAATAAAGTTCATGACAACAGATGAAGGATGAAGGGTAACAAATGTACCGCTGAAGTATAAGGGGGAACAAATGTACAATGAACGTCCTGCTTTTTTAAACTTAACCAGTGTTAGGCAGAAGTAACTGGAAGGAAAGAGGTTGGAAAGTGTGGTGGTTCAGGTAGAGTAGAGTGTGGTATGGGCTATTCGTTTTGGGCAGTGGTCGATAACATTCATTGGAAAAGGCTCTGGGAACGGGGTCATGAGACTCAAGGGTGAGCGGAATAGAAGTACCGACGAACTTTTAGATGCAGTTTGTTGTGTAGGCTACTGAGAGGTTGTATTCTCCCCCCCCCCCCCACCGAATCCATATAAACTGAGAAAACGCTGTAAAGGAATGTTTTTAGAAACGTTTAGATTTCTTTATAAATTGGTGGACGCTTGAAAACACATCAGTATTCACAGAATTAGGCAGACTTGGGTTTCCTTGCAGTAGTAGATCGAGATGCATAAGAGTGGGTGGGGGTAGGCAACTAGTAAATGGAGAATCTTTTCGAATGTCGCTGTAGTGAGGGCAGTCTAGTGAGTAGTGTTGGGCTGTTTCTTGTTCACAGCCGCATGCACAAGACGGATTGTCAATCAGGTGTCTGTTGAACAGATCCCAATTTAGGTTACTCATTCCGAGCCTCAATCTACAGTGGGTAATCTTGGCACTTCGATCTCCAACATAGTAAGCCGGGACTAAATACTGGGATAGGTTTATGAAACGCTTAAATTCTGATATTGAGTTGTCTGGGCATGCTGAGGAAGGGAATTCCAGTCAGCTGTTGTTTGTGGTATGAAGGAATTCTTAAAAATCTCAGTTTTGGCAAGGGGAATGCATCTTTCATATCGTCTGCGCCTGCTGTAGGGATTGTAAGAAGAGACCATGCAGTAGTGGGAGGATTTCTTGCAGTATTTCGGACAAAGGCCATTAATCATCTTGTAATACAGAAGCAGCCTATGTTTCTTGCGTCTGTCCTTTAGACTGCAGAAACCTGATTCATTGTAGAGTTTGTAATGACTGGTCCCTTGTACACTGCCTATAATGATTCTAATAGCTTCGAGGTGAAATTCCTCTAGTTCAGCTGCTTGCCCATCTGTGCAGCAATCCCAAAAAACGTCTGCATAGCCCAGAACGGGTAAAATAAAGGACTTATATATTGTCTCAAGTGCTTTCCACCCTAAGTTGTACTTATACTGTTTTAAGCATCCGATAAGCATGCTAACCTTTCTTGCGATGTAGCTAACATGTTCGTCCCATTTGCAGTCGTTCTGGATCCATATACCTAGATGTTTGTGACTTTTAGACTCTACCAGAACTGTGTTTCCAAAATAAAGGTCATGGATTGTTTCAGAACCTTGTTTAAAATTTACTAGATCCGTTTTATCTTCATCAAATGTTACTTTCCATAGCTTGGCCCACCTTCTTATTTTCCGTAGGTCTGATTCCAGAGTTTCTTTCCTATCATCAGGATTGTTGAGTCCTAAATATATGTTGGTATCGTCGGCGAAGAGTTTAATTGTTGACTCAATTTCTGTTGTGATATCATTAATATATATTAAGAATAGGAGGGGACCCAAGACCGACCCTTGGGGAACTCCTGCAGGTACATTTAGATAACTAGACGTTTCTCCCTTAATGACCACAGCTTGGGAGCGACCCGAAAGGTAATTTTCCAGGAAAGACAGTAGTTTCCCTCTAATTCCAGTTGCTTTTAATTTATGAATTAGACCCCTGTGCCAGACTTTGTCAAAGGCTTTGGATAAGTCAAAAAAGATAGATTGGGTAGTTAATCTTTTATCTAAATTAGAAGCCAGGTCATTGTAGATGAATACAAGTTGGAAGATAGTGGAATCCCCCTTGATAAAACCAGACTGGTGCGAACTTCTTTCTGATCCCCAGAAAAATGTTTTTTCCACAGCAAACAAGAATGTGATTGAAGTGGGATGCGATGCTAGTTTGGTTAAATTTGACCTTTCGACGGACGTTACCATGCTGTAAATGGTCATTTCGTTTGACTCACGTTTCAATCACCGTCGCACCCCTCTTTCCATTCACCCTACCTTCTACAGTCCTACTAATGACCAACTAGGGCTGCACGTGCCAAACTTTATTCATCCTGTTTGTCTCTGGTAGTGGCCGGCTCATCCATGGGACTAATTTATTTACCTATTTAATTTGTCTAATGGCTAATTGGACCTCTTCTCTCTCTTTTGCTACTGACCGCTTTTCTTGGTGACTCATAGACGAGAGCCTACCCTTCTACTTTTGCTTGCTAACATCTCCTGGCTGCTGAAGGGAGTTACTTCTTCCCAGCCTGACCCTCACTTGTGGCAGCTGCAGCAGAGGTGCACGAAGAAGCCAGCCTAGTGGCTCACCCCCCACTGTGCCCCTCGGCCTTCTATCTCGCTACATCCTGCCTTGGCTCTTCGTGATCAAGAGTTTTAAAATCCGATGGCCGAGCAAGCAAGCCCCAGGGTCTGGGCGTAAGTCTGAGCAAGGCTCCTCTCTTCGTTTCGCTATGTTTCTCCTACTCCTTCCTTCCAGACTCTCTATTCTCAGTTATATTTCTTCCTCTTGCAATGCCCTCACCTGATCACCTGATCCAACCCCCTCACATGCCCCCACCCCTGCTGGCGGCATCATGTGGATGCCCAGCTCACGACCTGTTGAAAGGCGCTATTTCCAATGTAAGGTTCCTGAGTTCCCCGACCGCTTGTTGCTGATACAGCCGTGCTCGGCTGACATCATGCTGTCCACATAATGGGACTGTCGTCATCGGCACCTGGGCGCCACAAGCCTGTGAGGTTTGTTAACCCCCCACCACAGACCTTATATAGATACTTCACTCCTTCACGCTTTGTTAAGAAACTCTGCCTAGTTGAGGGAAACAACTCGTGCTTCTAGAGTTGCGTCCCTTGTGGTCGAGTTGTCTTATGCTGAATATGTGCTGAAACCAGCATGAAGGTGTAAATGATTATCATCCTACTTTATTGATCCTGCGTGTGGTATGATGAAAGCTACACATACAGTTGTATGTACCATACAGAGGCATGGTAGTCATTATGATCTATAGCTAAGTGTATTTTCTTATTTCATATTTGTGCTGCTTGTTCATTTTTGTGTCTTGAATGCAGTCACTTGTTTTATTTATGCACACACCAACAAGTTCTTCATAAAAAATTCACACACACACACACACACGCACGCACACACACACTAGCTAAACAAAAACTTCTGATCTTGCTTGTCTGCTTTATTGAGCATTCATAAACATAGCACACACACACACACACTAGCTAAACAAAAACTTCTATGATCTTTTATCTGTGGTCCGACGAAGATACCAGCTTTGACCTTTGTCTCCGACAACTGTGGAAAGAGATCTTGGAGGTGCTTGAAAGCTGCCGAATCCTTGTCTACAGCCGTGACAAATTGTTTGATGAGGCCTGTCTTGATGTGCAGGGTTTATCAGCGGCTCCCACTCGACGCTGTTCTTTCCCACAGAGAACTCGGTCCTCTGTGGCAAGTCCCTCCTATGATAGCGCACGTTACTGTCCAGGCAGTCCCAGAGGCAAAGAAAACAAGAAAACTTTGTGAAATTGCCTCGGAGACCCATCAGGAATGACACCATTTTGAAGTCTCCAGTGACCTCCCAGCCATAGTCGTCATGTTTCAAGGCACTCAGCAACATCTTGGCACTGGTGTATTCTTCTTTGAGGTGTACAGGCGTAGCCATAGGAAGAGACGGATATTTATTTCTGTTATAAACCAGCACGGCTTTGAGACCCCTAGATGAACTGTCTATGAATAGGCGCCATTCACTCGGGTTACAAGCGATTCCTATAGCCTCGAACAGACCAAGCACGTTGTTGCAGAAGCACAGCCCATCTTGCCTACTGGAAAAGCTGGGGAAATGTTGGTTGCCCTTTCTCTGATATGTGACTTGCACGCTTTTATCCAGCAAGTTCCACTCCTTGAGCCTAGATGCCAGAAGCTCAGCTTTGGACTTGGTAAAATTAATTAAAATTAATCGAAAATGTTCTTGAAAACCGATAAATTGTCCTGACCACAGAAGCAACGTTTCCGAGGAACAATAACCGTTTTCTATTTATTTTAGTCATAAGGGATTGGGAAAACAAACTTTGTACCCAGGAATAAAAATAAAATAGAACTCTGTTACATAGTGTTATTTCCTGGAGTTATACGTTGTGCAAACTCCATTCGGCCATGGTCCCACACATTAAACTGCCTGTCCACACCGGCCATCTTGCGGCAGTCTGGTGGTTCTGTCAGTGCGTGGCTTAGTAACAGCAGTTTTGCTTCCATGTTTTTGGGAGCGCTAACAAGGATGCTCATCAAGCATTCATGGCTTTCATTTGTTTAATAAGAATTCATAAACGAATTCTCTGAAAATAGATCAAGAATATCAGAATTACTGATACTAGTTTGAAAATTTGAATACAGTGTTCTATGCGTCTTTTGCATAATGAATGACCCTTTAAGGGCCATTATAAACACGGCTGATTTTTGGCTGTTTTCCGAAGACGGAGTTCTGGAGATATGCAACCATGTATATCATATACGTCGCGCTTGAAGTTTGAGGCATTAATAGCTGGTCTTTGTTCTAAACAGTGTTTATAGTTACAAACTGTTAGTGTTAAAATATATATTTTTCAAAAATTTTATTATTACAGGTTGTCAGCGTTACAAACAGGCTTAATAATCAGGAGATATTGTTGTCCTTTGTCCCTTCAAAATAAACAACCAAATAACGTGATAAATAGCTAGCTGTTATTTAAATCAATTTAAGACATGAAGCAGCCTGAACATGCCACAAAAAAACCTGGTTAAAGGAACAGCAGATGTCACTAATCAAAAACACTGCCAGAGTCCATTAACTGGCTAATAATTCATAGGAGTTCGTTGGGTTTTCAAAGGTTAGATCTTTCATTAGATCTTTCAGTGGTGTTATTTTCTAGACAAGCAGAGTTCGATCTATCACTGTAAGATACAAAACAGTAGCAAATACATTTATAAATAGATAACAAATATAGGCATATTTTATTAATTTTTAGCAAGATGCAAAAAAACAACGAATATGAACAAAATATTCAATATGCTACTAAACGATAAAATTATTGATAAATCGAAAAGTCAAAATTTACTGTACAAAATGAAAAGACAATATGCACAGCAGCTCCTTGAACCCATCACTAAAGAATATTTGGGTATGAGACAGTAGGTACTAGATGTTGGTGGTACATGGAGAATACAATTAAATGAATGAGATAATGATGTGAGACTGGGGTAAACATACCAGTTACTTGAAAACTAGCAAGATCGCTGGAACAAAATGCGTTATAGGAGTACGCCTTTAGCCAGTTATATGGAATGTGTTCCCAGATATTGCAAGCAGCTTGCTTAATATGCTTTAGGGGCTATCGCGTGTTTCGAAAGTTGTAGGTTACCAGGTTCGGCTGGAATGTGGTTTTGATGTTTGTAACCAAAACGCTGTTAATGCGTTTTAGCAGATGCCTTAAACATTACGCCTGCAATGTGTTGTAGAAAAATATGCACAGTCTGTTTGATTGGAATGCACTTTGCAGGACTATAGTAACTAGTTTGTTGAAAAATGTGCTTGAAAAGATGTCTGAAACCACTTTAAGGAGCTTTGTTCTGAAACGAGTTAGATTAGAATGTGTTTTAAAAGAATTTCTGGAGCCGGTTCGCTTGGAATGTTTTATATGTCCGTACCAAATTGCCTGGAATGTATCTAAACAGCAGTAACCTCTGTTGGGCCTCTTGTTTCTAGAACAAAGGTTTTTAATAAGTCTAATAAACTGGTTCTTTATCACCGAAAAGACGACACTATCTCCCTCTAGTGTGATTTGTTTGCTTTTCGCCCCTCCCACAGCCCGACTGAGCAACGTCGCAGTTTGTCTGTATCAGGATGGTTTTTTGTCAAAGCGTACACAAAGAGACGCACAAGCCCCCCAAATACTTACAACCCCACCTTTCACCACGCAACGCACGCACCCAGATATAGCCACATGCGCGCGCGCACCCCCCCCCCCCACACAAATAAATGACAACTACTACCCAACCACCCCACCCCTTCTTTTAAAGATATAGCTGAGCAGTCCCATCCAAAGGAAAGTTCCTCAGTTATTAATATCGAAGATTCTGAACAAAAACAAATAAACAAACAAACAAAGCCTTGCTTAAAAAAAGAGTTGAAAAAGCCTCGATGAGGCGAGAAAAACATCAGTAAAGAGTGAATCACCATCGCTTTAGCTGTACCGAGTATCGAAATCAGGTTCGAAAACAAACCATAGATCCTGACATGACCCCTGCATGCTGACCTTTCAAACAATCGGACAGGTCATATTCTTGTCCTTTGCCAACTGTTGCTATCGATCAGAAGATTTAAAATAAGTACAATACAGTCTCCACTATGGATAAAATAATTACATTTAAAAATGATTGTCAATATTATTCTCAACAACCTATATTTCATCTAATTAGTTAGATATAATTAAGTTTTTTTAAATTGCTCCCAAATAACAAGGAGCAGGAACAGCAAGGAGAATTAAAATTAATACATTTAAATGTCTGGGATGGCAAATAAGTCGTGAAAAGAAGAACAGTGGAACAGAAAGAAATTTGTTTTACTTCTTGCAAACCGTATAACAGTGGCCACTAATTTAGGTTTGTTGTCTTGATATTCTCCATGGTTTGTTGCGCCATGGCAGATGTCTTGCTGTCCGTTCTTTCTTTACCAGTCTGTGCATGAGGTCTTATTGGTTAGAGATATTTTAACAGACAAAACACTAAACACTAACGGCGCTGGCCGGTTTTTTCTTACCCCGCCCACCCGTACCCCTTCCGTAACCCTCACCCCTACCCCTTAAATACCCCTAACCGCTACCCTT
>SMGT01007031.1:434744-451668 GCA_004794575.1 Lanistes nyassanus | reverse complement strand
GGGGAATGACACCGAAAAAATGCTTCAAGAGTTTATTAGTGTTATAGGCTTCGTCTGTGGGTACATTTCCGAATAAAAGCACTCTGGCTGCTTTTGCATATGTGCAGCGACAGGAACTATGAATTTTCAAGAAAGTGTCAAGTAGTCTTCCGGACGCAAAGGGGGTGGGGTGGACAACAAACAATTATTTGTCATACGCCGCACCCCACAGTCTTGGTGCCCTGCTGACCGCCCGAAGTTTTGCGCAGACGACTGTTTCCTTCTGTTTCCTGTTTGTAAGAGGCCCTATAGGTTTATTCCTTTGTTTATCAAGTATATCTGCGTCGTCTGCACGTTCTTCTTATCATCTTCATCTTCTCCAAACTTTCTTCGTGTAATTATTTCCGTTAAAACAAGGATGTTATTCCGGTTTACACTTTGTATCGCTTACGTCCAGGGCTTGGTTGCATGAACGTTACGTTTCTCTTCTTCTGTACACACAACACATAAGTGTCTGTAAGAGCTGATCGACACGTACGGACACATCCGTGTTTTATGGGCAGTAAAAGACGTACGGATATGATAGTCACCCTTGCAACCTGACCAGTTCTCAGCAAACTAGTTGTAAAGCAGACTTGCTGTTTGTTGTAGTCCTGTGTCGGCTGCGACGTCAGATTTCAAAAATCATTTTGTACACTCTTGGGAATGGCTTGAACATTTGACATCTTCCATACTTCCTGCGAAACACTCGAGCCCCCCACCCCCACCCCATGTCTTTGTGTTTGGAGGGGGACGGGGTGCAGGAAGGCATAGCAAGCGTCAGATGGCAGATGTTATGACCACGTGGGCGGGGGGAGTGGCTAAATATTCCCATCAGATCACTAGTATTATGCATTCGCCTTGTCAAGTTTCATTCATCTATAACAAGGTCACACCCTTCAGTGTCTAGGCTCAGGTTGGGGGGGGGGGAGTGGAGGAGGTTTCAAATCAAGGGGACAATCACCTTCATCGAACCGTGTCAGCCTGATGCTAGGGTTCCTTACGTTTGCGTTTGAGCTATCGCCGTCTATAGGAATAAGGCCACATTTACTATCCCTCCAGCCCCTGTACAGCCATAATATTTGCAGCAGTAGCTGACGAAGAAAAGTAGATCGTTTTTTTAAGACTGGGCATCACAGCCCAAGTTTGTCTTCCTGTTTTTTTGTGGTAGCTGTTGGCTGCTAAAGAGTTCTGTACCAGCACTCAATCTCACAGGTCAAGCCCCGCTGTCAGGAAATGATTGCTGGCATGCGCGGCCATGCCCTCTGCACGAAGGCCTTGACCTATGTCTGCCTACACAGTTTCCTCTCTGTGCGACACACACACACTTACACACGCACAGTCACTGGTAGATATGCAGTGACCACAGTCGGGGGGCAAATGATTTGGTGTTCGGAGGACAGCTGTCAACACTTGCATGTAGCATCGCAGATGCCTTCATTGAAAGTAAAACAACAACAAAAAAACAAACCAAAATAAACTTTTATCTGTTTCTTTCTCCCTCATACTGTATCACTCACCACCGTTTACTCTCTCTCTCTCTCTCGTGTGTGTGTGTGTGCCTTTTCAACTGCCAGAAACGTGTGTTAAAAAGAATGAAACATTGCACACACACTCACACTCTCTCTCAGCAAGTTTCTTAGATGCCTTGTCTTCCTAATGCTGCTCAAAAATATTTCCCGCAAATCAGGAAATTCAGGCCTAGTAGCGTGGCAGTAAAGCACTCTTGGTTATAATCAGGTGCTGCATATGCAGTTAAATGAAACTGAATGATAATGCACTTTCCTCCTTGGTTCATTGCCTAGATATCTGTCCCCTTGATACTGTACAGTTCACTTATCCACTTCGAAGCTCAGATTTCTGTCCCCTGATACGAGACTCTTCACTTCCATTTCTAAGCCTGGTGCCATTTCTGCCGGTGTCTGTGTGTTCAAAGTTTGTTGCCGTCATTTTGCTAACCTGGGAAAGAATTGGGGATCGAAGGGAGAAAGGAAGGAAGGAAGCAGGATCTGTGCAGCGTGAGAAAGAAGTGCTTTTAATGAGAGACTTTCAAGTCACGGGTGTAATCTTTTGAGTGCTGCGTGCTTCGTGTGCCGGTTTGCTCTGTGACGTTTCACGTCACTCGGGGCAACACTGTTCAGTTTAACCGGCTAGTATTCTTAGTCCGAAACGTTACATTTTATCTTTAATTTTCCAGATAGATGCCTTTCATGCAGCTCAAGCATTAGCCATGAGGTTACCCCACGGCAAAGGGGTTCACCGAGAGCACAGGTCTGAAGTATTTTCAAAGAGCAGGGGTGTGTGACCTTTTCTGACTCAGAAAGTGAAGGGTGCTGCGGACATGTCTGAGTTCAGTTATTCCCATCCCACACGACCGTCTGTTGTCGAGAAGCCAAAGAACTCTGAGGAGGGATATCCATCCGCCCTCACTGTCGGTCATGTTTTTGTGGCAGGCGAAAATGATTCGTGAACATTGTGAGCTCAGTCGAGACAAAAACGTGTCTCTTTTCTCATATTCCTTGTGTTCGCGGAGAACTTAAAGTAAATCCTCCTTGAAACGAATATTTCTCACAGTCATGCTAATTGCCACCGGAAATCGACCAAGATCCATCGCCTCTGTGAAGATAATTGATTCTCAAATACAAACCAGGTTTCTCTTCTATAGAAAGCACATGACGGGGAGTTTTCAGAAAGTTTACTTAAGTTTTTGAAACTTAGTGAAATAAGAAGACTTAATGGTAGTCAATCATACCACATCAGTTGATAGATATATGTGTATCCTGAATATTTTATATACTTTTTTACATATATCTATATCACCTTCAAAATATGATAGTAATTATGCTATATGGTATAACTTATTTTTTTAAAATCAAGGTTTACTATGCCGAAAGATTTTAAAATAGTAAATGCTTTCTAGAAGACATCGAGACATGCTCACTGAAGACATCGAGGTAAAAAGCCTATTCCAAAGCCGATAAATAAAACATCTCATTAAAAGTTTTTTTTAATAAAATGGAGTTTGGAAATTTCTGGTCTGAGTCGACAAAATGGTCAAATCTCTTTTGACATAGAGAAGTGCGCCGACAGACCGCTCGTCGCGAGATAAGCATCCTGTTTGTCTCCAACATCTACGTCAGGACGGGGTGGGCTGCATGAGCTTTTCCGGTCATAAGAACGGTCCTAAGGTCTCCCCATTTACTATTTTATGTGCATGTTTACGTATGAACAGGAGATGCCAACACTCCTGCAACTAGCCAAATTTCGTAGTCCATGTTCAGCTGGCATTCTAGCGAGTCTTATAGATCATGTTCATTGCTGAAACCTAAAGAATATTGTTGCAAGCCTTGTAGATCATGTTCGCTGCTAAAGAAACCCTAAAGAATATTGTTGCAAGGGTTGTAGATCATGTTCGCTGCTAAAGAAACCCTAAAGAATATTGTTGCAAGGGTTGTAGATCATGTTCGCTGCTAAACACTAAAGAATATAGTTGCAAGGGTTGTAGATCATGTTCGCTGCTAAAGAAACCCTAAAGAATATTGTTGCAAGGGTTGTAGATCATGTTCCCTGCTGAACCGTAAAGAATATGTTTGTGAGGCTTGTTTGTCGATCAGCGACAGGAGCTATACATTTTCGTCCAGAATTCTTGTCATTACAACGAGAGTGGTGTGGGATGGGACACGAGTAGATTTTTTGCCTAAAAATAGTTCTCTGGTTGTAATTATAATGGGAGTCACACGCTAGCCGTGATGAGGAGACAAGAGCGAGAAGATCTGGGGACATCCTCTTTACCGTGAGTAGCACTCAGGCATTGTTTAGTATTGTACACTATATAGAACAAGCAAGGAACATTTGGCACTCGCTTGCAAGCTTTGTCTATTGTCTATATATACTCAAAACCAAAAGAAACCCAAATTGTCACACGGGCAACAATTAGTCAAATTTCATGCATTTGGCTGCAATGATAGCAACAAAAATTAGGTTGACATGAGATCGTATGGTCTGTAGCCCCTGATAATGACGTGCCTGGCACGAAATCCGTGTCCCTTCTAGCGTGCAAACGTCGGACGGTGATTTTCGCTGGTGCAGCGTGAACAACAGCAGTAAGACTAGAACTTTCTTTGCGAATTCGCGGAGCCCGTCATCTTCCAGAACACTGGCCCTGGACAGGAAACGGCGTGACAGCACAAGGCTATGTGGACCAAGTGCTGAGGCCCCACGTCGTGCCATACTTCCAGCAGCACGGCAACCTCACCTTTAAGCATGCCTATCCACACACGGCAAGGCTCACCGCGGCCTCCCTGCAGCAGAACAACGTTCAGGTGGTGCCATGAGCCCAGACCTCAACCCAGTCGAGCACCTACGGGACCATCTGCAGAGAGAGCTGAACTCTGTCCAGCCGAGGCTGACAACAGCTCGCCAGCTGGAGCACGATCTCAGGCAGATCTGTGCAAACATGCCTATGGTAGTGGTGAACCGTCTGGTGCGCTCCATGCCCGCCAGGTGTCAGGCCGTTGTCAACGCCAATGGGGGACTCACGCTACTGACTTTGGGCTCAGATTCAAATAAAATCACTATCTCCCTCAGTTTGCGTTTCTTTCGGTTTTCAGTATCTATACATATATCTAGATGGGCATACGCTATTTATGTGGATGTATATTTACAATACATGCTGATGTATGTGTATATATATAATGTATATTGATGTACATATGATGAATATTAGTAATGCATTTTAGTGTGTGCGTGTGTGTATATATATACACAAACATGATATGTTTGGATGTCTACACGATGTATACTGACATTACATTCCAAGATGGTTCCATCAAGGCTTTGTTACACTAGGTTGTTTATAACATAACGAGGAAACGTTATCATCGGCTGATAATGGTAATTAGAAGTGAAGTTCAACACTTCGACAAGTTTCGTAATTTTAAGGTCCCATTAATTAAGCGATCATTCCTTCTATGTAGTTTCTCTGATGTTCTATATTTCTTTCTTTGCTTTCTTCCTTCCTTCTTTTCTATTGCTTATCTTTCTTTTCTTTCCCGCTTGATTCTTTTCCCCCTTCCTGTCATACCTCAGGTTATTGTCTGTGCATACGTTTGAGGGTAGGGGAAACCACAGAGTATTTTTGTAGCAGAATCGACAGACCTAGAAGAGTGAATGTTACTCACCATTTTCCTCATGTCGCTGGCAGAAGGCACAACATTCCTCCGGAGGTCATTGTGATGATCCAAGACGAGGCTGTAGTAGGGCTTGATGTCCACTATCTCCCCGACGGACAGTAAAGGCAACAGCAGCCACAGCAGCATCACGCTCCAAGAGTCTCCAATCGCAGGCATCGCCATCTTGTCCACTTTTCAGTCGAGCCTGATGTACGAACCGAAACCCTTACACGTGATACCCACGACGCAGAACTCGATCCAGACCAGGCAGCTTCGTTTCCGTTCCCCACCGAGGACCGACTGGTCACCGTTCACCCAAGGTCTTCTCCCCGGCTCTGGCTAGCCGAAACTCTCTCCTTGCAACGGCCTCTGGCCCTGTGGGTGTCAGTTCTGTGGGCAGCTGCTACTGATGCCGTCTGCTTCACACTAGCTGGCCAAGACTGTCTCCTGTCCCTGACTTAAGGGTGCCACGTGCCCCCAAATCGCGCCTCCGCCTTCACACACTCATCGAGTTATGTACTCATGTCCACCATTTCCTGCGCAGAATCCAAGAAGTGTTTTTCTTTTAAATCTGAAAAGCTATCATGTAGGTCGTGATCTGGGATGACACTTGACACACATGCTCGCACGTACACATGCAGGCATACACACATACAAGCACACACACACGCACCCATATACACAGCTCAATATACACGCGCAGACGCAGGCGTGTGAATTTCTGCGTAGCTTGACGCCCACCCCCACCCCCACATTATAAGAGTACTAAAAACAGCACTACTGTAGAGTACTGAATGACGATACTTCCGTGGGCGAGTATAGGAGGAGGATGGCAAAGGTCTGGAGGGAGAAGGGGCAGATACTAAAAAAAAATGGTTAGCATGATAAAATACATACAGAAGCTCCAGGACCGGAAGCAGAAGACAGGCGAAGGGAAATTGACAGAAAAGGAAGGGCGTTGGAAGTGTGTAGACCACAGTCACGTGACCTCAGGCCCGACATGCACGAGATAAGAATTATATACAGTGGACCTGGGGAAACTGAGACTTAACTGTTCTTGAAGAAGCTTAGTTATTTCTTACCACCACATCATCTCTCGTTATATTTCTTACCACAGTCAACACAAGTCCATACCTGGAGCATTACATATAAAGATTGGTTTGGACGTGTTAAAGGCTGGAGGTGTTAAGTGCTGAGGGTATCTAATAATAGAAGACTGTTGTATTGTGCACGAAAATAAAGATCAGATTTGTTGCACACTTAACTACGACAACAAGCGGATGAATAGGCTACCAGCACACTGGGGATTTGTGCCTTTTATGCATACCTTGCAAGCAGTGGGACAAAAGAAGTTCCACTAGGATAAAAAAAATTTAATCCAGATGTTTATTATCATGTGAAGAATGTTGAGTATTCATGTTCGTAGATTTTGTAGTAAAGATTATTAATGTCAACCCAGACACTGAAGTTTACGACACACGTTCTTTTGCTCACCCTCAAGCCTACTTTCTCCGTCTCCTCCTGAAATTCCCACATCCAAAACCAGCGCTCATCCTTCCATCACCCTTTTTTTCACACGTAGACATAAAAGAGGGGAGGGAACGCGGGGAAGACCACAAAACAAAAGTATTCGGACTAGTCGAGGCTGTAATCCCCTTCTCCCTTGCAAACTCGTGTTGACTACACCGCTACTTGGCACTCGGTCACCTGCTTATGAAATTTGTCGCGTTCACCTCGCTGTAATTGCTCAGTACTGACGCAGACCACAGCTGCGACTAGGGTTGATGAAAATGAAGTAAATCCGGTACCTAATCTGTCTCCTGATCGACATATAGGTACCTAATCTGTCTCCTGATCGACATATAGGTACCTAATCTGTCTAATGATCGTCATATAGATACCTAATCTGTCTCCTGATCGACACATATATATTAACCTAATTTGTCTAACGATCGACATACAGATACCTAATCTGTCTCCTGATCGACCTATAGATACCTAATCTGTCTCCTGATCAACCTATAGATATCTCATCTGTCTCCTGATCGACCTGTAGATTCCTAATCTGTCTCCTGATCGACATATAGATGCTTAATCTGTATCCTCATCAATATAATTATAGGTACCTACATGGTAGGAGACCCCAGACCTTTCTGGCATAAATGAAATGCACTTTATTTATACCAATATATAGTTTATGTTAGATTTTGATCGATTTGGCGCGTGTGCACACGCACACGCAGGCACACACAGAGAGAGAGAGAGAGAGAGAAAGGAAGAAGGAAAGAAAGAACAGCCTGATGGAAGGGTTGGGTCAAAATAGGCAGTTAAGTGAGTTCCTGTCCCATGTGCGGCGTTCAGTGATATTGAGTTCTACAACGTGGACATCGCTGATGCGGACACACATTACACGCAACAGCTTGCGGGCTGCTGTGTCACCCTACACAACGCACAAACATCCTGCAAGCTGTTGTGTCAACCCCCTCCCCCCAAAAAACGCACACAGTGTCTTGAAGCAGCGGAAACGACGTGGTCGAAAAATCTGAAGATTATGTCAGACGTTGAAGTAAATGGAAGGCTTTTGTTTCCAGCTGGAAATGCTCATATTAAACATATGTACATGCACGGCAATGAATAGCATTAATCAGAAAAAGATCAGAAACCAAATGCATTAAATACTTTTTTTAAAAACATATTTTCCTGTTATAACACATCAGTAAAAACATATCCGTTCTCCTGCCATAGTTAACGTTGACACATTATCGTTAGTGCACCAGTACTGAATGTTCTCTCGTCTTATCAGTGCTATGCATGTGTCCAACGTCTCCAAAAAGTCTAAGAAAACAAAAAAAGACTTTTTAAAAAAAAATTAAGTACAAAGATTTTTTTAATAAAAGACCATCAAAAAATTTCAAGAAAATTTTAAAAGTTTTTTTTCTCGACACAGTTTGAAATCTCTTTTAAAAGGAAAATTTCCATTTTCGTGTCAGCGAAATCTAACCCCAACTACAAGGACGCATGGTTTTGTTCGACCCTGATTCTGGACTGTTATTCCGTTCCTCCAGACTGTTCATCGTCATTCATCTGCAACTTTCTTTTCTTTAACAGCCTGATTTTGACGGTCGTTATGTGAGTGAGTGACCCAATTAAAGTGAAAGACACGCGGTGACCCATGGGGGAATTTCTGGAATACAAATATTTTGTTGCATAATTTAGAATGACCATATGGCATAAATACAAAGTTTAAGAAGCTGTTCATATGCATTACAGCGTCTTCGAGAATACAGTAAACACTGAACACACTTCCCCTGTTAAATGCTCTTATTCTGCATTCTTACATCGTTGGCGACGGATCTGACACAAGAAAAATAAGCTAATAGTTACCTGCATCTTAACGTTTAGTTGTTTGGGCCCTTTGTATATGTTTGCTTAGGTCTTTCTTTTTACTGTTGTGAGTGCTGTTAACTGAGCTATTTCGTCTGAAACTAGAACACTTTAATCTGCATACAGTCTTTATCTGGGCCAGTATTTATGCTTGATCTTTTCAAAAACTGCTCTCCTATCTCACTGTCAGTCATCTCTCAACACTCAGCATAGCATTCCACAAAAATAAACCTGGAGTGGAAAAAAAGTTGGGGCACCCACGCACGCACACACGCACGCACGCCACCGAATAAATTATTACCGAATAAAGACGGGAAAATAAGCTATTCTGTTTTCGTGCATGGGAAATTAAAGCAACATATTCCTGTCATGGCGGCTATTCTGGAATGAGTAAGCTATTCGGGTTTCTTGCATACGGGGCCTCTTGGTCTCAATTTACTTCTGTTTTTCGGACTAATTTTGCCTTAGGGGCCGTGCAATCGACATTGTATGCTAGTCTAGTGTTACGCCTGGGTTAAGCACTTAAATACGCAAATCCGTGCAACTGGCACCCGGAATGTATGTACTGCGTACATTAGAGTGACCTTAGTATATAGATGCGAACACCAACACACACAACCTAAAGAACTTTAGTTATATGTTTACTTTTTAAAAAGGGTGGCAGAAATAAAGACATTCTTGAAAGTTCACTTTGTTAAATGCCATGAGACATGATGCCTTTTATTTCATGTGCTGGACACGTGGGAATTTTTGACGGAAAGAAAATAATGATGAACTATATGTGGAAAATCACCCTTTCATCGGATGACAAGATGATAAGCCACCTGCTGTTTCCTTTCTACCAATAAGACAGAAGACATCTATTGAAGATATGCAAATTACTAGCTGTAGTGAATACACAGCTTGAGTATCATACCTGTCGACTTTGTTAAGTGGGAGGAATGACCGAGGAGTGGGGGGGGGGCTTATCGTCAGTTTCTTTTGTATTTAAGTCTGATCAGCGGCAAAGGCTATTTTACGGCTGCCTAATACAACCAAGATGGTTGGTCCGTTGGGGGGGGGGCAGTATTTTCCCCTTTATACAGGTATAAAATAGTTCTTCAGTGGCTTTGTGTTCAGGGGAAGGAGGGAATACATTGCAATTCTCGATCCTTGCGAGAGGCTAAACGAGGTTGTCTCTCTTTGATCGTAGGTCATGCAGTTATGTATGGCATGCGCTTGAGCATTTACACATATAAACCTGTATGTGTGTATGTGTGTGGTTGAGAGGCCAGCCAGCGGGACCACACACAGCCTCCACCAGTCCAGGACACCAAACCGCAGACCCCTTCCCTTTCCCCTCAGCTATCTCCCCTCCCCTTCAGTGCGAAATCACCGCGAGGTGGAAGCACTTTCCCTCCCAAATCAACAACAACAACATGTGTGTGCATGCTTGCGTGGGTGTGTCCGTCCGGACGGACGGAGTGACAGACAGACAGTGTGCATCATTACGATATTTACGTGTATGCGTTGAGGTATGTGTGCCTGCGTGCGCTTGTGCGCTTGCGGGTACTTACTTTAGGTAAAAGCTTAGATTGAAAAGCGTGTTTCTACTTCTGGAACAGACTGCCATGTCTTACTGATGTCTTACACGACAGTTTTTTGGGTGGGGGTGGGGATTATCCCAAAGCTGCAAACAAGACACAAAATAAGATATAGGGATACTGTATACGTCCTTTATTAAGGACAATCCTAAAAAAAAATCTTAAAAAGTTTGTCTTTGAGGTAAAGTAGCATTGTATAGTACCTTTATTCCTCATCAGTGATACGAAATTATCTTTTGCCCATCCCGGCTGCCGCTGCTAATCTTAGGTTCACGCTTGCTTTGTTGCACTTCGTTCTAAAACTGTGCACCACCTGCTCCGGATTCTGTAGGTTTTCGTTTTTCCTATTATCCCGTGGTTCTCGTTCTGAATGCGCTGTCGTACAACTCGTGTGACCCCCATCCTCGCATCCACCCTGCTGCTAGCAGACGATAGATTTTTCTTGTTTACTCCTAGGATTTTTGTTCTAGTAAACGTTGCTTTATGACACGTTTTAGGTGATTTCTACGCTCGCCGTGAGCTAGTCACAGGATCTGAATCCCACGTGACTGCGCGAGTATAAACGGGTTTGGTTTTTGTTGCTTACTGTCCAGTCGCAAACTATCTGCATATCAGGACAGCGTTGCTTTGACAAGTTAATTAACGCGCTGTCGCAGCAGGCTTCAGTCCCACCCAGTCACAGTATACTGACGCCGGGCCAACCAAGAGCCGTATTCATGGCCCCTGATTGAAGGTCGCTAACCGATAGTTTGTCGCGTGACCCCCTTCGATTTAGGCTTAACCAACGGCCATGAATACGGCTCCAGTCCTAGTACTGTTCTCTATAGTGTCAGGTGTCTGACAGGGCAGCTACTAGATTGCCAGTTTTTAAGTCCTAGGTATGACTCGGCCACCGACCTCCCCACTTGGAAGCAGACACTTTAATCTTTAGATCACCGGGGCTAAGCGAGTATAGGAAACCCGAGATTTTTGTAAAGGTTGATCTTAAAGGAAAGCTTAACCCTAGACGCAACTTGAGATGAATTCAAGATATTGATATTGTGAGTCTTGTCAACCATAAATTTCAAGCTATATCGGTACTATTTCCATACAATCCACTTTTAATTTCGGTAAATAATGGCACACGGATGTCGCCATATTGTGGTACTCTTTCGCGAATGAAAGCAAAATATCGCAGCTGTCGTCTGGTCTGGCATTCAATATGCTACAGTACAAAGCGCTCTGCTGTTTAAACGAACAGTGCAAATCGAGACACTCGTGGAAAAACAAAGCTAGATTGAGAAATACTACGCGCTCTTCCTCATCAATATGTTGTGCTGTAGTATTTCGGTATTTTCAACCTCAATGTAAATTGTGTGAAACAGTGACGCAAGAACCTGAGTTGATACAAACACTGTTGTTTGTGACAATCAGTTTAAAAAGAAAAGTACTGGCTTTGTTTACTTTGTGCTGTGTTTCGGTTCTGACGCTATTTCTTCTTTCCGTACCCTTCATTGTCACAGCGCTATATTTAAAAAAATGCTTCAAATTTCTTTCACCTGCGTTGTAATGATTTTCAGCATTTCGAACAGTTTCAATTTCCTTGAGATTAAAAAAGTCCTTTCCATTTGTTTAACTTTAGTAATAAGTTCAGCGAACGCGAAACTGCACACCAGCATTAGTTCGTACAACTCAGCGCAGAGACCGTATAATCTATTGCACGGTCTATGAACAGCGTGAAAAGCATGTCCCAATGTCCCTACATCCACCACCACCGTCGAACTTCCCCACAAATACAGCAAAAATTGCCCACGGTATTAACGCACTTTCGAGGCATTAGTGTTCTGTATTGTAACTAAATGGATAAAATAATAACAGTTTTATGTAACAGTAGCTTATACTGCATTGCACAAAAATATTAAAATATTTTAAATCCTCAACCTTTCCGACTGGGCTTTACATAAAACACTGCTGACGTCAGCTTACTTTAGCAGCCGCCTGGCAGTAGTACTGCATTGCATCAGAAAATGATGCAATCAACTCTGGATGATGTGTGCATGATGGTACTATGCAATGTGATGCAATATTACACCATTCTAAACTTATTTAGGATGTTGTTACAGTCCTACTGGATAAATTTACACTGTGAAACATATGAACTATATGAAATATCTTCAAAACGAATGGTCATATTCGTGTTCAACACATCAAGATACTACCGATTAGGACCTTTTTAAGTCAGTAACGATTTCAGTGTTCACCAGTGTTACTAGAGGACTGTGAACTCTTACTGGAAACAGAGATCCTGAGCACTCTTGGATTTATTTTATGTTTCAGTTCTGGTTATATATGTCTTAAAGTATTTCCCCTAGGAACAGTGTCACAGTATCTGTCATGACAGCCGGCAAGATTTCTGACAGACGGAAGGATGGAAGGATAGACAAATCGGCCCACTTCACTGTGGGATCGCAGGACGCACAAACACAAAGAAGAAAGAAATAGCCGTCAAAAGTAAGCTGCCATACACTGCAGCTCGTCCTTGGCTTAAGTCAGACATTCGTATAGTTGTCATAAGATGAAACGCGTTTATGTTTTCTTGGATTTTGTTTTATTGCATATCACAGTATTCTTAATACCATTGTACAAACTATAAGAAATGTTAGTTTAAGTTTTTTTTAGCTATAGGAAATCTTGCAAATTTCTATCACTGGAAGCTGTTTCAGGTACACGTAGCCGCTTAGAAGAACAAAGATCTCCGTCCAACGGGGTTCCCCACAGGCTGAAAGAATGAAATATTTCACGCAGTGTCGTTAGTATTGATACGAGCTGAAATATTGTTATGAGGTTTTCATTCACTGGGGAGATCCACTATAGATGTCATTAGAAGAAAAAAAACCCACACCAAAGCGACGAGAAATGATCGAGGTCAATGATTGTGAACAAATAACAGGATTTCCATCTCGTTCTTCAACTCCTCTCTCTCTCTCTATATATATATATAGATAGAAAATTTACGACTCAACCAATTCGTATAAATAATTAAGTTAAAAACCTGGTTTCACAGAAGGGAGGCAGTAAAAATTACAATTTTTAAGGAAATTGTGTCAAAAACTCTACGTGAAATGTTCTGTTTGATAACTCAGGGTTAAACAGCGACAGTGTTTCTTACGCTGGAAGTGGGCAGCTCTTTGCAAGTGTCAGCAGCTGGCAGGTTGAAGACGCTGCGGTCTGCGATGTTGGGTTTGTAGTTGCTGAAGATGTAGGTCACGGCCGTGGAGACTAGGAGAAAAAAAAAGAGCCAGTTAAAGTTAGCATGTCCATAGCTGTCTTAGACAAGGGAAAACCTTTTTTTTTATTTCGCTTATATGATTTCGTTCTCTTTGATTAGAGTGCTACACAACCTAAAGGAGTGAGGGATGTTGCTGCTAAAGACAAAATCTAACCTCTCTTCCTTTAAATATCTGAAACACTGATCATGTCTGAAATGATTATTGTTGAAGTTGCTGACAATATTTTCTTCAAAGATTAGTCGTATGTCGCTCTGTTCAACTGCTTCAGTCGAATGAAGCATGACAAAGCACTAATCAAGCTGTCTGCAACTAAAATGTGATTTCTTGGAACTGTAAGCTATGTAACCGCTACGCATATGCAGAATTTTGATACAGATTTGGTTGAGGCAAGTACCCCAATCCAGTTTTGTTGGAGGCGATTTGACTTCATTTTTAACAGCTGCTTTAATTCAACTTCAGCATTTAACACAGAGATCTACTAAATGGAATGCAAGAAGTCCTAAGGGACTATAGTCATTGGCAACCAAACATTAATTTTTATTTGCTGAATCCAATATAATATACAGACACAAAGACCCATGATAGAGCTTAAGCTGCTGACATGGCATTAAAATCCTTACACGTGTTTAGCTGTAATATCGGGATTGGGAAGCTTGCGCGGGGAACTGCTATTCATCGAAATCAGACGAAGTCTTTTAATGCACAGGGTTGAATTAGTTCGTACGACTGCCTTCATACAAACTGGTGGAGCCGCATACAAACCTCGCACGTGTCATGACTTCCTTATTTAAAAAAATCCAAAATCTCTGAGGTTGTGTTGCATGAGCTTTTGTATCTCCACTTTCAGTCGTTACAGGAGCGGTCGTCAGCCTGTTCACCTTGTGTATTTTACGTGCATCTTTACGTAGGAACGGGAGATACGAATACCTGTGCAACCCAGCCAGAGTGTAACAATATGCGTGCCAGGCAGTAGGTAGCAGGTAGGTTAGTTAGGGGCACAGAGTACAACTTAGAAGAGAACATTCCATCCAAGACAGATCTGAGCCTGAACTTAACACTTAGCAGGCCAGACATAACTGAGAGGTCACACACACCATTTTAAGCCGCGCAGCACTCAATAACTATATACAAAAGACCCATAACTCCAAACTATGCATCGTCCACTAGGGTCACCAAGCATGCAGTTGCCCACCACAGCCACACGTGCAGATTGGAAAAGGTCAGCAGTAGACATTTAACTCGGATATATAAGCTCTAGTGGGGAAAGGGGGGACAAGCAGAGACAAGCAGAGACAAGCAGAGACAAGCAGAGTTACTAAGTTGTAAACGACCCGCCACTTGGACTTTCACCATGTGCAAAATAAAACTCTTATGACCAGAAATCACGGGTCGATTGACGATGAGAGAGAGCAGTGGTGCACGTTCCTTTCTAGTGCCGGCATAACGCAACATTGCCTTTTCTGAGGTCGGGATCATTCATAACGTTACAAGAGTGCTTAGACCAATCTGCCGCTCACACGCACTCTTCACTTTGCTCGTAAATATGTTAGGCTTACTGTTAATGCCGTGTGCATCTCTCGTCTCTGACGTTCGACTCTGAGCGGCATAAACGCCAGAGTTCTCAATAGATCTCGCTTGTAGTTTCCGGCAAAACTATTTATAGTTTGGTGCACCACTCACCTCCGTTAACTGCCCCCATGAGGACCTGCATGACTGGGATACAGTCCTCTGTGAGGGCCGCTCTAACGTCCATCCCGGTGGAAGGGTCGACAAACCTCCAGGTGTTCACTTGCAGCGCCTTGTTCCCATAACCAAAGACGCCGCGTCCGATGAAAGTCGCGTTCTCTGTGCGTACAATATGTACCTTACAATTGATGCATTCATGACTGCGTGACTATCTGTGAGTGGCCGGCATTTGAAAATAAGCCGTTAAGGAGAAAATGACAGGTCTTAAGTGAACAGAAAACTATTGCTGGATGTACGAGACACTTTTAATAAATAATTATTATTATTTATTATAATTCTTTTTAAAATGCTATCTTCTAGTCGTGAGCACCGTAGACTGCCGTAGCAGTATATCTAGCCCTAATGTTTCTTTTGCCAGTTTCAGGTAATCTATGGTTACTAACTTTTAAATCTTTCAACAGAATGTTTTCTTTAATAACAAACTGCTAACAACAGATGTTGAAAACTTTGAAGCACTGCGATTGTAAGAGAATTGTAAGAGAATTTGGCGATAAACTTCTTGCTGACATCTGTTACTCACCAATGATACACGGCTGGGGCATTGCCGTACGAACATTTGAGATGTAACAAGTGTCATTCGTATCTATAATGTATCTTTTCCCCTGTTGTAAATGAAAACGAAGTGTATGAGTTATCCATATTCTTAGTCTACTTATCAAAACTGTTCTTACTTTGTCCGCTGCATAGCAACGGTCATTGACAATCGGAAATCAGCATGAAAGATTGGACGCAGATCGGTGTGACAATGGCTGGACCAAGTCTGTGGCACTGGAGAGTTGATAGGCAGATAAAAGAAAAAAAGGATGGAGAGGCGGGTAGGTAACAGTAAGTAGGTTGGTAGACGGACAGACGGACAAACGAACGGGTAGATACAACTATTTTATGACGAGCTAAAAGGATCTTGTACGCTTCGAAAATCCACCACTTACAGAATTGTAGTCGTCGATAACTGTGGCAGTCGTATCAGAAGAACCCCCACCAACTTGAATTTCACTTATCTTCAGTATCTTGGCATCATAGTCGTAAGAAAGTAGGGCGTAATTCTGTGGCGATAATCATCATCATTATTTTCATATAGTAAACGGCAGCTGTTTGACGATGTACTGTTCTGTATACGATTTATGCCATGCCTCCTGTACGTAACATTTGTAGAGCTGTATATTCTAAAGCTAGACTAGCAAAAACAGCGTTCAGTTCGTGAGGCTAATTTCTACCCAAATCACAGCCGACTCCAGCCTTTATTTCTGACGAGACTTTACATGTATCGTTGATACTGATGTGTTGACTATAAGACATACCTCAATTAAGTGACCTTGTCCTTCTGAAATATAGCCTCCAAGTTGTACCAAAACGCCTTCAAACTGTCGGCTAATACAACATTTGTCTGGCTGGTCTGCTTGCCCCATGGCTGCAGCAAACAGCGCCATTATGCTCACAGCAACTAAGCAATTCATTTTCCTGTCCCTTTCTTCAAACACGTCAGGTTCAGCTGGAAAAAAACTATTTTCTACAGTGTGTGAAATCACACGTTTCTCTTAAATTTATACCCTGTAATGAAGTAGCACAACCTTGAAATTGCTCCTTCAAGAACAGATAAGACAGCTGAACTAACAAGATATCGAAACAAAAAAATGTTTGTGGTACACAGAGGACATCTGACTTGTTCCGTAAAGGTTCGTAAGTTTTTTCATGATAGGGACGATCTCTCCACGGTGTACTGGAAGAATCCACGGGGGGGGGGGGGGGGGGGGGG
>SMGT01007031.1:420904-433102 GCA_004794575.1 Lanistes nyassanus | reverse complement strand
CGTACGTGACAGCATGTGGACAGGCAGATCAAGGCATTTGACAAGATTTCTCAAACTTTCTCTCCGGATCCTCTCCCACTCTCCATGCTCACTATCCTCCCATCTCTCTGCGTGCGTGCATTCGTACGTGTATGAATGCGTGTGCATGCATTTGCGCTTGTGAATGCGAAGCGAGGGAGTGTGGAGGTGAGGGGAGGGGGCTTCAGTTTTATTTCGTCGGTTACGAAACAGATACTTCTCCAAGAGAACGGACAATATCCACAATCAGTTGTGTTTAACTTCATTATTTACAATCTTACCATGTTTCCAGCGACTTGAAATACTACATTCTACATCTCAACATTACTTTATAGAGCTTGCACGCATTAAGACAAACACGGACAAATCATGTCATAAAATCCCTTTTTTTAAAGTCCAGAAGTGATCACAGTAGAGAAACAGTTTCACGTTAATCGCTGGATCACGTGCGCGGTAGTGAAGTTCAAGGCCTCGGCGATTTAAAAAAAAGTATAGGGAACTCTGATAAAAGTTTTATGCTAGGCTCGGCGTGTTCACGCCATATGGCGAAGGGGTCAATAAATTTCGCCCTTGGCACAGGCACATACATACTGACCGATGCATGTTTACGTGTCTCGTCCCTTTCCCTGGTCTATCGCTGTAAAAGCGACGAGACCTTACAAATCCTCAAAATGGCATGCTTAGAACTATCCACTGTATATTGTAGGAAGATTTCGTACGTTAGATCCTATTTCATCAGTGGCAGTTTGTTCGTTTTCACTCAAGACAGCGGAGGTGTTTCAGTTGTATTCAGATGTATGTTTAGTCACTTCCAAGGGATTTAATTTGTTGCAAAATGCTATGCAACATTGGCCTCTGACAGTGTAGACATAGAGTCAATATGGAACATCCTCCGACACTACAGCGTACCAGAGAAGATAGTGAACATCGTCAAAAACCTTAAGAGGGAGAGGGCAGTAGAGGATGTCAGTGAGTTTGCCTATCTTAGCAGCAAAATCAACCAGTCCGGAGAGACAGACGAGGACATCAAGACTAGGATTAGAAAGCTCAACAAGCCTTTGCCACCCTCCGCCCAGTCTGGGAATCCCCCGCCATCTCCACCAGGACCAAGCTCCGAGTTTTGGGCTCAGATGTGAAATCCGTTCTTAATGGGTGTAACGTTTTGTGGGGTGTGCTAGAATTCTAGGGAAGGAAACACGAGAAACATACGCCTAGTGCAGACCCTCACCTTTTCAACCAAAAGGTACACGTCCAGATAACTTTACACATTTATTGAACTATGAACATTAAGAATGAAAGTAGAGGAAAGAATGGTGCAATTGAACAAATACGTAACAGTGCGTGTGTGTGTGTGTGCGTGATAGCAACAGTTTGAGACACGAAACAATTGTCTGAACACTGAGTAACACAACTAGCATACAATTAAATTCATATGAGTCAATGTGCTATCGTAACAGGCTACTTGCGGAAAATGTGTTATCCAAAACCCGGAACAGAACAGTTAATCCAAAAAAAAAGAAATGTTCACATCAGGAAATGATCCGCAGAGGTAGTTCGAACACGGTATGATAGTTGACACGCTGACGCAGTTCGTAGTGAGAAGCAAATGTTCCGACTGACGAGCGCAGATCTGTGAAGGTCTGTAGCAGGGTCAAAGGTGATCTGTGAGACCAGTTGAACAGTGCCAGAAGAACTTGGTAGATGGGCTTGTCTAAAGATGTCAGGAACACTGGTTACGAACCATGTATTGTAATGCTAGTCCGTTGGACCTTAGAGGTGACCTTGCTGAACTGACACAAGGTAACGATCAGTTTTTCATAGATTTTTGATCTATGAAAAAGGTTCACTTCCACAAGTGAATGGAGTCCGCTTGGCTGTACACTCTCAGTCTACTATTAGACTATTCCAATGAATGACAGATTCACGGCGTTGAATATCGATAGCTCATCCGTTAGATCTTGCACCACTGAGAATCTAACATTATCTTATGATCCCCTCATAAGACATAGAAAGGTTGACACGTACTCGCTGCGGAAGTGTAACAATGAACTTCCCCCCGGCGGGCGATGAGCTACTAATATTGTCGTACGATAGCTTGCTACGTAGTTACACGGACACAGCCTCCGTAGTGGAACGTATAGCTAACAGCTAACCGTTGAAGACAATTTCCTTTTGCTCCTCGTCACCTTTTTTTACGAGCTATGATTCCCGAATGAGTTTTGTCGCTACACGAAGCCTACTTTCCTTCCAGTGACCTAAGAATATTCTCTCTGGAATAGCAACGCGTCTAGTTCTGTAGGAAAAACCGTTGGCAAGATTCGCAAGCTTGCAACACACGTCTGACCTCTGTAACTTCTCTTCCCAAAACTCCTCAAGCGTTCAACCTCCGCCCCAAAGTTTTTTCTGTTTCCCCCAACAACACAATTCCCCCCTTCTCATTGGTTCCTCGAAGCTGATATCTACGCGTTTCTATGAAAGAACGCGTGACGTCTTTCCTTCTATGACTACACAATTTTATGCGTCATTAACTTGTCAACCCTTCAATGAATGAAATGACGTAATACGATCTTAAAAAGAATACAATGAATCAATACAGGAACTATAGCGCTGCAGAAAACCATCCGTAACGTGACAATGGGTCAGAAACATGAAGTGTCAAAATTAAAGTCGAAAATTGAACCGAAATAGATCAGAGCTCTAAAATATTAGGCTGCATGTTTAAAAGGGATGGGCACCAGTCTTTGCTTTGTCGCAGGTCTTCAGAATTGGAAATGAGCAAGGACAAGTCGTACATCGTAGAACAGCGAGTGTCGCGAATACATCGAGTGTCGCAGTTTGTCGCGAAAGTCTCTGTGCCAAAACCGGCTCGCTATTTCGGAAAATAATGTGGCAAAGAACTGACAGGTTCTAGTGCCGCACTAATTAGGGCCAGCAATAATTACTTTCTTTCTACTTTTAGTGCAGGATTTTTTGTGTTACCTTAAGTATACATTTCTGTACAGTACAAACAGCCAGTGTCAATTATCTCCCTCCCCCACCCCCAGGTAAAAACTAAACACTCGCGCGCGCCTACACACACGCACGCACGCGCACGCACACGCACACGCACACGCACACGCACACACACACACACACAAATGTAGCCCCCGGAGGGTTAAGAAATCTGTGAAGTGGTCTGCTATTTCAAAAAGGTTGGCTACCCCTGAACTAAACTATGCGCAACAGCACGTTTAGAACAGGCAGAAGCAGAAGCTGCCCAAAAGTTTCGTAACATACGGGATCTCTCTCCACTTTAACTTGATACACTCATTACTGATGAAAGGCTGTGCTTAATTACGTGAAACTGCTTTTTCAAAAAAAAGGTGTGTGTGGGGGGGGGAGGGGATATCGCATAAAAGGAAACAATTTTTCAAATCTGGTTTTGATCAAAACGCATGAAAAGCAAAAATATATTCTGGAACAAACATAAAATTAACATCAGAACACTTAACTCTAAACCTTTCCGTAAACGGTAACGCCAATCTTATCAATAACCCTAACCCTAACGCAAGATACTCATTTCTTGCCAAACAACAACAACAAATGAAAATAACGAAAAAGCCTATTAAAATTGTCGCTAAGCAGAATTAATTACATGGTCCTGTCGACGGATGCATGGACACCCATTATCAGTGGTCGACTCGGTTCCGGACTGTGGCCGACGCGGCTTGGGGCGGTGGTCGGCTTGGTCCTTGACGGTGGTCGATTCGGTTTTAGGCGGTGGTCGAGCTGTCTGGTCGGATTTTTTAAAAAAGGACTCGGAGTGCATTGTCCCAAACCGCCGATCAGGGATAATAGGTCTCATATATACGAACGTTATTGATCGTGGGCGGCAAATTGTCACCTTTAGCAATTTTTTGACATATCACAAAACGACACTGTTTACCTGTAGCAGCTCTTTTATTGAGATTTTTTAAACAGCATTACAATACAAATTACCTTTAGCACATTATTTTTATGAATTATAATGAGTATTATCACACGGTTCCTTTTTTTTAAAGCTGCGGCATGCCACTCCCATTGAGATTGATGAAATAAATGAAATAGCACACATCTTGAACTTTTCGTTCGCAAAAATTTTGATGCATGTGATATCGCTGTAAGCAGCATGCAGCACCTAAAGCCACGTACAGTCGAGCTTAATTACATAGTTGCCCAAACTTCTCTCTCCCACCACACGGACACCAAGAAAAGTTTATTCTGACACTCCCCTTAGCTATAGTCCCCTCCCCTGCCGAGCTCGTGGTCACAACACAGCGAGAGCTCCTCATCCTTTCAAGGAAATCAGCCTAGTGTGACGACATGCACTTTGACCTTAGCGCACTTAAAGGGTTGAGCGGCACACCGTGTTTGTGCGGTCCCTTCAAAGCTATTTTGTTAGCTATTTGACGGTACACAAAGTCACGTGACCTGCGTCGCACGTTCGCAGTGCGTGACGTATTCACAGACAGAGAGACGTGTCGTCTGCACTGCTTTCAACAACACATGCATCAACGAACATCTGGTTTTGCACGACAGCCGTTTCACCTCATCACTCATCGAACAGGTAGTGCATGCGGATGTTTGCACCCCAACTGCGTATGATGATGCAGCAGGCTTTCACTTTCCTTCATTGTTGAAGCTTTAAGAGACGGTTTCGCGCGCCACGCAGACGTCGTGTAGTCAATAGCGCGTACTACAATACACGTACACGTTTTGTCGACTGGATCGCAGAAACACGTGCAGTTCTTGCAGTCGTCGATGATACAAGCTGCAGTATGATAGGCAGATGGAAATCGAATTGAGCATTCACACATTGGCTTCAAAGTTTTATCCCACATAAAGTTTCTGCTGTTACACGTGTTAATACTTTACTCACTGTATCTGTCGGAGCGTTACGAACTTACGTACGATTGCATCACAAATCTTGTCTCCGAAAACACGGATCGTCCCTATGAACTATATAAGCCCTTCAACTGGCGTGGCACCTGTGGACATACCCACCACTGAACCTCGGGCTGTAGGTTTGTATCTCAGTTTGTATAATTGATGCAGGCGCTCGAGAATGTGTACGGCAGAACTTAAGTACAGAAAACAAGCTCGACTGCCATGCCGAACAGGATCGATGTGTTTTAAAATCTATGCCACAAGAACGTTGAGATGGAAATTTTGTAACACAGACATATCCTACAGTGAATTTTGTCTATAGTTAAGTACATCGTTTACTACTGTGGTCTGAAAGAGGGTGTTAAATATGCATTTGTTTTCACTGAAATGTCTGCAGTCCGAAGTAATAAAGCGACCAAACGAATTACATACTCCTAGACAAAGAAGGTGCACCTATTCTTTGTTCAAGAGGCAAAAGAAAAGCAGAAAAAAGTATTACAAGAAAAAAAGGAGTTAGGGTTTTTTTATGTAAAAACCTCGCTGTAAGTGTAACCATGCAAATCACCAAATGGAATAATTCTCTCCAATCTAGGCTTTAGTCTTCAATAAATCTTTTGTAAGTTCTGTGATTAAGGTTAGAAGAACAGTTTAAGCCACTACCAGTACTCTTAATTATTTAAAATGAATCCTGAAAAAAAAATTCTAAAATCATTTAAGTGTACTGACAAATGTTGCTATTAATATAACTCTCCCCTTTGCAGTTTTGCTAGAACTTAAGAAGAAAGTGTATTGAATCAGACTTTATCCCTTTATGAGTGGATAAAGTGCAGAAAACCTGAGTTATTCCTCAAAGGGCAGATAAAGAAAGTGCAGCAAAACTGACTTTATTATTCCTCAAACAAAATATGTCATGAATCTGATTTTTTTTATTCTTCAAACCCTAGGTACAGAAAATGTAGTCAACTAACTTTGTTATTCTTCAAACGGCAGGTAGAGAGGAGGGGAGGTGGTCATCATGACAGTCCTGCGCTTTTTGAGTAACGCCAGAAACACATCCAGCTTGAAGAAATGGAAGCAGTACAATCAGCTGTGCTGGCGCATGGCTGCAGCGTTCAGCAGCAGTGTACACACCCACAAGCAGGTTCTTGTGTTTCTCATCCCCGAGAATATTTGTGCAGAATAAGTACACATGTATGTTGCAGTCATGGCTTAGATCTGTGCCACACTAATCTCTTTTAAGAGGAACAGATATTCTGTTGTTCAGTGACAGTGAAGAGTACAGAAATTTAAAAATAGATGACAGTCTGGTTGCAAAATATTACTCATGATATAATGAGACATGATCTGTGCCTCACTGTTGTGATTCGCCATATTCATAGTATTGGTGATATCTTTACGCCTAGCATGTATTGTCATACATTTCATCTTTAACAACAATGGAACTGAGCCAAGCTAAATTAGACGACAGAAAGCTGACAGTTTTTGGGTATTACTCCTTCGTCAGGACAACACAAACAGATAGAGATAAAGACAGATGAAGCCAGAAACAGATGTAGGCAAAGACAAAAAACAGGCACTCAGCTGGGTGAAGGAGAGAGAAGTAGAAGGTCCAGTATGGGGTGAAACTCTGCCAACACCCCCCTCCCCACTACCCGCCATGCAATTGGCTGCAACACCAGAAGCTTGTCGCAATCTCATTAGCTGTATGCATGACTTCCCTTGTTAGCTGCTGTTCAAGGTGAGTGCGCCCTGTCCCAGCAGTTTTGCCCCATGCTGGACTTTCCACTTCTCTACTTACCCAGCTAAGTGCCTGTTTTTTGTCTTTGCCTTCATCTGTTTCTGCCTTTATCTGTCTTTGTCTCTATCTTTTTCTCTTTGTGCTGTCCTGGCAAAGGGTTAATGCCCCCAGACTGTCGGCTGTCTGTGTCGTGTGTCACTTAATTTAGCTTGGCTCAGTTCCGTTTTTGTTAACTTAAGTTTATCTCCAAGTGGCAGTCACTTGTACCTTTTAATTTCATCTTTTTCTTTTTCAGCCTCGCCGCGCCAATCTTGTCTTGCAGAATGGCCGGTCATTTCCTGGGTACTCGTTTGGTTATGAGGGGCCTGCTGCTGGAGAGGTGGTTTTCAACACAGGCCTGGTTGGGTAATGATATGCTTGATGCTGATCAAAGACTGAACATGTCATAATCTCATTCTGCCAGGTGCAACAAGGGCTGACAACTGCTGCCAGCTGGCCCTGTATCTTTGCTTTCATCCAAGACAGATGTTGACAACAAAACATAGACTACAACATTCACTTGACTTTTATTCTACAGCTAGAGATTTACAGGCTAAAACATTCGGTTGATTTTCATTTGACAACTTGTAGTAACCATCCATGCTTGTAGAACTTTGATGTGTTTTCTTTACATGTGGTCAGAACCCATCCACAAAATGAACTTCTGATGCATCATAAGAACTCTTCCACATGCACATGCATAAACACACCTGCAGGAATGCACATGTATTTGCCTCCACTCTCTGTATAAGGAGCTGAAGAAAGTTATGCTTTAACAAGAATTCCTTATAGTGAAACTGACCAATGGAATGATCAGATTGTGCCAAAATTTGTGATACAATTTAAAAAAACTTAAAAGCACTCTGCACGTCTCCAGAGAATGACATACTTTGCAGTCCTTAGTTCCTTTGCGGCTAAGTACCACTTCCTCTTGGAAAATCAGCAAACCATCCTGGGCAATAGATTGAAAAATGTAACGGTTGGTGTCACGCTAAAGCCCATTGTGAGTGAAATTAGCAGAAGACATGTAAAAGTTCAATGTTGGTTACATTTTATTTTCTGACAGATACCCAGAAGCCCTTACAGATCCCAGTTACAGGGGCCAGATTCTGACCTTCACCTATCCCATTATTGGGAACTATGGTGTTCCTGATACAACAGCGCTTGATGAGTATGGTCTTCTGCGTTATGTGGAGTCCGACAGAATTCAGGTATCAGTACTTTAATAAAGAACAAATGAGGACAGAGCGCTATATCAGTACTTTGATAAAGTCTGACAGAATTTAGGCATTGTTACTTTGATGAAGTTTGACAGAATTTTAGGTATTAGTACTTTGAGGAAGTTTGGTGGACTTCAGATATCAGTATTTTGAGTCTGACCGAATTCAGGTATTACATATAGTTCTTTAAGGAAGTCTGACAGATTTCAGATATCAGTACTTTGAGAAGGTCTTGGGATTTTGACTTTATGAAGGAGGCCTTTTTTATATCTCAGATAGAGCAGGGGACCCAACACTAGCCCAGGTCATGGTGAATCAGTATTTTGAGGAAGTCTGACAGAGTTCAGTGTTAGTGTGTTCATGTAATTGGATGCATTTCATTTATAAGCGTGTGACAAACTTCAGTGTGCTGTTAAGATTTGACATGTATTTGTTAGCAAAAAATTGACTAGTATAAAATAAAGCTGGTTTGTGTTTGATAAACATTACATCTACTAATTGACTAAATATCATTATTGTTTGACATGCATCAAATCGATTAAAAAATTCTTATAATGTATTGGTTATTCTGAAGGTTGCAGGGTTGATAGTGCAAGACTATTGTGCAGAACCCAGCCACTGGAACTCTGTCAAGTCTCTTTCCCAGTGGCTGCAGGAGGATAAAGTTCCTGCACTGTATGGTATTGATGCACGCATGATCACCAAGATGGTTCGGGATCAGGGCACCGTGCTTGGCAAGATAGAGTTCGATGTGCCCATTGAGTTTGATGATCCTAATGTTCGTAACCTTATGGCGGAGGTCTCTACTAAGGCAAGCACATGAAAAGAACGTGGTGTTCAGTATTTTTCTTTGTGCACAGATAAAATACAACTTAAATCCTTTAACTCACTTCTGATGTGTCGTAGGTGGTATAGCAGCAAATACTTGCCATATACCAAGGATAAGGTGGAAAAGGTTTTACGGCAGCTTTTTAAAAATTGATCTTTCGAAATACGTAAGGTAGATTACTGCGCATGTGGTAGGTTGTAAGCAGCATTTATTTCAACATGCCCACGCGACTGCAACAGTTGTCAATACTCAATATAGATCGTTGGGAATGAGTTAAGGATTGCACAGCAAATAATATTCTTGTTTAGGTCATTACAGCATTTGTGGGAAAACATAAGGACGCTGTTATTTGTACCCTTGTCAGTGTGAGAACGTATGTCAATGGGATTATGAAAGCAGATGTATTATGCAAATATCTGAGCTGAGGATTTAGTTTACACGAAGAAATCGTGATCATTTTCACTGTGCAGGAGGTAAAGTATTATGGCAAAGGAAACAAACATCGTGTAGTTGTTGTGGACTGTGGTATCAAGCACAACATGATTCGGAACCTCGTCAAGGTAAAAATGGATTTACTTTGTTTATATTACTTTGTTGATATTACTTTGTTTATATTACTTTGTTTATATTAATTTGTTTATATTAATGCTTTTCCATTCTCTAGGTTGTGTTTCTGGATCATATATTTCCTTAAATTTCCTGAGTCAAATGTGTAGGGATCCCAACGACCATACAATATGCAACAGAATGAGGCTACAGACAGAATTATGATGTGCTAGAGACTACAATTTACCTTTTTGATGTTATTGATGAACTTTTAAAAAGAAAATCTTATTTGCACAAAAGGATTCCTTGCCTGAAGTCTTCCAGCTGACCGAATCTTAGGTTTTGGAAATAAAAAATACTTTTAATCCTGATGTATTCATGATTTTATCTTGAGAGGTGCCCTTAATTAGTTACTACACTGTTTCATCAGCATGCTTGCCTCCACTCGCAACTATTCCATGCTGGAACAGTTATTGTGCTGGGGGAAGGGCAGCTCTGTTTATAGTGAATGAGTGAGTTTCATTTCTATGGAGTCCCCTGTGAAGGAGCAGCATCAATGACAGAAGATTTTGCCACCTGCTGAGAGTCAAAACATCAGTGTCCTTACTGCCTGGGTTAAAATTGAGCCTTGGGCTGTTTACAAGGAAGACAGTATAATCTTGCATGCTGTAGTGCTCAGTTTTATTTTGGCATGCAGGATTCCACGAGCATTAAGATGGTTCTAGCTCGTACATATACCACCAGTTTAGTGCAGCCATTGTCTTGTCTGTCCTCACAGAGGGGCTTGGAAGTCAAACTGGTGCCGTGGCATTATGACTTTACGAAGGAGACGTACGACGGCCTTTTTATCTCAAATGGACCAGGTGACCCAGCACTGGCCCAGGTCACAGTGGATCACATCAAAGAGGTTTGGAATATTTGTGTTTGCTTCTGTCATAAATAGTTGTAATATCTAATAAACAACAAATGAGGACAGAGCGCTTAAATTATCGAAAGATAACTCCAACAAAGATACTGGCAGCGCTCACACATAGCCGTATGCAGATGCCTGTGCCCTAAAGGGAGCTTACCGTACCTAAACACGTAGCAAAGAGAGGGCCGAAAGAAAGGAACTTGGCAGATCCTCTAAAAAGATCTGCCCGCCCTTTCTTTATAACGGCGCTATTCTTCACACAGCTAGCCCTCGGTGCACAACGTGTGCATACAGAGAATCCATGTTAATGAAGTCAACCCGCTCACAGGCGTCTGCATACGGCTATGTGTGAGCGCTGCCAGTATCTTTGTTGGAGTTATCTAGTTGTAATATCTGTCATCTTCAGATCATGTTCTGATTTTGCTTATACTACATGCCTTGTCACAGACCTTCTAATTACTTCCTTTTGATAGGCAAGCTAGCTAACAAATAAACTATGTAAGGCTTTATAATGCCTAAAAATAAATGTAAACTGCTAACAGCTGTTAACTTTTTATTTAAGAGCAACAGGTAAGGTTGACAACAAACTGAACAATGCTGGAAACGAGTTGATGTGTCATTACCTCTATAGTTCGTAAGAATAAATTATTGATGGTGATGACAGTGATGGCGATTCTGGTGTCTGCTTCCAGGTGATCGAAAATCGCAGTGAACCAGTATTTGGCATTTGCATGGGAAACCAGCTGACAGCCTTGGCTGCTGGTGCTCACTCCTACAAGCTTCTTTTAGGAAACAGGTAATGGTGGTCAGGATGCGTTGTGGTATAGGGTGACATTTCTCAGTGCTGAGGGTTCAAGGATTGAAGGGTCTGAGAATTTTGCCTCGGCTTCTGCTTCTTCACCCGCCACCTTCTTGCAAGATAGTCCAAAACGGCCAAGTCACTTCTGTTTTTCTTGACTGCACCTTAATTTTCCCTAGTACTT
Source organism: Lanistes nyassanus (assembly GCA_004794575.1). Taxonomy (NCBI): domain Eukaryota; kingdom Metazoa; phylum Mollusca; class Gastropoda; order Architaenioglossa; family Ampullariidae; genus Lanistes; species Lanistes nyassanus. Next base: position 421,911 of record SMGT01007031.1, on the reverse strand, counting down.
GACCATTACTTCAGATGCTGGTCTGGCATTTTTTTTTCAAACTATGAGAAATTTTTACTCTGTAATAAATGCCTTGATTCTCAGGGGCCACAATCAGCCAGTGCTAAACACAGAGAATGGACAGGCTTTCATCACATCACAGAATCATGGGTTTGCCATAGACAGCAACTCTCTGCCTCCAGACTGGAAAGTTTTGTTTGTCAATGCCAATGACAACACCAATGAGGTGGGTTTCAGCCATTTGATGCTTAGCCTTACAATCCAGCTGGCTATTGACTTTTTGCTGCTAACCCTATAGATGATAACAAGACATTGTGGACGTTATTCTAGCCTGTCCTTGAAGAATGTAGCCAGATACAAGTGGCACGTTTCACTTTTACATTTTAAATGTGATGTAACTAAGCAGGATTTCACCTCCTTTTGCTAAGTTCTTTCTCTACTTTAACCTTTATTTGTACACTGCTTGTTTGTTCACAGGGCATCATGCACAAGAGCAAGCCAATATTCACAGCCCAGTTTCACCCAGAGGCTTGGGGTGGACCTACAGACACGCAGGTAGCTCAGTGTCTCATCTAGTCCTTGTATATTTTCAGGGTGGTTTTACGGAGAGACTTGCAAACGATGTTGTAGAGAAAAGCTGTGAATCTTAAAATGGTGTGGTGTCAGTGGAAACACTGATTTGGTGTTTTGGGAGATGGATTGTTTGTTGTTTAATGTCCTCAGAAATAAACGCTATGTCATGAGGGTAGGAGAGGAGAGGGTGATAGAGACATTGATTGGTTGTTTATTGTTTTACATCAAGTCGGCAGCTATGACCATCTCATGATGGGGGAAAAGGTGATAAAGGATAAAGGGTGTTGCAAGAATGGAAAGGGGGAGGAAACCAAAGTACTGGGAGCCCCCCCCCCCACCTCCCCACATGGCCAACCTGTAAGCCCAGTACATGTGCTGGACATGCATCCTAACCCACGATCCTCTGCATCTGTAATAAGCATGCGCTGCTACTA
>SMGT01007031.1:396409-414372 GCA_004794575.1 Lanistes nyassanus | reverse complement strand
TTGATCCCCTTGGTGTGCACACAGGTTGGTAACATGTTTTGGTGGCATTTTCTGTCATCACAAACACAAGTTGGTAACATGTTTTGGGGGTATTTTCTGTCATCACAAACACAAATTGGTAACATGTTTTGGGGGTATTTTCTGTCATCACAAACACAAGTTGGTAACATGTTTTGGGGGCATTTTCTGTCATCACAAACACAAGTTGGTAACATGTTTTGGGGGTATTTTCTGTCATCACAAACACAAGTTGGTAACATGTTTTGGGGGTATTTTCTGCCATCTCACACACAGGTTGGTAATATATTTTGAAGGGATTTTCTGCCATTGCGCACAAAGATTGGTAGCATTTTGTTGGTATTTTCTGCCATCTCACACACGCACACAGTATGGTAATATGTTTTGAAGGGATTTTCTGTCATTGCACACACAGGCTGGTAATGTTTTGGTTGGCATTTTCTGTCAGTTTTAACATGTATTTCCGTTAACTTTTCACTGTTATTTACCTAAAATCTGTCCACAAAATTTGTTTGTTGGTGCGTGTATATGCCTTAGGCATTGACCAGATGGATTCAAATTAGGCTTCCTTGCCATGTAGGCTTCATGCAGCTGACCCCTACCATGTTTGTTGCACTACTAAATATGTGCCAGTAAGCATTTGTAACTTAAATGTGTGAACTTCAGAGCATGTTCAATTAGTCATTAAAATGTGCCAGTAAGAATGTCCCTTGGATCTTGCAGGAGATTCAATTGTAGTGGCTCCCAGTCAGACATTGTCTAATGAAGAATACCACATGCTGAGAGAAACTGCTCTGAAGGTGAGCCTGGTCTACTGAACTGTATATGTTCTGTCAGTGAGACCATGCTGTGTGTGGGATCTGCTTGTTGGTTGTATTTTGGTTTTTGACAAACTAGTTTATAGTCACAGATAACAAAATTCACCATTGATTTTATTAGGAAGAGATATGACAAAATAGAAAAATAATATTTTACTATGCAGTAAATGTAATTATACTCCCATGCCTTTCATTTTTGCTTGAATCGAAACTCTCTATGGCAGGTGGTGCGTCATTTCGGGATTGTGGGAGAATGCAACATCCAGTATGCCTTGCATCCTCAGTCCCTGGACTACTGCATCATTGAGATCAATGCTCGACTGTCACGAAGCTCTGCTCTGGCTTCTAAGGCCACAGGGTGTGCACATTTTTGAGTTTTGATTTCCATTCATTTGTTAATTTTTCCTTTTGTTTGCTTGTGTATTTGTTTGGCAATCTCACTCTTCATGTATTCCTCTTTCATACCAAAGGTAAGAAAGCTGTTTACTTATTTCCTTATGGTGTCTGTCAGTTCGCCTCTGGAATTTGTTGTGTGTTTAGGCATTTGAGATTTTACACTTTATATAATGAATGCTTCTTTCTTGACAAAGGTCAGTTAGCTGTTTACTCAATTTCTTTTGGGGGTTTCCACCAGGGTAAGGGCAATGGGTTTGGATCCCATGCCTGGCCACTTTCTCTGCATGCGACACCTGTTAAAGGGGCTAGCCATCAGGATTTTCTCTGGTTTCCTCCTCAATCTTTTTACCCCCATCCCTCTTCACCACTCTGTTCCCTCCCCACTGGGTCACGATACAGCTTTTGTTACTGTCATGATGTTTAATGATAACCAACCAACCAGTTTCTTATGGCGTCTCTCAAGTACCCTCTAGCATACAGTGTTTGTCTTCGAAATTTTACCCTTCAGATAATGCCCACTTCTTGAGAAAGTCCAGTAAACCATGTAATTAGTTTTTGTGGTGTCTGTCAGTTACCCTCTAGCATTCATCGCAGCCAAGCTGTCCCTGGGCTTTGCACTGCCTGAGCTACAAAACAGCACCACACAGATGACCACTGCCTGCTTTGAGCCCAGCCTGGACTACATCGTTACCAAAATTCCTCGCTGGGACCTTGACCGATTCCAAAACATTAACAAGGACATTGGCAGTGCCATGAAGAGTGTGGGAGAGGTAATTTAAAACCAGCAGCCATGTCTTTCTTAAAGTGAAGACAAATCTCATTTGTATATTTGAATACTTGTATAGGGTGACCTCATTTACTTACATGCTTAACCTATTCCTATGCTTTGGAGATGGTACACCAATAGAAACTTGCTGCGGCAGTCGTCGGTTTGGAGACAGTTTTACAATGACTTTAAAAAAAATTCTATAGAAAAAGGGTTTGCCAGCAAGGGATGTCACTGGTGTTTTCTTAGTTATAGTTGATCATTTTTCTATCAAGTTTCTTCCCTTAGACCATATAATACACTACTTCTAAACTGTGCTTTTGAAACCACATGATATTGCTTAGGAGTTAGCGAGACAATCACAAGCGCCATTTTGCTGCATTCACTTGGATACCTTTTTCAATGCAGCCTTTTACACATAATTTGCACTGGATGGATTTCAGGTAGGAATTATTTTATTCTTCTTAAATTTTTCTTTCGGCCTGCTTGGGAATTATGTTTTTATCACTCACAGGTTTTTTCTACATTTAAAAAAAAATAATATACATAGAGACAACGGGAAGTCATAATGCGACAAAACCATCTAGGTGCATAAAGTTCATATGGTGACTCAGTAGTAAGTACTATTTAACAGTTTTTCTGGAAAATTTTATAATTATTTTGATGCTCAAAAATTGATATTTTGAAATACGAAAAGTAGATTTCTGCACTTGTGGTAGCTTGCAAGCAGGAATTATTTCAATTGTGCCAAAATCTATATGGAGGTTATAATGGCATCACTAGATGAAAACACTCCAGTCAGAATGCGTTATAGCTGTCTCATTTGTATACTTGTATACAATAACCTTTGTTTATATGCTTCAGGTTGTCATTTGTATAGGGTAACATCATCTGTATATTTGTATACTTGTATAGGGTTACCTCATTTGCTTATATACTTAAGGTTGTCTCATTTGTATATTTGTATAGAGTAACCTTGTCTGTATATTTGCATAATGTGAAATCAGTAGCTGTGTTGCTTTTGCATGAAGACTAATTTCCTTTCCCTTTATAATTTTGTTAACATCACTTCTTACCATTCTGAAATAGTCCTAATGTATGTATTTGTTTAAAAGAATGAACCCTTATTAAAATACTGTATAACTCCAACAAGAGGTACTGGCAGAGCTCAGCATAATTGTATGCAGACGCATGTGACCAAGGGAGCTTACCATACCCAAACACATAGCAAAGAGAGGGCCGAAAGAAAGGAACTTGGTAGATCATTGTTGTATCATGATGGTTACTTTTGCTTTACATCAATGATAAAAACAATTTAATAATCATGGCAGTAACAACAACGATAATGGGTGCATAACTTTAAGAATTGCTAAGGGCAGCTGCTGTGATAAAAACAAGATGTCTCATTTCCTCAGGTGATGGCCATTGGTCGAACGTTTGAAGAGAGTTTGCAGAAAGCCTTGCGCATGACACATCCCTCTGTGGCTGGGTTCACTTCCAAACTTCCAGCAGGAAAGGATTATCCTGAAGGGTTCAGCATTGATGACAATCTTCGAATTCCGAACAACACCCGCATGCACACCATAGCCAAGGTATTTGATTAGAGCCATTTAAACATTTGCACTTCAGTGTGCATTACAAAGCATTTCCTTTCAGAACATCATGTTGTGATTAAGAATGTCACAAGTGTCATCAGCATGTTCAGATTTCATGTTGTCCACATATAACAGGATAGGCCTAGTTTTTTCACTAGTTGTTAGTTCATTTTATTAGATTTGAGCCTGGAAGAGGAGGAGGGGGCTCTTTGCAAAGGCATGTTTAACATAAAGTGTGACACAGTGGGAATCATCTGCCAGATCCTTTGCCAGATTTTTAGAAAGTTCCTACTGTGTGAGGATATTGAAGATCTTTCTTAATTTGAGATGCTGCTTTTGATGATGTCATGATTTTCGTGGCTTTTTTCAGGCCTTGCATGCAGGGTACACTGTGGAAGACATCTGGCGACTGACACAGATTGACCGATGGTTCTTGCACAAGTTGCTGAGGCTGGTCAACATGGAGAGCTACTTAAAGCAGTTGACCAAGTGTGTGATGGCAGTGTTTGGTAGCAGTGTGTGATAGCACTGTGGTAGCAATGTGTGATAAGAGTGTGTAATAAACCTGTGGGAGTGGTTTGTGGTAGCACTGTGTGATAGCGCTGTGTGGTAGCACCATGTGATAGCACTGTGTGTGGTAGCACTGTGATAGTGTGTGGTAGCAGTGTGTGATAACACTGTGGCAGCACTGTGTGGTAGCAGTTTGTGATAATTTTTGTCAGTCTGCCTTCCTGCTTCCTCTTTGTTATATGGACATGATGTGTTTACTTGAAGTCAGTGAATCTCAGTGAACAAGTCATTTAGGAGAAAAAAAAAGCCAGGCAAGCATATTGGTTGAACACACTACGTACATATTAGGTGATGGCTATTAAATAAAAGATATGCTGCCCTTTGCTGCTTAGGGAGCGAGTGGACAAGGAAGCCCTTGTGAAAGTGAAACAGATGGGATTCTCTGACCAACAGATTGCGTCTATACTTGGCATAACATCTTCTGAAGCCCGTGAGATGCGTCTCAGTTCGAACATTCGGCCGTGGGTCAAGCAGGTAATCAATAACATTTTATGGTCTGGGGAACATCATTGTGCAGAATCATTTGTTAAGAGAAGCATCTATTGCAGAATCTTCTTTTGATGTGGTCAGAAAAAAGAAAGAAGAAAGTCCCTCCTTTCTTCTTTCTTTCCATCCTTCTTTCTCTTTTCCTTTTTTTCTTTCCTTGACGCTGTTTCATGTTTATTTCATGTTAATTACATAGGAATTTTGATCACAAGAGTTCAAAAACTGAAGGATTTTTTTAAGCAAACTGAGCAGAAGGATGTCTACGATCACAAGTAATCATATCTTCAAATAAAATTACACCATGCTGTTTACGAAAAGTTAAAAAAGATTAGAAATAGGATGCTAATGGAAAGATGCTGAATTTTAAGCTGATGTGGAAGAAACAGTCTAGTTCCTGCACGCTGCAGGTAGACACCACGTTGCATTATGAAAAGTTATTGCTAGAAAACAGAAAAAGGGTGGTAGCATTATTATGGGAAGATTTTTAGATCCTGACTTGAAGGTGATGTAGAAGAAAGACTGTGTACTCCATCTTCGTTGCAGATAGACACCATGGCAGCAGAGTACCCTGCTCGCACTAACTATCTGTACTGCTCCTACAATGGCATGGCAAGTTTCTTGTCTCACATCTGTCTGTATATGTTTCTTTTTTTATTTGGGTGTATGCATGCATGTTCATGTGTGTACATACTTTTTAAAAAAATTCTTTGCCTGCTTGTAAGAGTTTTGTAATGTAACCAATACTTCTAAAGGCTTTCCTTAACGAAATGTGTGTCCTAGTTTGCCAAATGTGCCCATGTGTGTACGCAACCAGGTTTGGTGAAGTAGGTGACATTCATCCTTTTTAGGAAGCCCTTAAGGAAGAATTTATTGAGAACTGCCACGATTTCATTGAGTCTCGTCTTGTCTCACAGGAACATGATGTCGACTTTAATGAACATGGTATTCTAGTAATGGGCTGCGGGCCCTATCACATCGGCAGTAGTGTGGAATTTGACTGGTGTGCAGTGTCGTGCATCCGGACATTGATGGAGCTTGGCAAGAAAACGGTGAGATGAATTCAGACGTGCTTTAGAAAGATGATGATGATGATAGTTTTTGTGGTGCAGTATTGTAGGGGGAGGGACGTGTGGTGCAGTATTGTTGTTTGTCAGGAGTGCGGTGGGTGGGTGGGGGAATTAATTAGGTGCAGTATTGATAATCTGTTCATTGTTGCTTGTGTTTTGGGAAAGGGACGTGTGTTCTGGGGGGTTGGGGTGCATATTGATGATATACTTGTGCCAAAAGAAAAGCTGGGTAACAATTACTGTAAAATTTAATGAAATTAAATGACATCAAACTGCATCTACCCTCCTACTTTTGTGTCATTATCTTAGGACTGCAAATTTTTTTCCTATTTAGGTTGTGATCAACCACAACCCAGAGACTGTCAGCACAGACTTTGATGAGTGTAACCGCCTCTACTTTGAGGAGCTGTCACTGGAGCGCGTATTGGACATTCAGCAGGCTGAGGTGAGTGTGTTCCATAGCTATTTTAGTTCAGTCCGGTCCATCCCCTGGCACCTGTGTCTGTTGTCTTGTAATTCATCAAGCTGTGCCTTTATGATACCAATTTAGTTTTGGTAGCCGATCCATGCAATATAAAATTTGGAAGATCACTAAAAAGCTTAACAAGCCTGGAGATGGCTGAAGGCAAAGGGAATTGCCTGAAGGGTCTGAAGTCAAAAGGAACAATTCCCCCTGCCCCCCAACGCACACACACACCTTCAGGTTCTCGAAGTTCCCAGGTCCCACTCACACACACACACACCTCCAGGTTCTAGAAGTTCCCAGGTCCCACCCCCGTGTCTACGTTCCTGCAAGACAACCCCTTTTTAATTTATCTCAAACCCTTTTTTTTCACTCAGACATGCTCACAACATTCCTGAATTATAATTGCTAAAGAAAATTCCAATGCAATTATTTAACAAAGATATAAAAAAAAGATTTCTTAATACATCCTGTACCTAAAATAGGCAAACATGGAAGTGAGGGGGACTAGCTCCCCTGGACTGCAACAATTTCTGGCACCAAGAAGTAGCACAGTCCAATGTGTAATACAGATGAAAGATATCTCAGTGAAATATCTTCAGGGGTGTTACATTTGCTTTTTTAATAATTGTAGTCAGTTAAGTGCAGCACATTGTTCCATTGAATTACAAAGTGCATGTTGAAAGAGAGGAAACTAAAATGTTTGTACTTCAGGAAGTTGCAAGCTTTGAAAAAAGTGTTGCAGATCAAAAGTCGCATTCGTTGATTTCTTTCATTACCAGTGTAGCTCAGATAACACTGTCTGTCTGTCAGGGCTGCGAGGGTGCCATTGTGTCTGTTGGTGGCCAGATCCCCAACAACCTAGCACTGCCGCTACATCAGAGTGGTGTCTCCATCCTTGGAACAAGTCCTGTGATGATTGACAATGCTGAAAACCGCTCAGTATTCTCAGCTATCTGTGATCAGTTGGGCATTAAACAACCAGAATGGCGAGCTGTCAGTACAATGGTATGTAATGATTATAGCCTAGTTGGAGGGTACTGTACACATTTACTGGTCTTCTGGAGTTTTGTTGTTTTGTTTTGGGAAGGGGGTGTAGAAGTGAGGACTTCACTTTTTGATGGCTGCAAAGATGTTGATGTGGCTGTTCTCTTATGTCTCAACATGTGTCTCCTGTGGATAGCATTGTGGTGCTAGCAATACAAAATCTTATTTGCCTAAATCAAGTGTCGTGCCATATTAAGGATCCCCAAAAATACTGCAGTGGCTAGAGGTCAAGGCCATGATGATTTGTGACCGGGCTTGAAGATGGGGGTCTTGTGGAGCAACAGACTACTGTCAAGAGAAAAAAAAGCTAATTTTCCTACCAAACCCAGGATAACCTGTATCTTTTTAATACAAGTGTGACCTCTATGCTACAATAGGATGAGGCCCTGGACTTTGCATCCAGTGTTGGCTATCCATGCCTGCTTCGACCATCGTACATCCTGAGTGGCTCTGCCATGAATGTGGCTTGGTCACCGGAAGAGTTGCAGCAGTATCTACAGCAAGCTACGCAGGTGTCCAGCACCTACCCTGTTGTTATTACCAAGTTCTACACAGGTGCACGAGAGGTGGAGATGGATGGTGTGGCAAGGGAAGGAGAGGTGAGAGAAGAAGAAAGTTTTGGCAGTTTTCGATGTTGTCTTGAGGCTGGAACTTGATGCAGGATTTTAAAGATGTCTGCTTTCTGGGTTATACTTTAAAAACTGTTTAAATCTGCTTGTTTACTTGTGACTAGATTTTTAAGAAAACTACTTTGGTTTATTCTGTTTGGTGTAATAGCACCAGTAGATGACAATGTTTGTGTCTGTGAACAGTTCCTGAGAAGCAAAAAAGGTAGTATTTTATTTGGCTTTCTTGTTTTCTGTCTACTTTTGCGCACTTCCATCTGAATTATCTGTATGCAAATAACAGGTAGTCTGCCATGCCATGTGTGAGCATGTAGAAAATGCAGGCGTCCACAGTGGAGATGCAACACATATATTGCCAACACAGACCATTACAGAGGAAGCGCTGAATCTGGTGAGCACATTAAACAAATTGTTGGTGTGGAGATGTTGTATGGCAACCTTTCATCATGTTCTGCTGGAATTTACTTTCACTTGACGTTACAAACACTTCACATACACATGCATGCAAGTAGTATGCATGCACGGACGCACAAGTGGGTGCACCCACTTCACTTCCAGCGGATGGGTAGAACCACAGTGCCATTTTGTTGTGGAAGCATTGAGTTCAGTGTCATCAACGTTGACTGCAGCTCAGCATGCTAAATACCACTGCAAACAAGAGCGATGCATGTGTTTTGTTGGTGTATTGTGCAGATTAAAGAATCCACACTCCGCATTGCAGCGAAGTTTGAGATAACTGGGCCATTCAATATTCAGTTCCTTGTCAAAGACACTGATGTCCGGGTTAGCCATCCTTTCTTGTTTTTTTATTAGATACTCTTGTCATATGTAAAACTATAGAAAAGACCAATCTAGTTCAAGAGAATTCTCTTAAGTATGAATGTCGAAATTAAATTTCAGGCCAGACATTTATGCTTTCTTCTTATACTTAATGTAAATTTATGGGGGTTTGAGTTTCACTTGCTGTGATATCTTAGGTTCTGTTTTATTTAGTTGCTACTGTTATACATATTTTTGTCCAGGTCATTGAACTAAATTTGAGAGCATCTCGATCATGTCCTTTTGTCTCCAAAACAATTGGAGTCGATTTCATTGCCATGGCAACTAAAGTCATGCTGGGTTTGCCTATAAACACTGATGAGTTACCAACATTAGATAACCCACGGAACCCAACAAACTATGTTGGCATAAAGGTAAAATGAACTTTATTCACCAGCCCTTCTGCAAAATGGAAAGATGATAGTAATATTGGTTACTTAGAGGAGAAGGAATTAAAATTAAGTTCCTCAAGATTTTTTTCTTTTGCTTTTATTTTCCTCTTGGTTTTCAGGGGTAGATGCCTAAATTAAATGTAAAACAAGGGATCTGTACCAAGCTAGAAAGGGACAAAGACGAAGACAATCTACATGTTTCGGGGCACTACCCCTTCATCAGGACGACACAAAAACGACGACAAAATGAAAAGGAAAAAGACTTATCTGCAGTAGATGTGGCGCGTAGGCTGCATAGCAGGAGAATGACCAGGGGACAGTGAGTAAGAAAGGTTAAAAAGAGGGGCAGCCAATTGCAAGGTGGGTAGGAAAGGGTAGAGAAGGGTGGGGGTGGAGAGTGGGTGGGGGAGAGAGTAAGAGAGAGAGAAAGCAGCGGGGTAAGGGGGCGTCGGTGAGAGAGAGAGAGAGTGGGAAGGAGGTGAGAGAAAAAAGGTGGACAACGGGTGCCAGTTGGAAAGGAGGATCCTACATACTGAGAGGTTGTGGGGGTGGTGGGTCAGTACAGCCATTCGCCTTGGTTCTGTGTGTCTGTGGTGGGAGGGTTGTAGTGTAAGTGCGCATGGTGTGGCGGCAACTTTCTGTCTAGCAGTGTGTAGAAGTTTGGAGGGATAGTTGCGGGCGTGGAAAAAGTCTATCATTCTGTCGGATTGTTCATGGAAATCAGTGTCGTCAGAGCATAATCTACGGAGTCTCAGAAACTGCGAGTAGGGTATGCTATGCAGGGTGGAGGGTGGGTGAGATGAGTGGAAGTCAAGGTAGGAGTGTGAGTCCGTCGGTTTGTAATGGATAGTGCTTGCAAGGTGGTCATTCTGCAATGTTATGTTGATGTCGAGGAATGTGACAGAGGTGCATGAAATGGTGTAGGTGTATTGAATGGAGGGGTGGAAGTGTTGTATGTGTTGTATGCAAGAATATGGAATCCTACTTCATTACCCATTTCGGTACCATGGCACCTACTGGACTCAACCTAAAACACTGACCCTCCCCCTCCTTTCCCTTAACCCCCTCACTCCTCCATCTCTCTCTCTAACTTTTTCTCTCACTTCCTTCCCACTCTCTCTCTCTCTCATCGACGCCCCCTTACCCCGCTGCTTTTTCTCTCTCTTTCTCTCTCCCCCACCCACTCTCCACCCCCACCCTTCTCTACCCTTTCCTACCCACCTTGCGATTGGCTGCCCCTCTTTTTAACCTTTCTTACTCACTGTCCCCTGGTCATTCTCCTGCTCTGCAGCCTACGCGCCACATCTACTGCAGATAAGTCTTTTTCCTTTTCGTTTTGTCGTCGTTTTTGTGTCGTCCTGATGAAGGGGTAGTGCCCCGAAACATATAGATTGTCTTCGTCTTTGTCCCTTTTCTACCTTGGTACAGTTCCCTTGTTTTACATTTAATTTGGGCTTATCCTCCAAGCGGCAGTCACTTGTTTTTCTTTTATATGGTAGATGCCTAATTTGTAAAAGACTAAATTTTGCATTTAGAAAATTTCCTGGAGATTTTTGACATTGAGGGTTTTTTTCTAAAAATGTGTTGCAAATGGCTCCAAGCTTTTGTAGCCAGGGTGTGCACATACGAATATAGGGGTCGTATTCCTGAATGAATGTTCTTACAGGCTCCCATGTTCTCCTGGCCGAGACTGCGTGATGCTGACCCAATCCTCAAGTGTGAAATGGCTTCTACAGGAGAGGTAAGTGTTATATCATTAGTGTTGGTGTAGTGTTACTATTACAAAAAATTTGAAATAGAATATTGATGGACAACTTTGGAATAATTGTGAAACAACCTTGCTCACAACCTAATCTTTTTAAATAGTTGATAAAGTATTTACCATAAAGACCCTGTACATCTTCTGATCATTGGATTGGGTCTGTCGTGCTTTTGATCTGTTTCTCTGCAGACTGTGAAAGCCTAATTTAAAACATTTTGCTCCTTGCGTGCAGGTGGCGTGCTTTGGTAGAACCAAGTACACAGCATTCCTGAAAGCTCTCATGTCTGCAGGCTTCAAACTGCCTCGTCCAGGAGCCAATATCCTTGTTGGGGTGGAGAGCAGCTTCCTCCCCCATTTCTTGCCCCTGGCAAAACGTTTGCACACTCTGGGCTACAAAGTAAGTACTGTATAGGAGACTGTGCCAAAAGTTTGATGATTTTGGCTAAAATGGCCCTAAAATACGTCCTTGAAGAGAATATTCCCTGAAGTTTTATGGATAATGCTTTACCTGAGGGCTTCATATTGAAGCAGGAAAAATGTGGGTTTTTCTAAAAAAATATTTTAAAATGAACTCAATAGTTATGAACAAACTCACAAAGTCATCATCAGCTTTTGTCATACCAATCCAAATTCTTGATTTTTGTGTGTGTGCGAACATTGCATTTTGGGACAGTGCCCTCTTATTTTCAGATGAAGTATCTTTTGGACTTGTGGTTAGTCATAGGGCACCCATTTACAGCAAAACAGAGTAGCAGCATAGATGGGGTGTTGAGGGGCTTAAAATCCAATCTGTAAAAAGGTGACTAATAAACTGTGTGGTTAAACATTCTGCCTCCCTAGCTTATCCCACCAATGACAGGCAGATTCTTGGCTCTGGCTATGGGAAAAAACTCGAACATCTTCGCGTTCGGTGCTTCATACGTGGTCTTCCTTTTGACAATCTCCTGTGGTGATCAGCTGCCATTCTCCCATTCTTGCATTATAGCTTCACTTTTAGTTTTCAAATGTGCAGTCTAATTCTTGCCGCATCCAAGGTCAAGAGCTAGTACTCGACATAAAACATCACTATCAAGTTTTTTTCAAGGACTCGTTCTTCAAGAGTTAAATGCTTGCTTTTCAGATGACTACATACATGATCAGAGATCACTAGATGCACACATGGAAGAAAAGTGTCTTCTTTTCTTCTTACAAGCCTATCGTAAAGTCTCATTTCATGAATTGTGACATGACCAGGGAAACAAAATAGCTGTGGAGCAGACGATGTCCACTGGCAATAAAACTTCTTTCAGATCAACCATGGATAGGTAGAAATTGCAATCAAGAGTGAAAGTCACCGTGCACTTTTCACATTTGACAGTGTGGCCACATGTTTAAGGTGGGCTTGTATTCAGAATCAGTTGGTGCCAGGCTATAACGTCCATATGAGTGAGGTGTGTGCTGATGTAAGGGGATGGTAGCGACAGGTTTTGCTGTACCTTTATTAGATGTAGTTAACCAAAGGGAAATCATTGCAGAGAGAATTAGCTACTTGAAATCACTAGCTTATAACCTAAGACCACAAAGTATTGTTAATTTTATGTATTCAATTCATAAAAATAATTGAATCTTTTCCGCTTATGTGTGTATAGCTTACAGATAATACCAATGTTCACGAGAAGATACAAGAGTTAATCAGGTCCTACAAATGTTGTCAACATTTTATTCTGTAGTCGTATGATTTCAGTTGATTTTGAAAAAAAAGAAGACAACTACAAACAACACAGAATTCATTCACAATGCATTTAAAATAGAAATAATAGAAGACCATCTTGACTTGAAGGATTCCATTAAATTAGCTTGAGTTTAAAGATAGCAATGAAGTTTCATGGGGAAAAAGTTGAGCTAAATAAGAATAGGTGGCATAAATCAATCGTCACATTACTACAAGAAATGATTGAAACATGTTCTTATGCAATATTTGTCTTTTTTGTCCACAAAGTCTGGCATTTAATGCCAGAATATAGCTTAACACTTTTTTCAATTGCCATAGTTTATCTTTTAAGACAGTGCAGTCACAGTTTCAGCAGAAATATCAATTGAAACATGAAAGTCAGTCCCCGAGACTGTTAGAATTACCAGCCTTGCAATTTAGTAAGGGAAATCAGTGCAGACTGAGTCAGCTTTTTTTTGAAATTGCCAGTTTCTCCTCTGAGACTGGTAGGGTTTTCTGTGAGGTTTTATTGAAAAAGTTGTCAGCCAGCTGTGTCATATTCACAGTGCCCAACAAGGCACAACCGAATTAAACTACATACCTGCAACACAAGCTTAATCCAAAGTATCATGTCTTCATCTTGTTTTATCATCGCAGTTAGATCCTTGAGACTTCAGGCATTTACTGTATAAAACATTTCATGCATGGTAAACTCAGGCTTAATCATGTATGTCTTTACTTTAGCAGCGTGTAGTTTGTTTAATGCTTGAGACTCCGACATTTGCTGTAGAAAACATTTCAAACATGGCACACTTTTGGCACAGTTTCTTATATCTTACTACATAGCTTTTTTTGATGAAACAGTCTCACTGTTGTGGATTCGTGCAGGACATAGAGGATAATGTTTAAAAAAAACCATAAGGACATTTTTCTTATTTGTCCACTCTTCCAGATACATTTATTTTCAATCTTTTGTAAAAAGCCATACAATGTTTTTTAAAGGCATTTTAAGGTGCTGTTTTGAAGGATGATGAGAGTTTTGAGACTGGCCTGTTTGCTTCAGATGTACGCAACGGAAAAGACAGCAGAATACCTCAACAAGCATTACATTCAGGCACAAGTAGTTGGCTGGCCGTTGGCGAAGAATGTCAAACACCCTACAGCAACCAAGTAAGTTAATTATGCAACAGCCTTTGTATTTATTTCAGCAAACAGTTTGGTGGGTGCGTGGAAGATGTGTACTGTACTGGGACAAAATGCCTAGGAGTGCAGAAATCAAAAGGGTGATGCCCTCTTTGCAGTGAGATTGTCATTTCAAGACAACATATAAGCCAGACACTCACCTGTACGAAACAATAGGCCAGACTGCCATGATTCTATCTTCTGCTTGTTCCAGATTGATTGAGGATCATGTCATTGACCTTGTTGTCAACTTACCGAACCAGAAGACCAAATACATTCGAGACAATTACTTGATCAGGCGATCAGCTATTGACTCTGCAGTCCCACTTCTGACCAATTTTGAGGTTAGCATTTTAGTATATAGTGTGTGAATTGTTAGATGTGTGAGGTTTCTTGATTTTAAGTGTATAATGTAGTGCACATTTTGGAAATGCATGGATGTAGCAGTAAATGATAAATAGTAAACAAAAAGCTTGAAAACTTTTCTCACAAACTTTCATCTGCATACAGAATGTGTAATTATGAAATAAAGGAAAAGCTTACTACTGGGGAACTCTAAATGCTTTTATGCACTTCTCCCCAACTCCACCCTACCATCATATGTTAAGATTCTGTTTTTCAGTGTTTTGTAAGATTTTTGCATTTGATTTACCCACACAGATATTAAAGCTGTTTGTGGAAGCTCTTGACTACACAGGCAACATCGAAACAACAAGTCTCTTTGACTACCGAACACCCCAGCCCAGTACTCAGCAATCTTCAAGGCAGGCCCACACATGATTCATTGTTGATTCGCTGTGGAATCGAGTTCATGTCATCATGAACACATCATCCAACCAAACGTTTCTTCTCTGGATTATTTCTTCAAGAATGACAACACACATCCACTGACTTTCGCTAGCTGTGAAAGCTATGAGAAAACCAGCAAATAAGGCCCACTGGTTAAACCAGAAAATTTTGTTCAAATTCTCTTTGTCTTGTCTTCATAAGGTATTTGATTAAATTCAATAAATATATATCTGTACATATTTCCCACTTTCAATACTCACTTGATACAAGAAATGGAGAATAAGACTTTTATACCAAGATGGTCGTTTAAAGTACTTGAGAATGATGTATGATGCATTGCATGAAACCCGGTTTAAACTGATGGCAAAACTTATCCACATCTGTGTATGTGACCGTGAAGAGAAAATCTGTTTCACATAGAATATATTAAAGGTCGGTTTTAAGTGTTCAGCACAAACACAGTTTAGTACATATAGTTTTCATATGATTTAAAGTGAACGGGGAGGGGGGATGTCACATTGAATCATGTCATTATTTTATTTTGATCAGAGAAAACACTGCATGACAATCAAGTGCTTTAAAAATCAGAAATAAGATTAGATAGTTTCAGTGTGTTTTGAGTGTAATGAAATTCATGTAGAATTGGTTATATTTTTCCATAAGGGCATTTTTGATAATTAGCCCAAAATAAACACAGACCACAAAAACTACAAGCCCCCTTCCTCAACTCTCATCTTTTCTCTCCTCGGTGAATTTGGATCACAGTATATGGTTTTACATCTCTGGCACAAAAACAAGAGACTGGAAGTTGTTATAAACTCAGCTATAACTTGACTTTATGAGGAGCAATTTGATATTATGTTTCACTAGGGTGCTTTTTGATATTGTTCCACCTTGCTGCCTCTCTGGTCTTTCAGAGTGATAGAATTCACTACTGCTGATCTCAAACTTGCTTAGTGGCACTTTTTGTCTGATACAGTGTGATCTTTTTTTTTTAAAAAAAAAGGAAAGAAAAGATTTGTCACAAAATTTGTCATAGAGATATGTAATAATGCCCCCTGTCATTTTCTTCTTGATATCAAACACTGCAACATGACTCAAATTAAAACTGAAGCCAAAATGATAAAGGTCAATTTGGAATCTCTTTATTTTACCAATTTTTCAGACATGCACAATAATTGAAATAAGCTTATGTCTGCTCCATGTGTCCAGCAGATATATCCTCCTCCCTGCTACCCCAATAAAATTGTTTTTGGAATGTTGCATGTTGTAGTGGCACATGGCAGGTCTCGCTGCCCACCCAAAATTTAAGCAGGCTATACACCTATGGTCAGAAGAACAGGACTAAGTTGGGCAAACATCATGCACAGATCTACCAAGGTATTGGAACATATTTCTAGTTGCATGTGGGGCGCAGGTAAATTCCAGCTGTTTAACCTGCCATAAATTTGAACTTTATGCTAAAGGAAGAGGGCTTCTGAGCCAAATGTCATGATAACATTGAAGATATTTTATGCAGAATTTGTTGAGCATGAAATGCATATCGCCACAATATTTTGTCTACAGTGAATTACTATGGAATGAAAATAGCATTGCTGAAACTTCAAAAGACGATCCAAACCCACAGAAACCTTACAAAAACAGTTCTCACTGCATGATGTCTGATTTTGTAAAAATTATTTACAATTAATGTAAATAATTCTTTGCAAGACAAAATGGACGGACTGAAGATTTAAACCACAATACAATATTCTATGACATGAGTTGTTTAAGCGAAAGATGCAAATATCTGTACGCGCTCCTGATACAACTTATGGAACTCGTTTGCCAAGTAGTAAAAGGGTGTGTCTGCGTTTTGCATCTCTTTCTGAAAAAAAACAAGAGAGAGCAGCCAATTTGTGAGCCAATCTTTTGTTGCAGAGAATAGCACCAAACTATAACATGCAGAACTGGCAGTGAAATTTTTGTCATGAATGATGATTTAAATGTATTGAATGAATTAAAAAATGTAATTTCAAATTCATACTGTATTCATAAAAAATGAGACCAAGTTGTCTTCTTATGAGTACAGTATGAATTTGAAATTACATTTTGTGCTTTCAGATGATTTATAGATAAGCTCCCATTAATGACAAAATAGAATGTATGCATTTCAGATACAGGAGACAAACCTTATTTATAATAGAAGACAAGCAATTACTGACATTATAGGAGACATTCCCTTATTTAAATACAGACTTACCAAATACACCAATCATAAGGCTTGAATTTATGAGATAATGGCCCTCTCTATTTTGCAATAAAAATGTTTTTGGGTTGCTGAAATCATGATGGGTTTCAAAGTCAAGAACTTGTTAAGTTAAAACTTGCAAGTAACTGGAGTAATGGTGATAAAACTACCTTGCCATCTGTTGTACTGTAATATTACTTACAGCAGAACACTCAAAGTACTCCAAGCCTTTGGACAATGCCAGCTCTTTGCCCTGCTTGGGGCTAATCATCCGGCGCTGATCTAGGTCCGTCTTGTTTGCAACAAGAACTCCTGCAAACAAAATATAACCAACATGGCCATGTCCCCACTAAGTTGCTGCATGGGTGCTCTCATTAACCCATTATGAACGTGCGCCTTACAACGCGCGACATCGCTGAAATCTCAGTGTTTGGGCGATTTTTACCAATTTTCGAAAAATTGTAACAAAAAACCTATTAAAGTTAAAAGTATCATTCAAACGTTGTTAGAAAGATAAATTTAAGTAGAAAAAGATTTTTCCTACCCGAAATCCGTCCGTTGTTGACGCTTTGTGGAAGACTGTTGAATTACGTAACCAAGGTGACGTAAGACAGTTTCTTGTCACAATACTGTACCATGACCCAAAGTGCTAAATTCTCATTTGGCGATCCCTAAAACGCACCCTAAAAACAAAATCCACCCAGGGAACCCTGGTAAGACCCCTTCCGCGCATGCGCACACGCTGAGCTCCCCGTGCGTACAGCTCACTGACAGGTTAAGCTGACTTTCTCTTGAGCGCTGCTGCCGACCGGTCATGCCTTGTGAGCTCCCGCTCACCGCCTGCCCGTCTGCTTCAGCGTTTGGCTTTGCCAGTGATCCCTACAATCATACCTCTGCGGCCAGCTACGACGTTGCTTGAGGGAAGTGCTATTTATATTTCCCTTTTGTCTGCTTTGTCTTACGCTTACTTTTGACGTTGGTAAAAACTAGCGGCCTAATAGGGGTACACGTGTCTGGGTTTTTCACCTTCCGTGTCCTAACCCCTTATACTCACGCTGCTTGCAACTGCCTTGTGTTATTGCTTACAGGTTGGGACGTCATTAAGTTTTGTAAACAAATGCGTTTCTACCAGCCACGGACTGTTTAGCCGTCCACCGGACTTTGGTTTCTTCCACCAACCATGCCACGTGAGTCTCTGCCCGCTTCCGGTTCAGATGGAACCTCCCGCCGGGACCGCAACTCAGACC
>SMGT01007031.1:372674-396172 GCA_004794575.1 Lanistes nyassanus | reverse complement strand
TTTTGAAAAAGTCTCACTGACACGAAACACTCGCCGATTACAGCCGTTTGCAGCACTTGTAATCCATAAAACGTTGTGGAAATTATCCATAAATGCCAGGGGTTTCCCATGAAACAGCTGGTATGGTTTTCAAACAATTCCAAGGCTTTTGCGGCACTTAGATGAAGATGGCGACGGACCAGACATTTTTTTCCCTTCTAATGAGGTGGCGTGCTCAAGAGAATAAAACGTGCAAATGGCTTCTTCTTCCGTCGTTCAAGGGAAGAAACTCTATAGAGAAATGATTCTCGAAAAACACCAGTGACTTCCCTTGCCAGCAAATCGGGGGTTTTTTTGTCAAAAAATTCTTTTTGCAGCACCCGCAGCATCTGCTGGCCAACTAGCGCAAGTATTTATATACTTTATGCCAACCAGCTAGCACAGCGGGGACAATGGGTTAATGACGATGCCATATGTCCAAGGCCCTGTACCATTCTTTGACAAACACCCACAGTTTACAGTCTGAAACCTCAGGAAGATCTCACTTCAGAGAAAAGATTTACATGCAGTGCAGCTCATCTCCAAGTAAATTAGTAAATACATAGCTTTAAAAAAAAAAGTTATAAACTGATCCTTGTCTCTGTAGGCAGCATGACCTGGTAAAGCTATTTCTATTTGCAAAGTTAAGTTTAGCAATGTCAGCCCTGACCTGGCATGGTGACGTCTGGTTTTACAGAGTACACACATTCCAGCCATTTGACACAGTTGGAAAAGGATGCCTCGTTGGTAACATCATAGACCACCATGACCATATTTGGATGGTCCCACTGAAAAAAGCAGAAATGGCTTTTCAAAAAGGACTCAGGACTTGACCAGTTTACTGTCAATTTCAAAAGTTTTTTTTCAGATTTAAATCTATGCCATGGTGAAAGCCATTTTCAGTTTTCATTTAATTTGCAAATACTTGGAGAGCAATTGTGTCTATGCCTGTGCCAGCATAATCTGCATACAATAAAACTGCGTATGCCTAACCACTTCAATTTCAAACCTTATGGAAAACTACTGGCTCCTTATATGCAGCTGGGGGTAGGAGAGTTAGGGGCTTTAGTTTTGTGTCAAACACTTGAGGAGAAACTCACAAATTTTGTCACAAGTTCTGAAAACACTTCTTTGCCAGATGAATCACACAAGAACAATTCCTGCAAAGAACAGAAAATGATTTTGAAGAACATATGTCCTGCACCTATATCTTGGGTTTAAAAGAAACTGCAATTAAACCAGTGTCATATCTATTTGGTAGGAAACAACACGTTCTTATTGTAACTGGAAGACTGATTATACAAGTGAAATTAATCAATGCTTATAAATGAAAAGTCAAGAAAAGTGTATCCCAGCAAGCCCTTACTACTTGGTCTCGTGTGTCTGGTATGTTCACTGGCTTCACAAGCAGCTCCACACCCACAGTCTGAAAGTATATTTAAAAAATTGTGGTAATACAGTAAAATGATTGCACATTCCTCTTTCCCCACGCTCTTATCTATTACCTTGGTTGTCTGATGTCATGTCAGGAATACAGGATAATTTTAGGATGAGGTTGGACTGGTTGTTTAATGTCTAATCAGCGATAGGGGCTGAGCGAGGAGAGCTGATGAACAGTGAGTGGGGAGGAACAGCAAGTGGGATAAAACTGGAGTACTGTATGAACAACCAGCAATGAGCATTTCTTTATGATGGTTGGAGGGAAAGGGGAATGAAGGGTACTGGGGGAGGGAGGGTAAGGAAGTGGGAGAAGACTGGAATTTTGGGAGAAGAACCAACTGTTGGCACTGTAAATAGGTGCTATATGCTGAGAAAGTACATCTGCCAGAAAAAGGATCTTGACTTGCAAGCACCTATATCTGACCATGGTAAGTGTGAATGAAGTGTCCACATTGTGTTACTGGAACATGAGAATTACACATTAAAATAAGCATTAAAATTTAATGCTGTGTTTCTTTTAAAAGTGATGTTTCTTAAAGCAATGGCAAGTTCTGTTGACAAATTTTAACCCCTGAAATACTATATAGGCAGCATGCTTTTGCACAAAAACAAAAATCACAGAACTGCTTTTGTGTCTCACAAAGACATCTCTGCATCCTGACCATAGGCTGCTGGAAGAACAGCAGTGAAAAGAACCATGTTGGATTGTCTTCATGGTGTAATAAGTGTGATAACATCCAAACGTGGTTCCCTTTGGGCTGATCAAAAGCACACTGGTGTTGAGATTTGATATATAACTTGACTATGCTATGGGTCACCTTCCCCTCCATCTTACCCCTCATGAATGAACTGAAATAAGTAACAGTTTTTGCAAACACCAAATAACTTTACAATCAACAATGACCCTTCCAACATAAACTTTTAAGTTGTTGACATTCAGCAGTAAATGACAGCCAAAATATTCAATACCAAATAAGAAGCATCTTTTTGTAACAGCATTCCTATTTACTGAAGAATTTGTAGAACACTTTTACCCGTCCTCTCGTATTAAAAATCGACAGCATTTGCAAAACATCGACACAATTTGAAATTCACAAGGCTATTTCATTTAAAAGAAATTTAGAATGCCGACCATAGTGTAGTTCTTGGGAAAGTGGGATGAATCACTGTGAAAGACCTGACAGATGGAACTTTTACCTACGCCTGCATCACCTGTAAAATAAAATGAGACAAAAGTAATTCCCACAATAGACACTAAGACAGATGTGCTCTCGTTTTGAGGTTTTCTCCTCTCTCACAAGGTCTGGTGATAATTTTTTCAAGAAGAATAAATATATTTATTTAGCATAAAATTAATGAACAAGATAAATTAATCAAAGCTCTCATCAAGGCTATATGACAAACAGTCTCTTCTCACCTGTAACGATGCATTTCGCTCTAAGAACTTTTGGCATTTCGCTTTTTCTGTCCCGTTGCCACCACAAGCGTTCTCAAGAACTCAACTCGGCAGTGGTTTCCCCTAATACGGTAGCAATACTGCACTTAATGTGCTTCTCTGCACAGATTGGCCTTTGGTGGGGGTTCTTTTATTTACACGGCCATATTTTCTATGTTCATATCGTACAGAGGGGAAATGTGTGTACCCATCCGCAACCTGAGTTTTGATGAATGTTATGTACTCTCACGTTAAAAGCACCAAGGCACACTTAAACAAATGCAGCAAATTTGAAAATATGATGGCTTGGGTATAACAGCGGTGTGCTGCTGGAATTCTGTAGTGTATACTTATTAATACTATCACTGTATCAGTCGCAGAAACTAAACCAGCAGTGATTCGGATTGTTTTCCTTATTTTTCTCTGGACCTGGAAAAACTGAGGGGATACGGAATAAAGGGTGAGATATGTTGTTTTCTCTGATTCGATAACGGAGTATCGCAGATTGGTCATAGCTGTTCAGTTCGACAGATGGCTGCCGTGCTTGCGAAGGGCAGCCCCACTCGGGTAGTCATGATACGTACCACGCAAACTACATTCGAGACGTCAAACCGTTATGTGCAGTCTTTTCTGGCATATGACCTCTTCTCCGCCATTGAAATAGGCTCGGTGAAAGCCGTCCGCAGCATTCTGCTGTCTTACCCGGCTCTCGACCTGAACTTTCACATCAAGGACATCACTCCGCTGTCTCTGACACTGTACAAGAAGCACTTTGACATCTTCCACCTGTTCATGCGTCACAATGAACGCACGCGGCGAATGGACCTGAACATGATCAGCAAGGACCACCTTGGTCGCGTCGAGCCGCCTATCATAACGGCGTGTCGTCTTCACTTTTTGGAGGGTGTGGCAGCCCTGGTGCAGCAAGGGGCTGACATCGACTGCCAGGACTCTCAGGGTCACACAGCCTTGTGGGTGGCCGCCCGCCAGCAGATGCCAGACTTTGTGGATTACCTGATCGCCAACGGCGCAAGCGTCAACCTGACCGACCGCTACAACTGCACCCCACTTCTGGCAGCCTTGATGTACCGCGTCAGCTCCATGATCATCAAAATGCTCATTGTACATGGAAGTGCTCTGCGCAGCCCCAATGCCTGGGCGTCAGCTGAGCACTGCCCACTCTTCTGGGCAGTCAAGCATGGCAACTCGGAGATTGTGAAGTTGGTGCTGATGGCCGGTGTGCCCATGGCACAGATGCGTACAGTCAAGGCTGCACTGGTGAACAGTGACGTGGACAGCAACATCCTGGATCTTTTGGAAGAGGAGACACGCTGTCCTCCATCCCTCCAACACCAGTGCAAGTGTGTGTTGAGACATTGCGTCTCCAAGCTGGCCTCTGGCCGGCACTTTGTCAAGAACACAGAATCCCTGCCTTTGCCTCTATCCATGATTCAGTATCTTCTACTGAACAGATGAGACTGGTGGGGCGTGGTGAGGAGGAAACTGATGTAAACTTAACATCGTGGCTTTTATGGGTTACTTGTTTGTTATTGTCCTCAGTATTCATCAGTAATTGAAGTTTGGGAGAAGATGATGTTAATAAAATAGCATCAGATTAAGTCAGCTAATTGTGTCAGCAACTTCTGGACCAATCAGTATTGATTTTTGTAAAGTCTTCATTTAATTACAGAAACCTATTATGTGTGATTGCATTATGAAGGATTTGTACCTCTTATCCTGCAACTATCATTCTCGCTACTGTTTCTGGCAAAAATGATAATTTTAAAAAACTTGTATCAGAGAGGGAAGTGGGGGGGGGGGGATCTTATTTGATGAGGACATTACAAAGATTTGGGATTAAAATTTACATGTGCTGGATTTGTAAAGGAAAATGATTGGTACCATCATGCTTCATGGGTCTTGGCTTAGTATGCTTAATAAGCTAGTATCATGGCTTTTTGGAAACTTCTTCTGGGTATACCTGTCTGTCACTTTGAGAACTGTGATTCATGCACAAATGTTGAAGTACTGTCCAGTTGTTCTTTGGTTCATAATATGGGTTTTTATGAGTGCATGTGCCCATGTCAGAAGCTGGTATTCATGGTTTTTCATGGCACACCAAAACAGCAAACAGCCACCGTTGATAAATTATGCATGTACAATGTAGTACTGTGGCTCTGTGGTACTGGTTCCTATGGCAAACCTGTCGCACCATATTTGCACCCATGCTTTTTTTCCCCGCTTATTTTTTTTAAAGCATTTCAGATTTTATTTACTTCGCATTTTGGATGGTTGTTACTTTATTTTTTAAGTTTTTTGAGAAAAAGTGCTGTTTCTCTTTTAGTTTCATTGGCTTATTTGTTTGTTTTTGGAGAACAGTGTGTACAGATATGCAGAGAATTCAGTATTCTCCAGGCAGATGAATTGCTTTCTTGGCAGATGGTCACTATCTTAATCTGTATTTGTGATGCTGTTCAGCTTTCAGTTTCACTTTGTGTTTGGTGCAAGAGCGGCTTAGCTTAACCTTTGTCTGTGGTACCATTAAAATTAACCAGTAATGGCAGTGGGTGCTTGATCACATTAAAACTTCAGTTGTGAGATATGCTGGTACATTGTGTAATTTGGTAACACAAGTCATTGCTGATGGTGAGCATTATAGGTCATTCCCTGCAATGCTATGCTATGGTCTAAAGCAGTAAATGTAGTGGCTTTATCCTTAGTCTGTATCTGCAATGCTATTTTATGTCTAAAATTGTAAAAATAATCCATGATGGTGGGAGACACTTGCTCACATTAACATTTACAGTTATAAATATATGCTGGTACACTTTGTAACACTAAGTACCTGCTTGTCATAACTGGTGGTGTACATAAGCTGTTAAAATGGTCAGACGTTGGGTTTTAGTCTTGGGTAAATCAGAGAAAGAAGAGTTGATGTTCATGTCAATATCCAGTTTTACTTCAACACAAGTTTATATTTTGTACATTAGCCTAGAAATATTAACATGCACAATAGGACGCCTCTTTACTGTTTTTAAAGGAAGTAGGCCTGCCTGACGAGCTTGAAGATTCAAGAGAAATACAAAATGTGACTGTAATCTTTTTATTTCAAGTACTTGTTTCTTTGATGCTTCTTGCTGTTACACACCATTTAGATTCCTTGACCATTCTTCTCACTTTCATTCACTGTTGTTCCTCTCAGTGTGAGAATGTGATGAGGCAGATTGTTTAAGTAGTTTTAGTTTGTCATTTACTGTATGTTTCCAAATCTTTGTGACTGAAACAGCACCCATAAGGCTGATAGTAGCTTCCTTGCTGGCAGCTGATTTTAAATGTTTAAATCCCTCCAAACTAAACAGGGATGTCATTGTGACAAGCAACTTTCATTTACTGGGCAGTCCATTTGAAATGGACTTCTGTTTTCTCTACAGATGGGATTTATAAAATTTCTCATACATGTCTTACCATTTCTTATGGTAGTCAGCTTTTGATGGTGTCCTTCAGTACAGCTGGTGGTGGCCTGATGCTGATTGTGATGTGTGTTTGATGTTGTGTTCAGGTACTTACAAAGTGACGCTTTTTTAGTTGTAGCTCAGCCCTGGGGACAGAGGGCAGCTTATCTAATCAGGTAATTAAATCTGCAGTGCTCTCAAAGCCTGCTGCCATTTCTGTAATGTGTATATGTCACATCTCTAAATCTTACAAGTTTTACATTACAGTTTTATATTGTTTTCTCTTTGTACAGTGATTTGTTTGTGCATGTGTGCCGTGTACTGTGTATGACTCATAATGTTGTGTGGGTTAGTATTGCTGATGTGAAGTATGCTTCATATCTGCCATTTGAGAAAATGAGAGGCTTTCACCAATGGTCAGATGTGTCATCAAAAGTATATTACTGTATTATTGTATAATTTCTGCATTTTCTTATTTTCTCTTTTTACCAGAGTATTTTTTTCCTAAACCTGGATCCTATCTAAACAATTCAACAGAGTCCCATTTCCAATGAATCATGTTGTAATTTTCCACAGAACTTCCTGAGGAGTGAACTCTTGCGAATGCAAGATTATGTCTATTTGGGGACAATAGTGTACACATCAGTTCAACTGTTAGAAGTTTTCCAGAAAATCCTAAGAGAATTTTTAAAAGTCACCCTAGTATGTCACCACCTTTAACAAATTTTCTCCTGCTGCTTAGAACACGATTTTGTGTGATCTGAGTCCTCCAAGCTGTTCAAGGTGCCCAGAATTGAACATGTGGCTCTATAACAAAACCAGCTTCAGTTCAGTTGGACTAAGCAGAGAAATGATTCCTGTTGGGACACTGGTAACAGCAAAAAGCAGAAGCTGAAATGTATGCTTGCAGGTGACAGCTACTCCAGATGGGTTTAGGTTGTACTCAGACTAGGACATAAAGGTTATTTGAAGGAAACTGGAATTCTTCCCAGACAGGGTACTGGCAAAACTGCATTGGACAGAAAGCTGCTTATTTGCAGTCAAAACGTAAAGCCAGAAAGGACTTGAACAAGTGGTTTAAAGCATATTACGCTCCATACTTTGTACCTGTGTGAACACAAACACATTGCTCCTATTTCTGAATCTTTCCTCCCATCTTTCCAGCAAGTGAGGAAGTTCTGTTGTTGGCTAACTGAACTGCAGACATTAGTGTAGGTACAGTCAAAAACTTGCCAAGAGAAATTGCACTGTTGAAAAATTGTTCATTGTCATTTCTTGTTAAAACCATAAGGTGGGAAGAATTAGACTTTTGGCAGCACTTCGCTGTAAACAAGTAAACACTGGCAACCTCTCGGGCATGATATCTGCCAAACTGTGGCATGAGATTATGTTAGGCCATCATGGCTACTTTGTTGTGCAGATGGTTGTGCATTCACTGCACTCTTGCCTTTCAAAATACAGAGAAAAGTCTGTGGCCCTGTGCCTACAATTTTACTCAAATGTTTTTACTGGTTGCCAGTGGTGACCCCCAGCTGTGTTTTGAGGAATTTGGTTCAACCAGGTTCATTCTTGTGTGGATAAATATATAAATGTGAATGTTGTGATTGTCTTGTCCAGGTAGGACATTCCTTGTGCAGAATGTTGCAACAGTTGACTTTGGAAGCATCTGATACGATGTAATATTCCCCCAATTCCATCTGTTTCCCATCCTCTGTGTGTGTGCATGTGCACATGCATTCACAGGCATGTACATCCATGCATTTGGAGGTGGTTTTGTATGCATCAGAAATTCCAGTGAGAATTAATTATATATCCAGTGGTTGTGTCATGAAAGTCTATTTCCACGTGTCTGCTAAAATAAAAGTGTTTTGCAGTTGTTAAGCTTCCAGTCAAGTCACACACAGAATTCTCGTTTGTATTTTGTAACTTGATATGATTTTTCAGTTAATGGACTTTGTTGTGATGTGCAAACCAATATATAGAAACTATATCCTGTTGTGAACTGCCGTTGTAGAAAAGTGTTCCTGAAAAATATACAAGCAAATATTACTGCTTCTTTCTGTGGTGGTAAAGGTTTTACCAGAATGTTATACTTTTGCGCAGAACACATTTAGATATGAGTTCGCCTAGCTTGCACAGGATTGGGCAGTGTAAGTCACATCCACAGGCAAGTGCAACTTATTTTGTTGGGTTTTACTTTTAGTAAGAACAGCAGCTTTGATGAGTAAAAATGTTGTCAGCTGTTACCTGGAGCCAGGTGCACAAGATATATTAGAGATCAAGTTGATAGTTAATACCACAGTCAGCTAACCTACTGCATCTGTGATGCTTAATATCTGGCCTGAGAGGAAATTACTGAAGTTGATGTAATACTACCTCATCTTCAGTTCTGTGAAACGTCTGACTCCTTCAAATTGTTGCCTACCACAGTATAGGAGTGTTAAAGTGTTACCAAGCAGACGAGACTCTAACCATTGGATCTTCTGTTCTGCAGCATACACCTCTTCCTGCTACAGCCTTGTTTTATAACATTTTGTGTAGGCAGGTGAAGTCTAGTCATTTTCAAAATGAAGTTTTCTATTTTTTCTGCTTGGATTCAGTGATGTACCAAATGCTTTATAGAGAAACACTAACATTACTTGGCATCCAGTATAACTTCATTCATTGTGAACATGCCATATTATTACCCAGGCAGCACTATCACAGAACATTTCTGAATCGTTCTATCAGTGTCTCCAGCATAGTCTGCATACAATTTGCACACCGATAGCCAGGTATTGCTTCCCAAAGAGTGGAACATTTTTCAGAGCTTTTAACCAGTATTCCTGCAATTATTTCACAGCCAGAGCCCTGTGAAAAAAACTTAAAACCTGCAGTAACTAAAGATTTGGTTTGCTTACACGTTTTTTAATTCTTATCTGGCCAAGTCAGAACATAGTTCAGGGCTACTAGTCTGAAGATACATGTACATTATGTTGTGGTAGTGGCTGTGATCCTTAAGTTCAGCTTTTCTGATGATAAAGACAGATTTGTATTGATGTACTCAAGGTACTTGATTGCTTGCAATAATTACTGAACATTGTGATTTTATTTGCTAATAAAGAGCATATAATTTTTAATGTAATAAAGCAGAATTTGCTACAAAATATTGTGGAATCTGCCTTGTAATTGTGTCAGATGTGTGCTGCAAGGGTCTTGCATGAAAGGTATCAAAGCTTATTGATTACCATTATTTTCTGGCAATACTGAAGAGTTGCCTTAAAATTTTCGGAAAACGTGGTTGGGTGGGTTGGTGAAGAGGTAAAAATTCTTAGACAAATCATGTGACCCTTAACTGAATGAAAAATGCTGAGAGTTAAAACTTAAACTACTCTTCTACTGGCACAGACTATAACAGAAAATCAGACATCAAACGCATCCATTCTACAAGGAAAATATATTTTACTGTACACAGTACAAAATTTACAGGATGCTGACATCATCACAAATTGTATTTACAGTCATAATAGCACCGCAGCCTCTCAGTGCATGCATGAGTGGAATGTCAAGGTGCCAATACCCCATTAAAAATGCATAGGCATAGGGAATCCTGAGGAATGTACATTTACTGGTAACAGCATTGAAGACAAGTACAAAAGTAGTTCAAGAAACTTCAACATATTTTCTCCTTTGGTAGTTCAGGCTTATCATGGACACAAAAAATGATTCTTGTGTAATGCTCAGGAAGAACTCTACTTTGAACAAATCAAAGACTTAAATAGCAAGGCTTTACACGATAAATTCACACAAGAACACAACATATACTCTACGTTAAAATATATGTGCAAATATATATCTGAACATCATGCAGCTATCATTTAATGCAGTTTTTTTTTAAAACCTAAAAATTATGTAATTTGTATCATGATAAGTACAGCATGAAATTTCAATAGCTATATTTTCAGTGTTGAAATTCTTCCAAGGAAAACTTTAAATGCGTTCCACCTCTAAATTCTTTCCCCACCTGATTACATTTCTAAAATACTGATCTATTTCATTTCAGATTCTTGTCCCAGGAAATCAACATAAGCCCAGTTGGCTGGGACAATTTTTTGCCATCATGTAGTCTTGGTCACCGATTCAATATTAAAATATCAAAGAATAAATTATCCCTATGTATGTTATCCCTACCTATACCCCTCAACCCCTCTAGCAAGAATACATCAAGCTATTGTAAATTGTAGCTAGGAAATCTGAGCTTTCTGAAACGGCAGAGATGCACTCTGACAGAACCTGCAGATAGCTCAGGGAAATACATGCTGCCTGAAAGTAATCCTCCAAAAACTGAAAAAGCAAGGGGAAAATATTTTTCAGTTGTAGCAATCCTAAATACTGGATATGTAGCAACCCCCCCCCCCCCATAACATCACTCATGTTAATAAACCAGAAAGAAAACTGAACAAGGGTCGGGTGGAGGGGAGGGGGATTTACACAAATTTTGTTTTTAATAATTTAAATGAACAAAGAGCTTTTACGATGATGGCAACCAACAACAACAGCAAAAAAAGGCTGGAACAAAAAATTTGCGAAACAAAATATTTGTCAAAACAGTACTTCTGAAATCATATCAGACGGTAATATTAATAAAGCAAGCGACTGTAGTTTAGAGTACAAAAAAATATGGTGACAACAGGGGAAGTGAGCCAAGCTGAGTACTGACACAGACAAGGTTGATGATTTGGGATGCTACCCCTTCATCAGGACAGAGCACAACACAATAAGACTCTTATCTGTGGATCAGAATGGGTGATGGCTATATTGTGGAAGTTTCGTGTACTGTGCGACATTACGACTTCAGCGGTAGCGGCTTGTTTACAATAGAAACAATTATGTTGGTATCTGCACTCTAACCCTAACCATACCCAACCCACCTGGCCCTACACCTCTCCTACCCCCACCCCATCCCCTCCCCTCCCCTCACCCCGAACACACTAAAAAAAAAAAACCACTGTGTTTTCAGCTGTTAAGCCCAACATTTTTACTACATGGCAATCTTCAAGGACAGCAGAACATGCTATAAGAAGCTGCTCATGCATATTCTGCTGCTTTATAGCAGTCTGCAATTTTAGTGACGTCACAGTACAACAAATGAAACTCCGTTGATTTAGCCATCATTGATCAGAATGACTGCTGCGGGGACAGCTTACACAGGAAGTGGAAAAGGAATGGTGGGAAGAATGGGAACCAAAATGAGACAGCAAGGGAAAGAACAGAAAGAACAGATTGAGTAAATATGGACGTAAAATGAACACAAAAACATTGGGATAATCGCAAGTATAATAAATGTGTATAAAAATATATTCACCACAAGTTTTAATTACACTACTTTATTATGCTAAAATTATCCTAATGTATTCTATGTTTATTTTACTTCCATGTTTACTTTGTATGTTCTTCTGATCCACAGGTGTCTTTTTTGTATTTTCTGTCCTAATGAAGGCTTAGTGCCCCAGAATGAATGCTAGTCAATATTTAGCTTGGCTCAGTTCTGCTGTTGTCATCATATCAGATTCTATCAGGGAAAACATTTTGCCCATTTAAAAATCATAGACACTGAAGTAAATTAATGAGAAATTATACAGTTAAAACAATCTTTCTGAGAAAGACAAAAAGAACACAAAACAGTATTGTTGCTGTGCTTGTTTATAGCCATTCAATTCATTAATCATGTTCAAATTCAATCAGGTTTTTCACTTGGATGCATTCATGTACATGATCACCCTCGCAATAATAAGACATTTGTGGCAGTCAACATGGTAAGAAATCATAAACACAAGGAGGCACCCTCTCCTCTTCCCCTACCACCAATACAAACACATGCACACACACATGCATGCACACACAGACAGATGTTCAGTCACACAAGCAGCAGAAACGTTTAGAAAATATATTGTGGAAACTGGAAACAGCTCTCCCTTCCTTTTCCTGACACCTGAAACCAGTTGCAGATAATCTTTCCTTCATGCTGCATAATTCAGAGTCAGTTCTATTTTTCAGAGGTTGTTGCTTTGCTGGTAGCAGGGAACATAAAAGCAAACTCACTTCAAATGTATGCTTACCTGCTGCACATCCAAGAAGTGCGTCTTCAATCTCCTGTATTGCAAGGGACAGATGCAGAAGATTGTTTTTCCAACAGCCACTTGCTGCTCATGTGACCAAGCCTATACACACAACTCACCATGCAGTTAAGCTGCACACTTTCTACACCTGCCTCAACCTACCCACAGCCACAGCTATAACGTTCTCATTTCAGATCACTTATTTATGTTTAGATCTATTCACAAAGTACAAAGTAGCACCAGCACCAGGAAGCACACCCTCATGAGGTGCTGGATGAAGGCCACGACAGACAAACATCAAGTGCCAGTAGGTCACTGCCTGGAAAACAACACCTCCTGGCAAAAACCGTGGATGAATACCACTGATCAACAAGAAGGTAAACTACACAGAGGATTAAAGAAGAGATAATGACAGCTCACCATCTCTCTGAAGACAAGGGGAAACTATAGCATCTTCTTTAAAAACAAGATAAAAAACAATCTGAAGATTTACACTCATGGTCTAAATGATCAAAATGATATAATCTTCAAAATGGCAAATCTTTGTTCAGCACTTATTAAAACTCCTGTCTTCATCACATTTTCCACAACACAGCCTGGTGTCACACTCTGCACAATTTGTCATAAAAGAGCAGTTCTTCCCAGTGCAGACACCTCTTCCATGGAGATAAATGGTAAAGATATATTTGAGCAACAGAGCTGTCCATGTAATAATTCATGGTAGAAGACTTCCCAGTTTTCCATACTCCTGCACTGTTTGGCACCAACACCACCACCTTCCCTAAATGGGCTACTATTGCACACAACTCCCACGCTGCATTCAAACTCTGATGGCCTTCTCCACAGTTGCTGTTATTCCTCTATCCTTCACTGGCTCAGTTAAATTCTCTTCAGCTGGGGACAAGACTAGAGCATCCATACAATTCGAAGAAACGGCTGCAACATCTGAAGTAGGAGCAGCTGCCACTGTGGCATCTGCAGAAAACGATGGCCATGTGTGGCTATGGGTAGGGGGGAGTACTGGGATGTGGTAGTACTGTCGAAAGTTGCTCTCCTCCTTGCAGCACTGCATAGCTTTGTAGACGTGGAGAAGCAGGCGAGGAAAGCGTGAAGTAAAGTACTGAACAAACTCATCAGGTATGTGCCCCAGTGACGCCTTCACTTCTTCAGGCAGTTCCCGATAGTGGTGTTTCTGATGTTTAAAAAAAGATATATGAAAGCATCCATGAAAACTTGTTTTATCTCCTACGAATATGCCAACCAAAAGACTCACCGTAAATGAACTAATGGAATGATGAGTATGCTGTGGTGATAATATTAGTAATGGCAACAACCATTTGGAAGATACATTTAATGATTTGACTTTTAAAATGTACCTTGTTTCGCATGGCACGGAGTAAATCTCTAACAGATTGCCCTTTATAGGTGCGAAATTTCCTCAGGTCTGAAAACAAAAATTTGATAAAATCACAGATGTTTCCTTCTCTCTTCCAGCCCATTTGTCCTGCACAAAGCATATGCATGGACACGTGCACACACGTAGCCAACAGCATGCTCAAGCACACAGCTGCACCCCAGAAATAAACACAGGCGATGCTTTAGCCCAAGTTTTACCTTGCTGTAAAGCTGAGCAGATGTTCCGTCTCCAGTCAAACTTGACAACAAACAGACCGTCTCTCTCTAAGCTCTGCACCACAGGGCTTTCCTCATTTTCCTTCTCTATCCTGTCACTGACATCCTAGGTGGTAACCAGACAGTCATCATTTAATCACCAGTAAAACAGCAAGAATTTGGGGCTTTTAGACAGTCAGTGGCTCTCAGTTCAACAACAGCTAAGTAGTGACTGAAGATCTTCAAACAGAAAAATCCACCATCTACAAGAACCACAATAAATACCTGAAAGAATGCAAGCTGCCTCTCAAGACTCCAGAAAAAAGGGTGTTTCAGGACAGTAGAAGCGCATGGCCGATCTTCTGGCTTGAAAGCAATCATGGATTCCACCAAGTGCCTTAACACAGTATGTTCTAAGGAAAGAAAATGCCATAACTTTATCATATGTGAGGTTAACTTTCTGACAATGAGATACCCTTAGATTCCACCAAGTGCCTTAACTCTTTGGCGACCCCGCAGGCGGATTTCAACCGACGGCCGACTGACAGTAGAGGCTGCGCAGGTTGAAGCCATCCGACAGATTCAAAAATTTGCAGCGACTTATTTAACGGTATAAGGGAAGTAAACTTTGTATCGTTGTAAAGCTCTATCATCGGTTGTTTCCCCTGCACTGTCTAAATGAGTTTCGGAAACAGTTTCGGCTTGCCAAATGATGTTAAGTGCAGTGGCTGACCGGTCTACTTCCGTCATTCAAAATGGCAACACTTGCGAAGAGAACCTTTCGTCTATCTGCGGCCCTGAGTTTGTAAACTTCAAGGGTGGAATTACGTTTTAATTCAAAGTGGAACCATTCACCAACAGATTCAAAGTGGAATACTCCTGATAACTGGATTTATTTACCTGTGGGAAGTGGTCAAGCAGTGAAACCTCCTTTTGGTTCAATTTTTTTTGTGTGCAAAAAGTGACTACATTTGGCACCAAATAGTAAGTACTATTTAATATTTCTAACTAAAAGTGTTGTTTGCATTGGAATGTAGAAGAATAGATCTTTCTAAACATGTAAACTAGATTAGTGTGCGTGTGGTAGTTTTTAAGGAGTATTTTTTTTTTAAAAACGTGTAAATCTATGCGGCCTCTATGGTTTCTACATAGGTCTTAGTTGGGTCTCCAAAGAGTTAACTCATTCGCGACGTGTACGGGAAATAAACGATACAGCATAGGTCACGCTTACTAGCGAATATGGGAAATAAACGATGCAACTTTGAAAATTTATTTACGGGGAATCGCTAATCGTCTAAGGTAAAGAACTCCTACATTAGAAAGCTGATTCATTTCTTCACGAGTTGCTTCCCTTATACTGTGTTTAAACCGACAATGAGAACGCTTTTCGGTAATTCGAAGCGAGTATCCACGTGTGTTCTGTCACTTGAGAAATGCTAGATTTACTCTTCAAATTACATGCTAAAGCGGAAAATGACATTGTTTTGCAAATTTAATGTGATAAATTGGATGAAGACAAGAGTATTTGTGCCTACAAGACCTAAGAAAGTGATTACGAAGAGAAAAACGAGCGAGCAGTATTGTTTCAGTATGTGTATAAGTAATGGCGAGGACTTTTTGATTTCTTCAACTTCAGTTGTGTTTCCATCAAAGGATTTTACCAATTATGGAACAAGGTCCAAGAAACACAGTAAGAAATGAGTTTTCTTTATTTATTGTAGTTTTATATCATGTTTAAATAATTTTTGTATTGTTTTGGGGGATTTTTTAATGAATTTTTGAAAATAGGCTAAAAATGCCGCGTCCACGGGGATGCTCAAGGGTAGGATTCTACGTCACGATTGAGTTAACACAGTATGTTCTAAGGAAAGAAAATGCCATAACTTTATCATATGTAAGGTTAACTTTCTGACACTGAGATACCCTTATTCCTTTGCTTAACGTTAACGAGGCAACTTCTTTGTAAGTGTCTGTATTTCTGCAAGAAACAAAGGACTGCATAGCTCACCGTCTCCAGGTAGATGTTTTAAGGAAAAATCTCCATTTAAAATATTTGCCTGGCGCCTCAGCTCGTCACCAAATGGATGTTTCCCCTCTGAGACTGCATAGTACAGCACACACCCTGCTGAGAATATGTCAACTGCACAGGTCTGAAAAAAAGAGACAATTTCACAAGTCATTTCTCTACTTCCCTTCAATAAACTCAAACAAATATGAAAACAAGATCATGGACTTGCATTTCTTTGAAAGCAAAAATGAGAACCTCACCGTTCTACTATCTTCTTCAAGCATTTCTGGGGCGATCCATCCTTCAGTGCCTGCTACACCTGAGCGCCGTGAAAATGACAATCGCCCAGCAGCCAGTTTTTTGCACAGCCCAAAGTCTGAAATCATGGCTCGAACTTGTCCTTTTGCATCTGGCATTGACAGGAGCACATTCTGTGGCTTTATGTCTCGATGTACTGCAAAAGACAGGACAGACAGCAAAACGGAGTGACGTTGCCTATCTCAAATAACTACATTCAACATGCTGAAGCACCTCTGCAGTGAAGAATATAGGTTTTGTTTATACTTACCAATATCAAGAGAATGCAGATGAGCAATTCCACTTAAGGCTTGAAACATAATGGTCTTAATGTCTGGTATGGGGCTTGGCACACGTTTCTTTGCGACAAAGTCTGCGAGTGTAGCGGTACACAATTCTAGTGCAATGTACCGGAACTGATGATCTGCTTCCTGCCAAACATGCAGAAATAGTTTAATGACATATGACCAGGTGAGAGGTTTCACAGAAAGACTCCACTCATGGCAACAAGCCTTCCAGATCATTAAAGCACTGTGAAGTATAGACACCTAAATAACTGTGATCAGGACATATATGGTTCACACTGTCTTAGAAACAGTGATCTTCATACTTCAAAATAATTTCTATAGACAATGAAGCTTACTCACTCATAGTGAATTAACCTCAGGACAGTGTTCCTTATCCTTTACAATAAAAAGTCCTCTGTAACATGTCAACACATACAGCTTACCATGCAGAAATAGCGGATCACGTTTGGGTGTTGGTCAGACTCCCGCAAAAGCTCCACTTCCCTGTCAGCAAAACTAAAGCACTCAGGCAAGAGTCTCTTCACTGCCACAGCTCGCCCTTCAAAGGTTCCCCTGGTTACAGGTACCATCAGAGGAAAAAAAAAAAACTACGTCTGAATAAGGACATGAAAATTACCAAAATCAGAGTAACATAACCAACTCAAAAATCTATTCTCAGTCTAAGTACTCTGGAGCTTCCCTTTGTTCACGACTATCCAAGTGCCATTCATTTCCAGCAAACTGCAATTATAATGGGTTAAGCTGCAGATGAAGATACATTTTAACAGTGTACACTGAAGATTTTGATTTGTTTCTGTCTTGACATTTACCTGTAAACAAACGTTCCTTCACAGCCATGACCTAGAATATCTTGTGAATTGAAGGTTATTTTTCCGATCTGAGTGTGTCCAGGAATAACTGTAGCACAAGAAACAACTGCAAGTTTATTTTCATTTTTTCTGGCACGCTGCGGTTTTCATACAACTACAATAAGCACAGATAATGAACAGATTATGATGTTCTTGACGTTTTTAGCAATTTAACCCAAAGATCATAGAACTTTGCACCACTATTATCACGAAAGGAGACTGCAGACAAACGAGAATGCATGCAAACTGGCATAGTATTCAGGATGAAACATGCACACAGACCTTTAGTCACAGGGCTGTAGTAGGTGTAAGCGAAAGGAGATCCCCCCTTAACTTCTGCAGACACTGGGGGATCCATGTGTAACTGTCGCTGTACCTCCAGCTGCTTCTGTAGCAGCAGTTTCATAGAGTTCTCTGTCCTCTGTGAGACAATCGCACGAACACTACAAATAGAATTTCACAGCCTTCAATTCAACTTTATTCCCCACATGGAAAAATACTGCCTGGTCTGTGACTTTACTGGAGTTTACATAAATATTGGACAAATTGACATAGTTGAGCCAAGTGAAACCAATGAAAACCCAAGAAACACACACACACACATATACACACAATGAAAGAAAAGGAAAACATGGAGTGGAGGGCCTATGTGTTCTAAATTTGTACAATCACTTTCAGCCAACAATTTCATTGGTTTAGTGCAGTAACTGCAGAGGGAATGAATGAAACTTTTGCTTAATCTTGCTTTCCAGCAATTTGGTGTACTGTGCCAGCAAGCTGATGGAGCAAATGAAACTCCAGATATAGTGGGTGGAAACTGTTGGCTGATGCTGTGTAAGCCTTACATTGCAGAGTTCTCTGTCTTCTGTAAGGCGATAATATATTAACCCTGAATTCCATGCAGTTGCATAAAGTTCTCTGTCCTCTGTAAGACACTCACATTTTAACTCTACCCATCATGTTTTAGCTCTACAATTGCACGCAACTGCACAGAGTTCTCCGTCCTCTGTAAGACAGTCACATTTTAACTCTACCCATCACGTTTTAATTCCATACAACTGCATAAAGTTCTGCCCTCTGTAAGATGCTCACATTTTAACTCTACCCATCATGTTTTAACTCTGGAATTCCATGCAACTGCACAGAGTTCTCTGTCCACATTGCAGCTCTACCCATCACATTTTAATTCCATGCAACTGCATACCTCTATCAGACAGTGACATTTTAAGCCGATAATTCCACGCAACTGAATGCAAATTTCTTTATCTAATTTTGTGTTTCTTTAGCAATACTTACCATGACCCAAAACGCTATATTCTCAATTAGCGATCCCTAAACGCACCCTCCAAACAAAAATAACCCACCATAGCAGCCCTGGTAAGCCTCCTCGGTACATGTGCACAGCTCACTGTCTAGGTCAAGCTGACTTTCTCAAGCCAGAAAACCCATCAGCAGGAAGGAGGGTGGGCATATGATGGGTCATGGTAATTATTGCTAAAGAAACACAAATTTAGACAAAGAAATTTGTATTATCTTATCACAATACTGACCCATGACCCAAAGTGCTGACTAGCACAAAAAGGAGGTTGCTGATACCACTACAAAAAACAAAAACTTACCAAGGTTAGGAGGACGGCGTGGACCAGAGATGGTGGGTGACGAAGGCTGCCGCCACCCCAAAAAGGCCGCCCTCCCAGCGGCAGGAGAGATCCCTAAGATAGTGGTTTGTAAAAGGATCCTCCAACCCCCAGCAGGACGTCTCTCGCACTTGAGACTGAGAGGCTAGCAAGGCGGCTCACGCCCTGACCTCATCAGTCTGGTTCGGAAGGGGACAGGAACCCTCAGCGGAATGGGATCCGCTTTGCTCAGCCGCAGAAGAGCCAGAAACCACAATTGCGCTGGCCAACATGGCGCGACAAGTATGAGACGGGGATGATCGAACTCCACCTTCCACAGCACGTGGGAAAGGAGGGGTAAGGGGGGAAATGCGTACACTTCCAACCCCCGTCAGTGAGAACGCATCCACCGCCCAAGCTTCTGGGTCCAGAACTGAGGAGACATAGACCGGAAGCCGCTTAGGGTACCATGTGGCGAACAGATCCACTAGCAGCAGAAACCAGGCCAACCACACTGGTTTCAGAACCAAGTAAGCCAGTGTCCACTCAGTCTGGAGAACACAGCGTGGGCAACTCAGGAGGTCTGCAAGAACACTGACTGAGCCTGTCACATGTCTTGCAGACAACGCCACTGAGTCGACAATGCCATTGAGTGGGTACCACCCTGATGGTTGATGTATGCCACTACAGCGGTGTTTTCGGAGCGCATTTGGATGTGCGCTGGGGGAAGCACATCACGAAAACACTCCAGGCCGAGGCAAACCACACGCAACTCCAGAAGGTTGATGTGCAGGTTCGCCTTCACTTCCAACCAATTGCTGGAAGCAAATGGTGCAGGAAGTGCACACCCCGCCCCCACAGGGAGGAGTTCATGAAGACCTTCGCCACTGGAGGGGGTGCATGATGGGAATGCCTGATGTCAGCCAGGTCAAATTTGTCCGAAAAAGGGGGACAAACGTTTCCGGTTCTGGAACCAGTGACTCCCACTGCTGGGAGGACTGGTTCCACCGTGCTGCAAACCCCCGCTGGATGAGTCACAGGAACACTGCCCTGAGGGGGACCAGTGGAACCATCGACACAATCATTCCCACCAAAGATGCCAGCTGCCGTGCAGTGAAGGGGCTGCTTGCCAAACGTGTCACCAGAAGCTGGAGACGGGGTATGCGTCGGGGCACAGGGCGGACCATCCAGGCCATGGTGTCCAACTCCATGCCAAGGAATACGAAAACAGTCAAGGGCAGGAGCTGCGACTTTTTGAGATTCAGATAGAATCCCAGCAGATGTGGCTGAGACATGACCTCCTGCATGTGCAAATGGCAAAGGCCCTTTGTCCGCTGCAAGGATCGCCCAATCATCTAGGTACGCACGAAAGCGCATCCCCCACTCGCACAGCAGAGCACAAAACTCTCGAGTGACCATGGGAAACACCCATGGTGCAAGGGAGAGGCCGAACGGCAGTGCTCAGAACTGGTAGACGTGTACGCCAGACAAAGCACAGCTATTTCCAGTGGGACGGGAAAATCAGTACGTGAAAGTAAGCTTCATGCAAGTCAAGAGATGGGACGAAGTCACCCGGCCAGAGAGCCTCTTGAAAGGACAGCTTCTCTTGGAAGTGGACTTTCCGCAGGAAGCAGTTGACAGGGGGATAAAGAAGGGCAGCCAATCGCCAGGTGGGTGGGAAAGGGTAGAGAAGGGTGGGGGGGGGAGAGAGAGAGAAGCGTGGGTACAGGGGCATCAGTGTGAGAGAGAGAGTGGGAGGGAGGTGAACGAAAAAGTAAAAGAGAGAGGAGGGGTGAGGGGGTTAAGGGAAAAGGAGGGAGGGGGGAGAGTTAGTGTTTAAGGTTGAGACCTGTGGGTGCCATGGTGGCAAAATGGGTAATGAAGTAGGAGTCCATATTCTTACGGTCAATGGAGTTGCCCTTTATTTTCCAGAAACACTTTGAAAAGTTACTGTACAAGTCATGGCCTGATAAAACAAAAAGGCAAGAAGCAAAGCGTGAGTACAGATCAACACGACCGGGCCACGACCCACAGATGTGTAAAACCCCTCAAATCAATTCTTTCCCTTTTTCCTTTTGTCAACCCCATTCTGTTTATCAGAGGTTGTTTGCATTACCAACTGAGAAGAGATGCATTGTGCACTGAAGCCTTGCACAGTCCAGTGTTTTTTGTAGGTCACCCCTACTCCACACTGGGGATGGGATTGGGGGTGATTCTCTCATCCAAATATCCTTTAGAATTCTTCTTTTGAGGAATTTTGTGGCAGTGTAGGCAATTTTGATGAATAAGTACCCTTTCAATTAAATTATTTTGTTGACTTAGAGGTTTAGACATTTATTATGGAAACTGACAATGGAAAAGAAAGCAATTTAAGATTGTGGCATTTACCTTTGGAAAGTAGAACAAAATTGCAAAAATTGTGGCAAAGGACATGAGAATAGTCACAAGGAACTTGTATTCAGCGCCTATGAAAGCCACCAGACCATCTCGTGTCAGCAAGCTCTTGCTGGTACTGTTGCTGCTGTCCAAGTTCTCCTTATTCTCCTTAATTTCTGGAGGCACCACAATAGGTGGAGGCGGTGGAAACACCCTCTTTTCAGACTTGTCATCAAGGAGGGAGGGGTAAAAGATGTTCTGTCCCTGCCGTGGCACTTCATGGTAACCTGTGAACAGCATTTACAGCTAGTACCTAATTGTATGCCTCTGGTGACCTGAAAATAGCATGTATAGATAGTACAACACTCCACTCGAGGGGCAGATGTGCTGCTTTTTTCACATCTTTTTAGCTGATCATCCGACAGGGCCTTCTCAAAGCATCTCCCCCTCTCCATACATTCCAGAGTGTGTGATGCTAAAATCAAAACTGCAAGATCTGCACTTTGTAAAGTGAATTCCCTTCTCAGATGCATCAGTGCATAGATATGTTTTTCTGTAATCATTTTGGATCACCAAAGTGTCACTTTCTTTGCAAATGAACAGCTTGTGTAGTCATCATTGACAACACACTTCAACATGCTGATCGCATACAATAAAAACGGTGTGAGGACTGCCTGTTTTTCTAGAAAGGTTAACTATTTTCAGGTATGCCAGCATGTGGTTGCCAGGCAAGAACTAGCGAGATGGCTAAACAGTCAACACAACTGCTTGCCCACAGGCTGGGAAGCAAGAAAGACTAAACTGCAAGTGGCAGGAAAACTGACCAAATATGATTGGTGAGGAGGTGGCCCGACTCCCAGTCATGCCGTCCACCGGCAACTTGTTCTGCTGCTCCTGCTGTTGCTTGTGACTGGTTTTATCTGATGCAGCATCTACTTTCTCTGACGGGCCTTCGATCAGCCGCATCTGCCCAGTCTGCTTGGGCACAAGAAGCAATATAATCAATCACTGCAAGTGATTCGGATGTTCAACAAGCACTGAACCGAAAATGGAGATATCGTTGCATGTAAAGATGTGAATCAGATGAGTATCTGTGCATGTAAAGATGTGAATCAGATGAGTATCTGTGCATGTATGTGTGTGTGTCTGTGCATGTATGTGTGTGTATCTGTGCATGTATGTGTGTATGCTGCCAATGCAGTAATGACTGTGTGCTTCTCTGCACGTGGCACCTTACTGGGGGGTATTCTCTGGCTACTCCACTCTCCTCCCTGTTTCCTCTTCTCCCAGCACCCTTCATCACCTCTGTCCCCAGCCCCCACTCCAATCATAATATAAATTTTGTTTCCAACAAGATGTTCAACACTAAAACCATGACAAGCTGTGCCACATACAATGCATCATGGTGCAATTAAATTTATCTGTAAGCATTCTTTATTTGAAAAATTTTTTTTGGAGGGGTAAGGGGGGTAGACACAAGAAAAACAATAAAACATTGTCTAGTCTTGCAGAGAGAAGATCTTAATGACTTACTGCTATGATGACTGTGCTTTCATCCACAAGTGAAGTCAGTGCAAATGACCCTTCTTCAAATTCTCCAACATACAATGTGGGGCTGCAAAAAAAAAATGACAGTGATGATAATGATAATCATTCATAATGACAATGATAATAGTTTCATGTGGACAAACCATACACAAGAAACACAAACAAGGAAGGAACAAAAAAGAGGGGATACATCTGACCATTATTTTCATATATATTCATATATATATATATAGCATTCATGGTATAGGAGAAAATCTCACACCTAAAAAATACTCTTTAATAGTGATCAACACCAGATGTGGTTTGAATTATATACTAAAAAAATTGTGGCTGCGGTCCTGTGCTGAAGAAATGACATACTAACATGCGGTTGTGGTCCCGTACTAGAGTAATGACATGCTAACATGTGGTTGTGGTCTCATACTAGAGTAATGACATAATAA